>OOIN01000039.1:0-471450 GCA_900323505.1 Ustilago trichophora
CCTAACCCTAACCCTAACCCTAACCCTAACCCTAACCCTAACCCTAACCCTAACCCTAACCCTAACCCTAACCCTAACCCTAACCCTAACCCTAACCCTAACCCTAACCCTAACCCTAACCCTAACCCTAACCCTAACCCTAAAAACTTGTGCTGAAAATTGACGCGTGTGAAGACCGTCACAAAGCGTGAATGACACCAAGCATGGGAGCCGGAGGCCGTTGCCAGACAGCTAACAAAGGGCAGGCAGCATGAACTGTGGGTGCCGCTCCATCGATGCATTTCTAGCTGTTGCCAAGGATGGCAGTACCGGTGGCCTCAATTTGATGAGTCGATGACCGCTCTTTGCATTGACCAGTGGCTCTTGACTGGTGACTGCTGAGCGTTGGCCGCTGCTTGACAAACAAGAAAGCGGCAATCAAAATTTTCACTGCAGTTGCTGTGCGTGTCGCGTCTACTTCCAATTTTGCAATCCATTTCAATGACCCAATTTCTTAGTTGATTTCTGGCATCAACAGACGTGCTGTTGTTCAAGTGAGATTGATGTGACCAAACAAGAATGCGTGCAGTTTGACAAGATAGTCCCAGACAAAAGGGCTGGAGGAAATTCACAACTTTGTGCGGCCCATTGGTCTGCACTGCCCCTTGAATAGGTGTTTGCCCTTGTACGCTTGACTCCTATTCATACACGGACTACAGCTTGAAATGTGTACAGACCATTGGGCTGCTACACCCAAAATGGACAGACTCTCACTGCTGTTGAGCGGCAACAGCTGAGCCGTGGTGAGCCGTGGTGAGCCGTGGCTGCTGAGCAGTGGCAGCTGTGTGCTGGCTGCTGGCTGCTGGGCACTGGGTCAGTGGGTGGACGCAACTGCAATTCCAACAATTTCCAAGAATTTTGACGCGTCTCTTGGATGCTGGGCCGCTTGCTGAGCCAAGAAAAATTTCAAACCGTTGCGGCACTTGGCCAGTGTGTTTTGCGCTGTCCGCTGGGGTCAGCAGCCAAGGTCGGACACGTCCATTTGGCAGAGCGGCCTGGTCCGCTGCCGGCCAACGAGGACCTGCGGCCTAGGGCTAGGTTGTGGACATTGAGCTCTACCTTTTGGAGGTTTGGCCAGAGGTTGTGGAGGTTATGGATGTTGAGCTCCACCTTTGGAGGTTCAGCCAGAGGTTGCCAAGGTTGCAGTCTATCTTGTGAAGGTTGAGCTCAATGTTACAGAGGTTATGGAGGTTCCAGCCTATGTTAAGGAGGTTGGACTCCAGGTTGACAAGGTTAAACCTTGAATGATGGCGTACAGCACCAAACATGAAACATAAACCTCTTTCCCTGTCCATGCCCACCTCTTTGGACCCCAATGCATGCCCTCACACCATCTGCAGCCAAGTTGATTAGTAGTTTCAACATCTCAACTGAAAACTTTGACGGCTCGGAAAGTTACGTTAATCGTTAAACTTTAACAATGTTTGTAACTAATATACATCTAAACACCCCAACTGAGGTTCCCAGAACAAGAAAATTGCATATAGTTTTTTGCCTAGGACCAGACAGTCATATAACCCTTGCAACCTCTGCAACCCATCCTGCAACCTGGTACAAGCCTGGACCCCTTCCTACCAAGAGACTCAAGGTTCCCCAAGGTGCTCTAACCTCTCCTCAACCTCACCCAACCTCAACCTCATCCTCCCAACCTCACCCAACCTCCTCCAACAAGAAGAAGAGGCCCTCATCCCTGGTAGTCTCTGACTCTGATGATGACCAACCTCTCAGGTCCAGGGCCAGGCTCCAGCAACCTTCCAAGCCCACCCTCCAACCTCACAAGCCTCACCACCAGCCTACCTCATCCTCACTCCAGCCTGTCCAACCTCACCAACCTCACCACCAGCCTTCCCCATCCCCCCACCAACCTTCTCCATCCCCTTCCCAAGCTGATCTTCCCAATTGGAATGCTAGGAGGAGGCCTCTACCTAGAGTCAGTGGTACACCTTGGATGTCAGGTGAGGTTGAACTCAGGGAAGCCATCTGGGAAGCCTTTGGCAGGATCAGGATGATGCACAGCACCATCATCAACCCTGAACTCAGGAGACCTCTTCAGTACTTTGATTCTGAGCTGGAGGAGCTCCTCAGCCTCATGGGTGGCTCTCCCAACCCCACTTCATCCTAGTCCATCCTTCCCCAACCTAGCTCAACCTAGCTCTGCCTTCCCCCTCTCTAGTTCAACCTAGCTCAACCTCTGTACATAGCTCACTCTGGTCTGGGGCACTTTTTCCCACTGGGTTTTTCCCCCAGACATGTAAGTAGTCTTCACTCTGCTGCAATTAACCTCTTCACAACCTCACCCAACCTGTCTGAGCCCAACTTCATCCTCCTCCATCCTTGCTACCCTCACTACCATGTCTCCCCATCCCTCTTGAGTCAAGCCAACCTCACCAACCTCACTACCATGTCTCCTCATCCTGCCTGATCCATCTTCATCCTTCCACAAGCCTGGCCAACCTCACCAACCTCTCTTCTGGCACCTTCATCCTTCCACAAGCTTGCATCACCTGAGCATCATCATGCCACTGCCTTGATTCAACCTCACCAGCCCAACTCTCATCTTACTTCATCATTGCCAACTTGCCACTCTCAGCAGGGATGTGAAAGTATGGATGCAAATAATATGATCAAATTGGGGTTGAGAAATTCAACCTCACCTTGCTCTGCCCTCAACCTCACCCTTGCTCAAGCCTCCAAGCCTCACAAGCATCAACCTCACCAACCTCACTTGATGATCCAGCATCAACCTCACTACCACGCTCACACCACAACCAACTTCATCCTCCTTGCCAACCCAGGCTCATCAACCTTGTCATCCTTCTCAACCCTTCTTCATCGACCTCATCGTGCTCATCTCTGCCGTGTCAACCTCACTCTGAAGCCTGCCACCAACCTCAGGCAGGCTAGACATCTTCTGCTCAGCCTTGCTTAACCTGGACTTCCTCCTGTGAGGTTAACTTGGTTGGTGATTGCACCTAACCACCTGACTTGGCGGCAGAGGAATGGAGTGTCCCCCCCTTTTGGGGGGGCCTTCTTACAAAGACTTGAGAGGCTTAGAGGAGCTTCTGGAGCTCCTCCTCCACCTCCCTGTGGAGGTCCCTGGCAATGAGGACCCCAGAGTTGGGGTCACACCTTGCCAAGGCCCTCCCCAGTCTCTCCACCTTTTCTTTCAAGGTGGAGAGGTCCTGGGGCCCAGGCTGGGCAGGGGCAGGCCTGGGCTCAGGGCTGGGCAGCACAACTGAAACTCCAGAGGAGTCAGCATCATCAGGATGCTGGTTGTAGAAGCCCAGGTAAGTAACACCAGGCCTGTTGATGAAGGCTCTGGCTGGCTGAGGGCTGGTGTAGGCAGGGGCTGGCTGGTGAGGAGCACATCTAAGAGGAGGATCCCTGTCTCTGCAGACATCACATCTGTAAGAGGTGGAAGTCCTAGTACATCTGTCCTGACAGTTAGCATCAATGCACTGCTGACAAGGAAGTTGGTGGTGGGGTGGATGGACCATGGTGAAGGAATGGATGGTGGTGGTAGGAAGGAAAGATGGATGGAGATGAAATTTCAGTAATTATCCAATTTTGGTGGTCAGTGCACCACCAAAATTTCAAAAGCAAAATTTTTTTTAATTTTTTTTTGGCTGGTTGAAAAAAATGTTTTGTGTTTGAACGTAGATAGGGCTAATATAAATTACCACACCAAGTCTCAGAGCTTAAAATTAAATATTGACAGAGCTACAGTCCTTCAAAGTTTGACTTGGTGGAACTTCAACCTCCATTATCTCCGCCACCAGGTGACCAAACCTAGGAAAGTTAGGGATCATTGGAACCGCAACAAGCAGCTCTACACACTCAGCACCTCAGATCATTGATCAGAGCACTTTTCAAATCCACCTTTCTGGGTGGCAACAGGTTTCATCCTTGTTGTTGGCACCATAGGTTCTGCTCTATGTTGTAAAGGTTGTGAACATTGCAGTCTTGGTAAAGGAAGTTGCATCCTATGATGTGGAGGTTGTGGATGTTGAGCTCTACCTTTTGGAGGTTTGGCCAGAGGTTGCAAAGGTTGTGGACATTGAGCTCTACCTTTTGGAGGTTTGGCCAGAGGTTGTGGAGGTTATGGACGTTGAGCTCCACCTTTTGGAGGTTCAGCCAGAGGTTGCCAAGGTTGCAGTCTATCTTGTGAAGGTTGAGCTCAATGTTACGGAGGTTATGGAGGTTCCAGCCTATGTTAAGGAGGTTGGACTCCAGGTTGACAAGGTTAAACCTTGAATGATGGCGTACAGCACCAAATGTGAAACATAAACCTCTTTCCCTGTCCATGCCCACCTCTTTGGACCCCAATGCATGCCCTCACACCATCTGCAGCCAAGTTGATTAGTAGTTTCAACATCTCGACTGAAAACTTTGACGGCCCGGAAAGTTACGTTAATCGTTAAACTTTAACGATGTTTGTAACTAATATACATCTAAACACCCCAACTGAGGTTCCCAGAACAAGAAAATTGCATATAGTTTTTTGCCTAGGACCAGACAGTCATATAACCCTAAGGCGGGGGGAAGCGCAAGACTGAAAAGCATAGAGTGTGTCAGCAGAATATTCTGATTGCGGCAAGAGGCTAGCAGAGCTGAACGTACCTCTCAACATCAGTGGTAGAGACAGATTTTGCGGCAGGAGAGTTGCCAGCATTGACATCAGCACCAAGAGAGCAGGCGGAAAGCTGAGACATTGTAGCGTGGAATAATTGTGAGGGAAAGATACAAGAAAGAGAGGGTTGTACGGTGAAGATGTTCTGAGATGGAAAGATGGAGACAGAACAGCGGCAAGGGACTGCAAGATGGCCCATATATATGCACAAAGATCTCAGTCTCACACACAGCAGAGTTGTGTAGCGGTACGGTATGCCAAATGTCAACAAAGCAGAGACAAAGGATGAGAGTGCCGCTGTGAGCGGTGCCAAACAGAAGCACAGACCTGTAGCACTCTTAGGTGGTACGTGCAGAGCGGCATTGGCAAAGAACAAATTTCTCACCTACGCTTTCTTGTTGCTCCTATTGCTGTTAGGCAGAATGTGAGCAACACAGGTGGGAACAAAGCATCCAAATGTGCTGGCCATTGGCGTAAGTGGACAGCAGTGTGACAGGAGCGATGCATTCAAAAATACTGTGCAGTGTGGCAACCAAGAATTGTCTAGACTTTAGAAAAAGGCTTAGAATTTGTTGCGGGAAGCTTGTTGTTGAGGTGGATGGGCAATGCTTTGTGCTGAAAATTGACGCGTGTGAAGACCGTCACAAAGCGTGAATGACACCAAGCATGGGAGCCGGAGGCCGTTGCCAGACAGCTAACAAAGGGCAGGCAGCATGAACTGTGGGTGCCGCTCCATCGATGCATTTCTAGCTGTTGCCAAGGATGGCAGTACCGGTGGCCTCAATTTGATGAGTCGATGACCGCTCTTTGCATTGACCAGTGGCTCTTGACTGGTGACTGCTGAGCGTTGGCCGCTGCTTGACAAACAAGAAAGCGGCAATCAAAATTTTCACTGCAGTTGCTGTGCGTGTCGCGTCTACTTCCAATTTTGCAATCCATTTCAATGACCCAATTTCTTAGTTGATTTCTGGCATCAACAGACGTGCTGTTGTTCAAGTGAGATTGATGTGACCAAACAAGAATGCGTGCAGTTTGACAAGATAGTCCCAGACAAAAGGGCTGGAGGAAATTCACAACTTTGTGCGGCCCATTGGTCTGCACTGCCCCTTGAATAGGTGTTTGCCCTTGTACGCTTGACTCCTATTCATACACGGACTACAGCTTGAAATGTGTACAGACCATTGGGCTGCTACACCCAAAATGGACAGACTCTCACTGCTGTTGAGCGGCAACAGCTGAGCCGTGGTGAGCCGTGGTGAGCCGTGGCTGCTGAGCAGTGGCAGCTGTGTGCTGGCTGCTGGCTGCTGGGCACTGGGTCAGTGGGTGGACGCAACTGCAATTCCAACAATTTCCAAGAATTTTGACGCGTCTCTTGGATGCTGGGCCGCTTGCTGAGCCAAGAAAAATTTCAAACCGTTGCGGCACTTGGCCAGTGTGTTTTGCGCTGTCCGCTGGGGTCAGCAGCCAAGGTCGGACACGTCCATTTGGCAGAGCGGCCTGGTCCGCTGCCGGCCAACGAGGACCTGCGGCCTAGGGCTAGGTTATGGACCTTGAGCTCCACCTTTTGGAGGTTCAGCCAGAGGTTGTGGAGGTTATGGATGTTGAGCTCCACCTTTTGGAGGTTCAGCCAGAGGTTGCCAAGGTTGCAGTCTATCTTGTGAAGGTTGAGCTCAATGTTACAGAGGTTATGGAGGTTCCAGCCTATGTTAAGGAGGTTGGACTCCAGGTTGACAAGGTTAAACCTTGAATGATGGCGTACAGCACCAAATGTGAAACATAAACCTCTTTCCCTGTCCATGCCCACCTCTTTGGACCCCAATGCATGCCCTCACACCATCTGCAGCCAAGTTGATTAGTAGTTTCAACATCTCGACTGAAAACTTTGACGGCTCGGAAAGTTACGTTAATCGTTAAACTTTAACAATGTTTGTAACTAATATACATCTAAACACCCCAACTGAGGTTCCCAGAACAAGAAAATTGCATATAGTTTTTTGCCTAGGACCAGACAGTCATATAACCCTAAGGTTGAGGAAGGGAGACCAGTACCGAATGTTGAGTGTGCCAACCGTTGCAGGAGAGTCGGACACGTCAAAGATGGGCTCCTCACACCAAGTGTTGGGTTGTGGCGACAGTGGTGGACCTGTGAGGAGACGTGACAGGATCGTCGAAGCATGGTCAGGGGACATGTTGACGATGGCGGCAAAGGAAGGAATGGCCAGTGGAGGACTGGCAGGACTTGACTGAAGCCACCCCCCATCAGCTGGCTTTCTGTGAAGCCACCTTAGGTGGCTACCAAACCCACCCATGGTGGCTTTGCCGGAAGCCAGCCAATTGGGGGTGCCTTCAAGGGTGGCTTCATGACGGTTTTTTCCTCTTTTTACGATGTGAATTTTGAGGAGCTTTTGTATTGAAACTTCAAATTTTTTGATCACTTTTCGCAAAAATTGTATTGGTGACCGACTAATGGGCCTAACCCATTAACGGGCCAGTCACACGTTATTTTCGCAAAAATCGTATTCGTGATTCATGATTGCTGACCCCACGAATGGGCCAATCACGTATCTCCTAGCAATCCACCGTACAAACATTCTGCTACGCACTCAATGACTCGCATCTGCACTTGGCTACGCAGTCACTGACTTGTATCGGCTATTTGCTCCGCGGGACGATAATGGATGTTCGTAGATGCGTTTGGGTATTGTGACTGGCCTATTCATAACGGGAATGGCCCATAACGTGACTGGCCCATTAACGGGTCAGGCCCATTAGTGGGTCAGCACTAGAATTTTTGCGAAAAGTGTTCAAAAGATTTGAAGCTGAAATACAAAAGCTCCTCAAATTTGTATTAGTGACCCACTGATGGGCCTGACCCTTTAATGGGCCAGTCCCGTTAATAGAGTCAGGCCCATTAAAGAATCACAAATACAATTTTTGCTAAAAGTGTTTAAAAAAATTCAAGTAGGAATACAAAAGTGTGCATATTTTGTATTGCTGATTCTTTAATGGGCCTGACTCTGTTATGGGCCACTCCCGTTATGATGTTCGAGGAGCCACCCGAGGTGGCTGCTCGAGTCAAGTCGCAGACGCCATTTGTCACGTTTCGAGCATTTGGTCATTTTACAGCGAACTTTTCCGGAATCAAAATCGAGACGCGTCAAAGATAACGTGACTGGCCCATTAACGGGTCAGGCCCCTTGGACAAGTGTCGCACATGGATGAACGACTGAGCTTTCCGGATATTATGCAAAAGTTTTTTTTTTTAAAAAAAAAACAGGAAAAAAAAGGAAAAAAAAAACCCCTCCCCGAAAAAACGAAGAACAAGCCCCTCGTCGCTTCAAACACGTGACTTCCACAAAAACAATTCCGAATTTTGAATTGACAACGCGCTTGGGACGATGAATTACGCCCGTAGCCAGGTGCAGATACGGTCAGATGTAGTCGTGAGTCCGTAGCAGAGTGCAGATACGACCCCATCCAACGTGTAGGTGGTCTCTACTACGGGCTGTTGAGTGGCGTAACGGGAGTGGCCCATAACAGAGTCAGGCCCATTAAAGAATCACAAATACAAATTTCCCCCGAAAAATTCGAAAAAATTGAAGTAGGAATAACGTGACTGGCCCATTAACGGGTCAGGCCAACATCGTAAAAAACGGAAAAATCCGTCACGAAGCCACCCTCGAAGCCACCCTGGGTGGCTACGATGAGAAGCCAGCAGTGAAGCCACCCCGGGTGGCTACAGCGAAAAGCCACCCTTGAAGCCAGCCAGATCGGGGGTGGCTTCAAAGGTGGCTTCGAGGGTGGCTTTGTGACGGATCTATTCGTTTGTCACGATGTGATTTTTCCTTTTGTCACGATGTGATTGTCACGGTTTTTTCTCAACATCTTTTGCGCGCTAGAGAGGCGTTCGGTGGCAACTCGGAACGAATTGACGCACTTGTGGCGAATCGTGACAAATTCGTGGATTTCAGACTTTGATCCTGCATTCTCCATGAACCTCTTTTAATTTTATTTTTATTTCTATTTTTATTTTTGTTCTTGTTTTTTTTTTTCTAAAAGGAAAGAAACAAGAAAAGAAAGCACTTTTTGCAATCATAAGTTCGTCACTGACCTTCATCGATGGGTCAGCGATGTTACACACCAATCATGATGCCAAAAAGAGGATTTTTTTTCACATCGTAAAAAAAAGGAAAAATCTGTCATGAAGCCACCCTTGAGGCCACCCCCAGTTGGCTGGCTTCCTGCAAAGCCACCCCGGGTGGGTTTGGTAGCCACCTAGGGTGGCTTCACAATAAGCCAGCTGATCAGGGGTGGCTTCAAGGGTGGCTTTGTGACGGATGTTTCCTTTTTTTTACGATGTGATTCATGTCCTAAAAGCCGACTGGCCACGTCCGCGACCGCACCCATGCAACCACTCACATCGCAAAAAAAAAAAAAAAAAAAAAAAGAAAAAAAGAAGCCGTCGCAAAGCCTCCTGGGGTGGCTTCGAGGGTGGCTTCGCAACGATTTTTTTTTTTAACGATGTGACTGTGTCCTGCAACGCTCAAAACCGGTCGTGGTGAATGGACTCTGGCTCAATCGAGCGTGGCAATTGCGTTTGAGCATGTGCTTGTCGCCCATTATCCTTGCTTCATGCTCCTGGGAGATGGCAAGCGTGCAGTACTCAAAGCAGAGACACCACAAAGACAGACAAAGACGAGCAGCAGAGATGAGCATACAGAGTCAACGGGACCAAAGTTTGGCAGGAATCAAGGACACATGGATTGCAGGATGCTAATGTGGAAACAGAAGCCAACTGCAGTAGAGAGTACAAATGAGTAAGAGAGTGCAAAGGCAAGTACAAGTACAAATCCAAGTGCGATGAGGCAAGCCGATGCGATTTGATTACAAGTTCTTCAGTCTCGATCCAGTCGGACATTCATGAGCAATATTGTCAAGGGAGCAAAGCCCTGAATGAGACGATGAGGCCAGCGCAAGCCGAGTCTCAAGTATTAATGGGACCGAGCGTGAAGAGCAAGCAGCAGAAGTCGAGGAGAGACCGAGCAGCGGGTAAAGACGAGAATGGCAGAGAAGCCAAAAGACGTGGACCGAGCGTCTCGAGTGTTGATGCCATCCTAGCGCGAAGAGTAATTGGTTGGGTATCCGTATTGAAACCAGAGCGAGAAGAGGAAACCATCTCGGGGATGGTGGTGGTGGTGACGATCTTGAAAGCAAGACAAGACAAGATACAAGGCTGAAATTTTCTGGAAAGATAGGAGGTTGAAAATTGGCGCGTGTGACAGGTTGGAATTGGTCAACACGCCTCTCAAAGATCACAGCACAGCAATATAGCAAAACAGCAGACAATATTGGCTGGCTTGTCATCAGTAGTGCTGGTTTGCCGGATTGGCTTTCGTCACAATCGTCACGCTTTGTCGGCTGATGCAAAACTGCTGGGTCAGGCTTAGCCCAGCCAAAGAGTAAGTAACGTAATTACAGTAGTACCGACGTGGATGTAGTACCGACGCGCTGAGTCATTTCCAAGTCCCACCAAATCTGATGTCAGTACCCCCGTATGATCGCGTCTGTGTTTGTCCAAACCTTGCATGAGACCTACCATCCGACTTTCCGGAACCCCTCATCATCATCGCATACACCATCAATACAACTCAATTCCACAATATAACCTTATTATACTGCTTTACTGGTCACAAGCATGCCACAACACCCTTTCTCGAAGCGCTCTGTGGCCTTCCGAGCGGCATCAGCGGCTGATCGCAACACACGTGAGGTTCGGCTGCAGCGAGCATCTTTGGAGCTCAATAATGGACAGCATGACAGCATCCGACAAGCTGCAGCAGCAAACAATGTTCCAGAAGCAAGCTTGCGCCACCGGAGGCAAGGCCGTCAGCCAAAAGTCCGGGCTCAGAACAACCAGCAACGCCTGACTCCAACCGAAGAGTCGGGTTTGCTTGAGTTTATCCGGCATCGTGCCTGCAGCGGCTTTGCCCTGACACTGGTGCTTCTCCGTGAGCATGCAAACAATGTCATCCATTCCAATCCTGCTCGTTGCCAAGCCCCAGACGTCACGCACATGTGGCTGCAGGCGTTCCTGCTTCAGCACCCGACAATTTGGTCCCATTGGTCTTGGTGCCTGGACAATGCCCGGCTTTCCGGAGCTACTGAGACCATAATACAACAATGGTTCAATCGTTTGGCTGAGATCATGCGTGAGTATAATGTAGCATCCACAAACGTTTACAATATGGATGAAACAGGGTTCATGTTTGGTCAGGCCGGAAGCGAGCAGATCATTGTGCCTTCCGGCGAGCCGGCAGCTCGGTACAAGGCACAGCCAGGAACACATGAGTTGGCAACTATAATCGAGTGCATCGGAAGCGGCGGTCAGGTACTATCGCCGCTTATCATCACCAAAGGCCAGGTCCACACAGTCGGAGAGCAGCGGCAAATGGAAGGTGTACCGGGTTCCTGGAGGTTTGCCAAGACCGACAATGGCTGGACATCACATGCACTCGGTCTGAAATGGCTCGAAACCATCTTCGAGCCAGAGACAAGGCCGTCGACGCCATCAACTTGGCGCTTGCTCATCATCAACGGCCACAAGTCTCACACCAGCAAGCCGTTCCTTGACCTTTGCTGGAACAGGAACATCATTCCGTTCCTGCTTCCAGCTCATGCAACCCACGTAATGCAACCCCTGGATGTGTCAATCTTTGGCCCACTCTTGGCTTCCATCAAGTGTTTGATCTCGGACGCCGCGACCCACGTGAGCGACGTTGACAAGCCGATGTTTGTAACAATGTACGCCCAGGCATGAGAGAAGGTTCTGACGCAGGCACGAGCCCGGAAGGCCTTCTCCGACAGCGGAATCACACTAAACCCGAGTGCAAATAAGGTTCTTGACCAACTACCTGGGTCAGGAACGCGGCAACACTGGCAGCCGCTGCAGGAATGTGCCGTACCGGATTCACGGACTGTTTTTGAAACCACGGTTGCCGTACTAGCTCAGGAACAGGACCCACGTGAAGCCCGAAAGCTCGGTAACTCAATCTCACAAGCACATGCGCGGACGGAAACAGCACTTGCAGCTTCTCGGGTTGAGGTCGATCTGCTGTGATTGGAGCTGGAGCGGAGGAACAAAACATTGACAAGGAGGGGCAAGAAGAGGAAGGATGGAGACCAAAGGGTGCTATCACGGACGAAGATGATCACAAGGGAGGAGGCAGAGCAAAACTTAGTTGGAAAGGGAGCATACAAGGGTAGGAACACTCGAGAGGAGGAGGTGGTGGAGGAGGCCAAGGAGGCTGAGGCAGTTCCTGATGGCAACAAAGCAGTTCCTGATGACGACAAAGCACCTCATGATGGCGACAAAGGGCTCTCGGCATCACCAAGCATCTCTGCTACACCTGCAGAGCCAAGTATCACCAACAATATGGATCCTGAACTGTCTCTTGACGCCATCAATGACGATGACCTTGGTGGCTTTGGTTTCTTTGATATCATGCCAGTAGCAAGCTCATCACGCGTCCGACTTTGATTCTGTTTAGCTCAACATGTATCATAGCATCTCAGGAACACACCATTGAAGTTTGACTTGGATTGATTCACAGACTGCTGAGATTGCAATCACGCCGAGTACTACCATCAGACTGAAAATTAAGCTCGGCGAACGCGTCGGTACTACATCTGCGTTGGTACTACTGTAATTACGTTAGTGTAACTAGTCGATAGCAGTAGAGAGAGCGACATGGCAAGACGACTTTGACTCCACTAGGGGGTTTCAAATTTTTCGAGTTTTTGAAAACTCGAGTTTTCAAAAACTCGCGTTTACTCAACTTTTGACGCCCCCATTTTTGTGCAACAAGTTTGGGTCTAGGAGACTCGAGTCTGGGCTTCACACAGCCAATTAGTTGTGGTCCAAATTCCAAAATCCCACACATATCAGATGTGAAAGCACGTCACAAAGACTCAATTGAAGACGGTGGTGGCCACAACACAAACATCTGTAATACAAATATGGCAATGCTGAGGTAGCTTGGGTTATCAGGAACAATGACACAGAGACTGGCACCATCAACTGGTCATTGAGCGCTTTGGCAAAATTGACGTATCAAACAGCTTTGGTCGGGGCAGTCGACAAAGGGCCCAAAGGAGAGGTAGCCCTGCCAAAGCCGCTGCCCATCTTGTCGAGCAGCTGGAGGAACTTGCATTGCAGATTGCCAGCAAGTTTGCGCTGGTGGTACAATCAGCCTGTGTTGATGAGGTCCAGGTCAACAAGACCAGTGCACAGGTCGGTAGCTGAAGACTTGGCTGCTTTGCAAATCAGACAGGCTGCCTCCTCAACATTGTCCACGACCACCTCGTTGGCAAAATGCATGCGGGTGTGTGCCTCGGACAGACGGATCATCAATTCAAGCTGTCTTGTCGCAGCAGTGATTTGGCGCTCGGCGCTGAGTGTCCTTCCTTGGTGAGGACTGGCAAGATGCGGTTGCGTGCGTAAGAGATATAGGCGGTGAGTGTCTCAATGGGCAGAATGTCTTTGCCACCAGTGTCGGGCTTGTCTTCCAAGTAGCAGCTGACCAGGTGGCGAGCCAGATGGCGATCGTTGGCCTTGTCAATCTTGTCGAGCACCAGGTAGACCAGATTGAATCGACTGATGAGGGTAGGAGGAAGATTGATGTTCTTGGTGATGGGCAGGTTGACATTGTAGCGCAAGCCTGTTGGGTTGGCAGCCGCAAGGATTGAGGCATGTGCATTGAGGGTGGTAATGATACCGGCCTTGGCGATGCTGAGCATCTGCTGCTCCATCACTTTGTGCAAGACACTGCAAGTAGCTTCCAACATCTTGTCGAACTCATCGATACAGCAGACACTGCCGTCCCAAAGAACAAGCGCACTGGACTCGAGCACAAGCTGCTTGGTGTCAGGGTCACACATCACGTAGGCAGTGAGACTGACAGCTGAAGAACCCTTGCCCAAGGCATATACACCTTGTGGCGCAATCTTGTGGACGTACTGAAGGATTTGACTCTTGGCAATACCGGGGTCACCCACCATCAGCATGTTGATGTCACCACAGTAGCAAGGGCCACCGCCGACACCTCTGGTACTAATTGTCTTGTTGGTACCTCCAAAGAGCTGCAAGAGGATACCCTTCTTGATGTCGTCCATCTTGTAGATACTTGGTGCTAAGCTGCGCAAGAGCACTTTGTAGACATCTGGTCGGTCGGCAATGGAACGCAGCTTGTCTTCGAGATCCTGGCTGCAAGGCATGTCTGCGTCATCAGCATCTCCACCAAAGCCGCTCTGCACATCGACATCCTCGTTGTCTTCCTCACCGCCGACACCAACAGCTTGCATGCCAGGGCCGGCAGCTTGCTTGGAAGCGTCTCAAGTAGAGAGATCAATGCTGAGCCTCTTGGCATTGGTGCACTTGATGTGAAAAATGTCGACAAATGTCTTGTAGAGACTCTTGAGACTATGCTGTTGAGGGTTGACGTGGACAGGTGTACTTTGGAAGATACCGGTGATCTCAACGTGGTCACCAGGCTTGCTGACGTTGAACAATTTGTCGTAGGTGCACATGCTTACGGTGTGAGGGGTCTGACCATCAGGAACAACATCGGGAATCTCCTGAATGCAAATGACCTGGCGATTTGAGAACTTGCATTGGTTGTGAATGAGCGACATGGATCCCTGCAAGTTGCAGACCTGTCGTGGACAGCAATTGGGCTCTGCGATGCGGCCTCGGTCAATCTCGACAGGTACAGTGTGGTTGCAGACAAGGCATCGGAAGAAGGCCTGCTTCATCTTGGGGATGATGGGTGTGGCACAGATGACGAGACCTTGCACAGTGATGAGCTTGTCAATGTCCAAAGGGCTGAGTGTTAAGGCCATAGTGTCTGGATACCGCTTGGCAGCTACAGTCTAGAGGTTAGTCGGGTACGGAGGGGTTGTAAGCACTTGCTGGAGGGGATGGAGGAGTCAGCACATTGACACTCAAGTTAACAACTAGTGAACTAAGTAATACATGCAACAAGGGTCCGGAGGGAAACCTCGTCAAGTGGGAGCAACTCTTAAAAGGGTTGTTGGCCTCTGGAGGGGTGCAACGGAAAACTGGTCTGTAGTTTGGCCGAGCCCATTGCGTCTAGCCCTCCAGCGTGATGTGGGAGGCTACTGATTGGCACAGACCAATCGGCGGAGGGCTCCTGATCCAACAGACAGCCGTAGCTCTTTTGTCGGGACTCGGGACAAGGTAGGAACTAACAGGGGGGTTGGGCAACGGCCCAACACCAACGAGGGTTCACACCGCAGGTCATTGTGTCCAACTCAGATGCATGCTTCATAGGACAAGTAGGAAGGAGGTTTGCAGAAGCCATAGCAGCCACTCTACAACCGTCAGCACCCTATCATCAACAGGCCAACCCCGTTGAGCATCACATCCAGACACTCAATAGAGTCTTATGTGCCCTGGCAATCGACCACCTGGAAGATTGGGTCTCCTACCTGCCTGCAGCTGAACTCGCCATCAACCAGACCCCATCTGTTGCGACAGGCGAAGCCCCATTTGACCTTGTATACATCACTCCAGTCAAAAGGACGGTCCTTCCATCAATCTCCTTGCTCTCTCAAGAAGACAGATTAGCAGTTGCAAAAGCATGCCTCAAAGCAGCATGGCAAAAGGCTCTTAACAGCGCTGCGGTGGATGGTAAGGCATTTGACAAATGGCACGCCCCCCTTCCCAAGCTACAAGTGGGTGACATGGTCTTTGTGCGGTTGAAAGACAGGCCTATGCCATCGACGTTGAGGTTCCCCAAGCTGGACCCCTCGAAGCTGGGACCACTTGCAGTCTCTGAGGTGCTGTCTAAACACCATGTCAAACTGTCCCTTCCTCCAGACCTAGAGACTAACCCTATCTTTGACGTCTCCCAGGTTGACCCTGCACCGACCAAGCCAGACCCGTTTGGGCGCCTGCTAGTTGCAAGGCTGGTTGATGCTCCCAATTCCCACGCAACGCAGCAAGAATTTGAAGTGGAGCGCATCGTGGCCGAGCAACAACAATATGGTCACCTCCAGTACTGGGTGAAATGGAAGGACGACCCACGGCTCACGTGGGAGTTTGCCAACGATTTGGTGGAGGGTCACTGCAACCAAGTAATCCAGGACTGGGTGCTACGGGACGTGTCTACGCCGCCCCCTGCCGCCCACCATCAGCATGACGCAGAAGACAGCCAGCTTGTTGAGCATCCTACAGCTTTCATCTCAACAACAACATCCATCACAGAATCAAAGATGGCAGCAATTGAGCTCGAGATTTCTGGTTTGGCCTGGGTGGTTCACAGACTGCAACACTATCTAGACGGTGCGTCAAAGATTGTGGTGATTACTGACCATGCCCCCCTTCCTGCTGTCCTAAAATCGCCATCTTGCAGCCAACGTCATTTCACGCCCCAAATAGAGAAGTTGCAGGCCTACCTCATGCCGCACCTGGAGCGCATGGAGTTCAGGTACAAACGAGGCAAACTCCATGCCAACGTGGATGCCCTGTCTCGCTTGCCGCTTGTTGGTGCTCAGACAGGAGAGTAACCTCCCATCCGGGCGGCTGGCCTGCCTTGGGAACTTCTCCCGTTCAGTCTTGTCCAGTTTTGTCTCCCCCCGTCCAGCCTTGTCAGTCTCGTCCAGTTTCGTCTCTTCCCACCTCGCATTCACATCACATTTCAACTGCCTCACACTACCGGACCAGCATTCTTCCCCATTCCCATAGAGTTCTTTCACAGCCTTGCCTCAGCACAGATCCCAGAATTGTTTGTCCCTGTTTCATGTGTCAACTCCTTTGCCTTCTTCAGGAGGGGGGGATGTTGTGATTCACACTTGTTTGTAGATAGTTGACGCATGAGTTTGGCCTAACAGGCTGAGTTGGCTTAACCGACTCAGCTTGTTGGTCACTCACTTGACCAGAAACCATCATCTATCCTACTCACATCATCACAGTCTGTACCCTTGTGCATGACATGGTGACAAGAGTGGCATGCATAACAAAATTCCGATCTTGCAGGGCAGTATTGGACGCGACTGTATCATTCTGATCTGCTCAGGAAAGGGAAAAAAAAAGGCTTATTTTAATTGTGACTGCTAAAAATGAGGGAAGCCCTTAGACGCCATCCTCCCAGCTCACCTCCACCCTCAGCTCGCGCTACACCTCACGATTCAGCACCAACTACGGCAGGTCCACTGTCAGTCAAGATGGAGCCGTCTTCGTCTGGCTCCATCAGGCCGTCCTCAACCGATTCGTCACCTTGTACGCCTGCTCCGGAGCGCACTTCATCCAACCACCGTCCGGCCTCGAGCTCAACACCGGCAGTACAGCGCACCTCACGTCGAAGGATGATGCCGGCACGCCTATCTCAAGTCTCCTCTCTCCTTGCCGGATCCATGCTGGAAGAGGAGCTCATGCTGCTCGATCCCGCCTCCTCGCCCTCCACTTGCACCTTCCCGCATAACTCTTCCTGCTCCAATGTCCAATCGAACCGAGTCGGTCCAGCACTGTCACCTGGCACCTTTTGCTCCATAGTCGTCCTCACTTCGACCGCACAGCTGCTTGCACGTGCTGTCTTTCCTAACGCTCCCTCGGTTTCAATCAACTCACCGACCGATACTCATGTCAAAGCGGAAGACCAGTATACGAATCTTTCTCTGACACCAGCATCCAAGTCAGCAGCGACAGATGAAACGCCTGGATTATTTAAATCTCCGATTCCCTCGGCGTCTTCGCTCGTTTCCACACTCGCCATCAAAAGACAGCAGCTCATCGAGACTCCCGACTTTAAGCCTCGCGACGATACCCTCTATATGCCCAAGACTCGTGGTCTCCGTTCCGAAGCCGCCGAGGATACGTCGGATGCCGCGTACGAGCGCAGACATCGCAAGCCAGAGACCGCAGAAAAGCGTCAACGCAAAGCTGAAGTCGATCGACTCTCCCGTGACAGACAGAAGCTCCTCTCGCGCATCGAACAGCTCAAGACTGTCGAAGCCCGCATGCTTCAGGCTATCGTCGTGGCTAGGGATCAAGTCAGAGCAGAGGCATCAGCCAACGACGAGGATGCCAGCCAACCAGAACAAGAGACCAGGTCTTTACATCAACGCATCGAGGACGTCCGAAACGAGCTTCTGGCAGATGCATACGAAACTCTGAAGCGCTACGATCTTTTGCTCTCCACTTCCAACGATGCCAAGACCGCTTCTCCAGGACCGTCAGCGCTGGCATCCAAGAGTGAGAACGCCACCGACAAGGCTATCGCTGCCTCGGTAGACGATGTCACTGCCCGCAGCCACTCGCCCCGACTCAAGATCCGCATCAAAGGCGGTCGCGCCACTTGGGAGACAGCTGAAAGCGCCAGCCCCACATCCAAGCACTCGCCAACCCCACTCGAGAAAAGTGACGTGTCTCGAAGGGTCAGTGCTCGCCAACCTAAGCAGAGGGTCGAAAGCTTACCCACACCGCTCACCGCTGCTGCCGTCGAGGCAGTCGAAGATCACCGCCGCAAACGACGCAGGCTATCCGACGCCCAAGCAAACCACGAGTCTCCTGCATGTTCAGCAAGACCTAACGGTCGCCCACAGCGCGCTGCTGCTGCTGCTGCCGCGGTTGCATCTGCTCGCCAACGCTTGCAGTACGCTGAGCGCTCTTTCTCCGACTTTGAGTACGAGGATGAGGACGACGAAGCGGTATCTGCAGTCGAGGAGGCGGATGCGCATGGTTCCCATTCATCCCTCCGTGGATCATCGACTCGACGTCCAAGTCACAGCCTCCGCCGTTCTCCTGTAAAGACGCGCGACCATCGATCTGCTTCGGCCTCATCGTCCACTTCGACCGTGTCTTCGACCGCATCATCGATTGGGTATATGTACCCAACACTGCATGACACAGGCTCGCTCAAGGTCTCGCATTCCTTGGCTGACATCCATGCGTCGGATCCGGATGCAGCTTCGAGTCCCGTGCTTGCCGCCGCATCCATTGCAGCATTGGCTGCTCCGCCCAGCAAGAAGCTCAAACTTGTGCTTTCCCGCTCTCCGTCAGCGGCAGGATTGGACGGTGAGACCAAGAAGGCGCTGACCGAGGCATTAGACTCAGATGCGGAACAAGAAGCGTCCAAAAGCGAGAGACTAAGGCCATCCGGTGGAGCACTTACCGAGAGCGAGGCCGAGAGCATCCTCGCCGCATTTCTCGGTACAACACCGCTGGGCAAGAGTGTCAAAGCTGCGGCTCTGGCCAAGTCTACCGACCCATCGACAAAAGCAGCATCGACCGTTGCCTCTGCAGCCGTAGCAAATTCAGCAGCCGCTCCACCAGCCATTGCCGCGCCAGCAGCCGCATCTACCGCTGCAACGCCATCTAAACGCCGCTCCACTCGGCGCGAGACCACCCAATCGTTTGGCGAGAAGCTACCAGACCTCCTCACAAAGACGGCTCAGTTTGACTATACCGTCATGGGCTACTTCCATTCCATCGATCGGCCCGGTAGGAGTAACCGGAAGCAAGGGAAGGATGATGCAGACGAAGAGCAAGGGTGAGAACCATTTAGTAGTGTTCCTATCATCGGAAGCGATTCACTCAATTCAGCGTTCTGCATCTTTGGACAAACGTGTAAAAACGTGCAAGGCTTTTTTTTGAGGCACCACTCGTGCAACGCATGAACAGGCTGAGCATGGACGCACACAAAGGGTGACAAGGAAGGGTTGAGTTGCGATTCAGCCATTGATCACGTCGTGCATTGGTAGGTCTACTGTACATAGACGCAACGTAGCTTTGCAAAAGAGTTGATGTTCGGTCTGTTTCTAATGACCTTGTTTCATAGCCCAGATCTCAAGCTTGCGCAAGAGACCCTTCAAGTTCTTGCCTCCCTTGTTCGAGTTTGCTTCTAGCCAAGCCTGCATCTTTTCGAGGCATCCGTTCAGCTTTTCGAACACTGCCTCTTTGTCCAGTGGCTCAGCTTCACCTTGCTCGTTGCGCGGCTTGGGGTTGAGGCAGACGTCGAAGAGCTCGTTCCACAGCTCTGCCTGCCAGTACCGCTTCATGCTGGCGCCCACTTTCCACTTGTTACCTTCCTTTTTGGTCTCCATGTATCTTCCGAAGAGGAGGCAGTGGGCGACAGCGGCGATCCCGAACCAATCCGTTTCAAAGGTGAAAGGTTCGCCGTTGCGCATCTCGAGGCAGTCTTTCGAGTCGGTATCCCAGTCCGCGATAAAGGTCTGCTGTGCTGGATCGGGGTACGCGGTTAGATCGATAGCTCGACCAAAATCAATCAGCGTCAGACCTTTGCTGGACCATCCAGCCGAGCCGTCGCGGGAATAGATGTTGGTCCAGGCGCTGGCCGGCGAAACGTCGCCCAGTCGAAGGAGGCAATTGTCAATCTTGAGATCGCCATGGATGATTCCGACTTTGTGCATGCCAAGGACAGCGCGGAGCAGTTCGGTGATGAAGAACATGGCGAGGACCTCTTCCAATCCTGCCCCGCCGCTACTTGTGTCTGCGCCTGCGGCGGCAACGCCTGCGGTGGTGGAGTGGTTGACCACGTCGAGAAGCGTTCCCTTCTCGCCCAAGTCCAGCAGGAGGAAGGAAGTATCCGAGTAGCAGTAGAGTTTGCGTGCCGAGATGATGGAGGCAAGAATGGACGAAGGAAGACGCGATTGCAGCTGCGAGAGGATGTGGAACTCCCATCTGTTGGCGGGGGTCTCCACTTTGATGGCCACCGTGCGGCGGTCCGACTCGTCATCGTCATCGTCGTCATCAGAGTCCAGATCATCCTTGTCTGCCTTGCTGGAATCCGTCAGAGTAGTCGCAACAGAATCAACGTCGTAGCCAAGGAATACCGCACCGTAACCACCCTCGCCGAGCTTGCCACGGATCTCAAAGGAATTGCCGCCAATGTTGACCTTGAAGGGGGACGAAAGCATGCCGGTGCCGTGGAAGACGGTGCCGCCCATGCTCTTGCGCGTCATTTGGTTAGATGCGAGGCTGGACTTGCACTTCTTCTGCAGCTCGGATAGGAGGTCGTTGGAAGATGTAGTGGTGAGACTGACAAAGTTGGGCATGGACTCCACGGGGGACTCGAGTCGCGCTAGGATACCGTCGAGCACATTGGGATCGATGGGAGAGCAGGGGTTGGACGGATTGAAGTCCTCGGCGTCGCCCTCCTCGACTTGGTCCTCCTCCGTGGGCTCTTTCTGCGAAGCGGCGTCGCGATCTTGAATGACAAGCGAGTCTTCGAATCGCTCATGCAGCTCGCGGCGGTGAGATCGCTCCTCTCCGTCCACTTGATCTTCAAAGTCACCGTCGTCCTCATCGTCATCTTCTGGAGCTGGGCATCGGATGGTCAGACCCTTGGTCAGTTCGAACGACGCCTTGTTGTCCGCTGTCCAGGCAGAGCGGTTGGCGTCCTCGGCCGAAGTGGAAGCGAAGCTGCGTTCATCGGATGGACCCTGAGAGTCATCAGCGTATGCCGGGCTTCCTTCTTGTCGGACCGCAGCAATAGGACCAGCGGTCAAGATGGCGCCCTGAGATTCCTCTTGGTCATCTTCATCTGCCTCGTCCTCGTCGTCATTTGGGCGCCAGGACTTGAGGGCAGGGCGGATGGCAGATCGTGTCGCTGTGCCTGGTGTGCGTGCGTTGGTGTAGCGAGTGAATTCGTAGGTAGCTTCGGTGATGGGGGTGAGCGGCTGGAATTGGGGCCTGAAGAGATGCTCGTTACCCTCATAGCCGGCACCCTGTCGGTCGATTGGTTCGCCATTCTCATCAACAGCATAGCCTTCCTCCTCCTCCTCCTCTTCCTCCTCTTCTTCAGTCATGGGCTCGATCCAACGTCGGCTTGCAGACTGCCTGTTGGAAGGCATGGGCGTAGCTGGCACAGCAGAGGATGCGAGAGCTTCCTCAGACGCAAAGGTGGAAGGACGCTCAGGCGAAGCAGGCGCAGAGACGTGGCTTGCTGGCTCTTGTTGCATTCTGGCGGGCAAGTCAACCTGTCTCTCCTCGTCGTCCTCCTCCTCCTCTTCGCGATAGACGGGCTTGGAGCCGAGTGTGGCGAGCGCCGACTTGGATGCGAGTGGGGTACGCTTAGGAGTTGCGCCACCCAAGCCGAGCGCGGGCGTTCGGAGGGGTGTGGCTTGTACACCGACATTCTCGTCGTTCTGAACGGCAAACTTGGCGAGGTGGTTGGATCGTGATAATGGCGTTGGGGTAGGAGGCACGTCGGCGGCAGAGCCAAGGCTGATGTGACCCGGTCTCGAGACACTGGCAAGAGGGGCAATGTAGTCGTCATCGTCGTCGTCATCGTCGTCCTCGTCGTCATCGCTGCTGTCGTCGTCCGACTCGCTGTCACCGTTAAACATGTTTTCGACCTCGAGCAGCGTGGCTTTGGTGACAAGGGTGGGGCTCATCCTGATCTTGGTGGTATTCTCACCCTCGCGCTTCTTCTTCTTCTTGAGTCCAGGGCGAAGGTTGAGCGCCACGGCGTTAGCGACCGAGTTGTCTGGGTCAAAGACGTCTCGGGATGGGAATATGCCGGTGGTCTGATCGATGTGGAGCGTCTCGGTAGGCTCGACAGCGAATGGGTTCTTTGCTGCGGATGGTGCGGGCGCAGGCGAAGGAGGCTTGGCAGGTTCTGGGTCTTCGGGGAGCCAGCGGCCAACGACTTGGTCGAGGTAGGACCATGGATCCGAGACAGCCTTGCTTGACTCGGCGGGGTCTTCCCATCCTTCCATGACAGGCGCAAAACCTCGTTTTCTTGCCATGAGTTGCTCGAAGGTCAGCTCGCTTTGCCATCCGCGCTGCTTGTAGAAGGCTTTCTGTGCACTGGATCGAAAAAGAGGGTACATGTGCTCGACGGGAGCAACGTGCTTCTCTCGTTTGCCTCCAGCTGCAGCGCTTGCAGCCGCGTTGGAGCCAGATGCGGCCGAGGATGCGCTGGGCTGTGCAGAGCGAGAGACCGTTGTCTTTGTGCGATGTCGTTCGCCATTCGAGCCGGTGCTGGAGCTCGAGACTTTGCGCGACGATGGCGCGTCAGCAGAGGTGGGTCGCAAGCTGGCAGGGTCGGGAACGAGCTTTGCGTCCTTGTCCCAATAGGCGAAGGGATTGCTGCGCAGGAGATCGGTTTCGCTGGATTGAGGCTTGCGGCCAAGGCCGGCGGCGTGCTTGCCAAAGTGATCCTTGGGACTGAGGACGCCTGCGGGCTTGGGAGTAGCTGGGACGTCGTCTGCGTCATGATCATCGTCGTCGTCGTCGTCTGAATCTCTGAAGACAGCCAGACTTGAACCTGGCTTTTTCGAAACACCGCCCGAGGCACCGATCTTGAAGCTGTTGATGCCAGACAAGCGATCTACCTGGACGTTTTCCTGATTGCGCGATGCGACTGTTCCGATGTCTTGCCATCCCTTTGTACTGGTGGCTTGAGGCTTGGACTTGTACTGGCGCTGGTCGTCATCGTCGCAGAAGACGTTGAGCTTGCGTCCGTTGTTGACGACGGGCGTTGATGTGCTGGAGCCGATGGCACCGACGGTTGCTCCAGCGCCTCGCAGAACATTGGCAGAGTGACTACGAGCGGAACCGACGGAAGCCTCCTTTTCACCAAGCATGCTTCGACCGGCGGTGAGCATGGCGGCTTTGAGAGCGTCGGCGTAGTTGGTAGCAATGGCGGCTGCCGAAGAGGCTGACGACTCTGGCATGGCTTGGTGACCGAGGATGATGCGCGTCTTGTACTCTTCGTATCTGCGTTTGATGCGGTCGATTGGATTTGCTCTACGTGCGATGCCGAGCCTGTACATGGCGTCTGCTTGGTCGTACATACGTTGTCCCTCTAGGACGACGGCAAGCTCCTCGTACAAGCTGGCGAGCTTGGTGCCGATCTCGTTGGCGAGCAAAAAGTTGTAGACGTCTCGAGCGCACTCTACATTTCTGGCGTAGAGGATCCATAGACGAAGGTACCTGGGATCGTTTGTGTACTGTTCGCTGTTTCTAAAGTGACGCGTTGCGCGCTCGAGGAGCGGAATGAGGCCCGACTCGTGTGTTTGGCCGGAGGGATAATTGTCGATACACCATTTTACATACTTTGTCCAAGCTTCGAGAGGATCATCCGAGTCAGCATTGTCTTGGGAAGTGACAATGTGCTGGTGTTCTGCACGCTGCTGTGCAAGCAAGGCCTGTCTGTGTTTGTGCTGCATGTTGAGGGTGTTGGAGAGGGCGTGGGCGGATCTACCTTTTGCGAGAGGCTGTACGTTTTCCTTTTGTGACTCGATGGCGTTGAAGTCGATGATGGGTGTGGAGGAGGTCTGTTCAATCTTTGAGCCTCCTGGTGTACGAAGAGGTGTTTTGTGAGGAGTGACACCAAAGGCGAATGGGTTGTGCGAGTCGTGTGATGATGTTGTGGATGGCTTGCGAGGTGTGACGGCAGGTGGGCCCATGCTGGATGGTGCGCCCGTCATGATGACGATATATAATATGGCGCAAAGTGAAGGTGGAAAGCGATGGCTTGATGAATGGATGAATGGATGAATGGATGAGAGGAGAGAGGGAGAGAGGGAGAGAGGGAAGAGAGAGTGTGTTTTTCTTTTCTTTTGGTGTTTGGCTGAGTTGGTGTTGGATTTTTTTGGCCGCGTGTAGTGGGGCGAGGTTGGTCACGTGCATCGGCTTGGCTTTTCCTCCACAATTTCTCAATTCTCGTGCCTGTTGGACAGCTCTCTCTACACGACACGTTGACAAGACTACTGTACTCACACTTGGTGCTACACTAACTACTCTGTTGTTCATCATCAAGGCTCTCTTCCAAACTAGACCTCTCTGATCCAAAAAAGTAACTTATGCTGCCACAACTTGTTGGAGGCATACGAACCAACTTTCTTTGCTCTATTCGAAATCCACCTCAGACATTCGCAGACACGCCTTTTAGATTTCAGGTCCAACGACTAGATCTCTCTGACACCATGGCGCCAGCAGCAACACCAACCACAACCACCCTCCGTTGTGCTTTGAGTAGAGTTGCATCAGCGTCAGCATCAGCATCAGCATCAGCATCAGCATCAGCATCAGCATCTTCATCCTCCGCAGCAAAAACAAAACGCAAAGCCACAGACACAGCCCCCTCGGCCGCACCAAACAAAGGATCCAGTGAGCCATCTATACACAGTGACGTCAATGCTGACGCCAATGGTACTGCAGCTGCTGCTCCAACACCCGCCAAGAAACCACGCAAAAAGCTAGTCTTGGATTCAGACTCACCCAGTGCACCCAAGTCACCAGACACAACCGCGGATCCGAGTTTACCAAACAATACACAAATGCCCGCATCCTTGTCGTACGACCGCCCTTCAGCATCTGGTTCGGTCCGTATCACCTCATGGAACATCACCAGTCTCAAGTCGAGCAAATCCAAGGGTATGATGCGCTACATTCAAGCAGAAGACGCCAATATTGTTGTACTCTCAGAGACAAAGGTCAACGACGTACCCATGCATCCCGGCCTCACCAAGCTCTACAAGCATCAGTACTGAGGTATCGGCAAGCAAAAGGGCTATGCTGGTCTAGCAATCCTCTCCAAAATCAAACCCCTCAAAGCTGTCTACGGTCTGCCTGGTCTCAACCATCACGACACCAAAGGTCGCATCGGTACGTCGATTCTCTTGCTACATCTACATCCTATCGGTCGTCATGCCCAGCCATTCACTGACCTTGCTTTCTCACGCCATCTCGTCACCCTCCAACACAGTCACACTCAAATTCGAAAACTCTTTTCTTGTCGGCACCTATGCTGTCAACGCAGGTGAAGGGCTCAAGGTAAGTGGATTCAGCCATCTCTCTTCCGCTTACAATTCCACGATTCACCACACCCTTTTGCTTGGTTGGGCTGTGCATTCTCATCGATCTCTTCCGCTATCATCAGGTGGAGTTCTTCAGCACAGTCCACACATCAGTCTCGACAACCCAGAGAGCTCTCTTCATAATCTCTCCGTACGCTTGTTCCGGCATCCTCCGAAACTATTTTCTACGTCCAAGGGCCTGATACAAGATGCCACATTCCGCCTCCTACTCCACTCCCTTCCACTCCCCAACCCATTCCTGACAAGACTCTGAACGCTAGCAACAACCTCAATTGACACCCTTTCCCTGCTCTCTGTTGTTGCGCGCATGCGTCAAAGACCATGGCGACCAAGCAAGCTTGGAACGCTGCTTTCGCGCTATACCTTGCTGAGCTTGATGCGCAAAAGCCTGTCATCTGGTGCGGTGACTTGAACATTGTGCAGGATCAACGAGATTTGGCTGCTGCTTCCAAAAAGTGGAACAAGAGCCCCGGTTATACTGCCATCAAATGCGATGCTCATTGTGAGCTTCTTCAGGGCACCGCAACACCAACATCACAGCCACTGGTCGATGTCTGGAGACAGAAGCATCCTGATGCGATTGGCCATTACAGTGAGTGTAAATCTGACCATCGTATTGCACAATCCACGAGTTGGCTTCTGCGTTTTGGGAGCTGATTGGATCCATCAATTCTCTCCATCTTGCAGCCTTCTATGGCTGGCGAGGTTTCTGCAGGTCAAAAGGCATCGGATGGCATCTTGATTCTTTCATTGTAAGTAAGGCCCACATCTCGGGTCTCTTGCAATTACATTCCTGAATGTCAAAATGGCCTGCTGACCAACTTATGTTGCAATTTTCATGATTCTTCGGGGGCATCCATCCGCATCCCAGCTCTCTGAACGCATTGCGAGCAAAGCTCTCGAGTGCAAGATTTGACACGAATGCTACGGTGCCAGTGACCATGTTCCCATTGTAAGTTGTCAGGAGACCATTCCTTCTTGACACCACGCTCGAACCATTGCTGACATCTCGTCTGCACCTACGTCTCACTCTTTCTTTTGCGTTGTCCATTGCAGTACTGCGACATCCAAGGGCCACTGTAGAAACAAAGATGCATGTTTTACAACAGCTCCGTGTGAACCAAATTGAATGAATATCAATGAGAGGCAGCGACGCAGATGTGCTACATTTGCAGATTAAAGCGATGGTGAAATTTGTAGGGCCACAGCAACAAAGTACAACGTGAGGAGGCTAAGAAGCAAGCAGAAGCGTGAAAGTACAGATGCCGGTCAAAAATTAGGGCGCCGAAAGGCACATCTCCATGAACGTGTCGTAGTTGATCTGCACCCAACCGCTGCGGTTGGTGTCGTGGCGCTGGAACGATTCGGTGAGCGTCTTGATGACCACACAAGCACGTACAAAGCGATCAAAGGTGATGCCACCTGCCGATCGAGCGGGACCTGTTGATGGCATTCCACCTGAAACACCACCACCACCACCACCAGCAGAAGCAGCGTCAGAATTGACTGGAAGAATCAAGGTCAGCAGTCAGTCAGCAGTCAAGTCGGTCCAACTATCAAGTCACTTTTTGCGACCCATAGCCATGTCGAGACAAGGAAAGCAAAACAAAACTCACTGTACTTTTGCAAAACAATGTGGAGCAGCTTGGGCGAGAGGCGATATCCGAATGACTGGAGAGCGTTGGACAGCTCGTTCTGATCAATCGATCCTGATCGATCTTGGTCAAAGTGTCAGAAGACACCCTGCCAGTCCTGGATGTACTTCCAGAGGCCGGCAAACTCGTTGAAGCTGGATGTGTCCGCTACAATCGACGTCAAAGACGCTTATGAGCATCTTGACAGTGTCCAGGTCGAAAGGGGTCCAATCTCCGTTGACGAGGGCTTGGCTCAGCTCTTGAGGGTTGATGTGTCCACTACGGTCTCTGTCCACGGCGATGAACCACTGCCACAGCTGAGGGTCGGCTCCAGCGGGAGGTCCAGTGGATGCGTTGAAAGCCTGTGGTCTGCCGTAGCCTTGGTGAGGAGGTGCACCGTACAATGACTGCTGAGCACCACCTCCATATCCGCCTTGCTGACCGGGAGGAGGAGCGCCGTATCCACCCTGTTGAGGGGGAGGTGCACCATAGCCGCCTGCGGTGGCGCCACCGTACTGCTGCTGCTGGCCATAGCCGCTGCTCTGCTGACCAGGAGGAGGTGCCCCATATCCGCCACCTCCGCCGCCTCCATACGAGTACTGGTTGGACATGGTTATGTTAGATGAGTAGATGGATGGATAATGCCGGTTGGCTGTGTTCCAGATGTTTGATAAGATAGCCGATGACAATTGTGGTGATGGTGGTGGTGGCAATGGTGGAACAAGTTGGCCCATGCTCGCCAAATATGACGTCGATGCTTGCCCATTTTTGGAGGGGTAGAAATGTTAGAGTTCTGATACACACACAAAGCTGCATGGAAAAAGAAGAGTGGAGCAAGAGGAGGAAGGAGGACCCTTGCGGTGAATGTGTGTATCAATCACGCTCTGCTCAAAAAGAGGTCCACGTCGCTGTGCTGTCACGGCTCCACACTCCCTCTTCACCCTCTTCTTTTCCTTCCTTTCCATCTCGGCAACAAGCTTTGGTGCAACGCGCAACAATAGACGACTGCTGTACTGAGCTGGTCTCAGTAGATCCGACGGGCCCACCACTTCACCATGCAGACGTCGTACAGCACACCAGACTCGCGCACTCGCGCCAAAGTGCGCATGGAGCCCATCTCGCCATCGCATCCCTCCGCCTCGTCGACACACACTTCATCATCTTCGATGCTAGGATTCCCCATCCCCACCGACCTCTTGCTCGCCTTGCTCCTCAACAAGACCCTTTTGGCATCAGCAGCTTTGCTCGTCCCAACCTGGCTCTCCTCAACACACGACGAATCGATACACTCTCAGCTCTCTGCCATACACACTTCAGCATCACCCCTCACAACCAGCCTCTCCGTCTCCGACGGCACAAGCTCGTGGGCCATCGCCACCTTTGTCATCTTGATCGCAGCTCTGCTACAGTCAATCTGGTTCAAAGCATGGCAGTGGATCCCGGCTGTCAAACGTGTCGACAAACGCAGGCTCTCCACACTAGCCGCCATCACGTTCGCCCAGCTCCTCGTCTGGCTCATGGCCTTGCGCAAGCTCGACGCTGTCAACGTCATCATCTTTACCCAGTACTGCGAGATCTGGGCCCTCGATCTGGCAAAAAGTCTTGGCGGTCGCAGCTACGGCGGCTACACCACACTCTTTGCCCTCGCCATCTCTTTCCTCTCGTCCATCTCGAATGTCGGCCCACCCGGCTCCTCCATCGACTACTCTGGTCATCTCCTTGACATGTACGCAGACGCAGATTTGCCCGACAGCCTTCGAAGCAACAGACCAGCTGGCTTGGCGTCCCCTTCCCAACTTCGAGCTGCCTCTGCTGCCGTGGAAGCATCAGCAGCCGACTTTAGCGTGTTTGGCACTCTCATCGGCCACGGCTATCTCCTTATCTTTGCACTGCTGACCATCGAGAAGGAAAGTGCGCTCTTGAGTGCCAGTCGAGATACAGGTGGCCGACGAAGGGCAGGCATTGTCGCCACCATTGTCGCTTCTGCATTCACTCTGCCTGTCTCGCTCCTTCTCAAGCTGTTCGGCTTCTCCACCTTGCCTGCACTTTCATCTCTCATCCCATCGTCTGCTACCACCACCACCACCACCACCACCGCTTCTGCAAGCCTCAGTCATCTGCCAGCCTATCTCGCCATCAGCTTCGGATTCGTGATTCTCGAACCTCTCGTCAGCACTTCCATCGAGTCGCACGCCTCTACCAAGCATCGCGTTGCACACGGGTGGCCCATCGCTGTGCTGGCTTGCTTTGCTATCGGCTTTGTCGGATTCGGCTACAAGCCCCTCTGGTCTCAACTCGTCGTCGCCCTCCTTGTCGGACAAGCGCTTCGCACCATCCTCAAGAACTCGCCAGACCACGTCTCCTCTCGCTTCTCCTCTTCGCCAAGCAAAGCTCAAGTCGGTCATGGCAGCGCATCATCAGCATCCACCTCGTCCGACGTTTCCGCTATCCAAGAGCTCATCGATTCGTTCAAAGCCACCGTCACAGCAACAAGACGCACCGTCAAGATCATCATGGCCAATCCAGACTCGCGAAAGATCTTCCAATTTCTCCTCCTCAACCTCGCCTTCATGGGTGTCCAACTGCTCTGGGGTGTATGGACCAACAGTCTCGGTCTCATCAGCGATGCCATTCACATGTTTTTCGACTGCGCCGCCATCGGTATGGGCCTCTTTGCCAGTGTCATGGCTACTTGGCCTACAGACTCGACTTTCACGTATGGATATGGTCGAGTCGAGACGCTCAGTGGTTTCGCAAACGGTATCTTTCTCATCCTCATCTCGATCTTTATTGTGTTCGAGGCTGTTCAGCGCATCATCGAACCGCCAGTGATGAACAACAACACGCAACTGCTCATCGTCAGTAGCATGGGTCTCGGCGTCAATCTGTTCGGCATGTGGGCTACTGGTGGGCATCACCATCACCACGGCCACTCTCACGGACATGACCACGGTCATGGACACGGCCATGATCATGGTCATGGTCATGGACACTCGCACAATATGATGGGTGTTTATCTGCACGTCATGGCCGACACACTCGGCTCGGTGGGTGTCATCATCAGTACGCTGCTGATTGGACAATTCGGATGGACCGGTTTCGATCCCATCGCATCCCTCTTTATCGCCTTTATGATTGTTGGCTCCGTGATTCCGCTGGTGCTCGAGTCCGGAAGGATATTGTGTCTCGAGGTGGGAGAACATCGCGAGTCGGAAATGACAGAGGCGTTGGACCAGCTGAACAGCATCGACGGTGTCATCTCGTATCACTCGCCTCGCTTCTGGCCCAAGGATGCGGAAACATTGATCGGTGTCATTCGTGTCCAGGTCGCATGGCCTATCACTGCCGTCACCCAGCACGACGCTCATGATTACAGTCACGATCATGGACATGCACACGATCACAGCCACGATCACGGTCACACCCATGCCAGCGACCACGTACACCAGACCAACGGTGTCACCCCACCCTCACCAACCACACCAGAATCGATCGCCAAGCAAGTCGAGACCCTTCTCAAGTCGCGAATCCTTGGGCTCGAGAGCGTTGCAGTACAGCTCGAGAAAGTCGGTGGTGGTGGTGGTGCCTCGCCTAGCGCCAACTTTGCAGCCACTCCAATGTCTGCCTCTCCCTCCTACAGCAGTCTGTACGAAGGCAGTCCTTCGGTAGCCCGTAGCAACATTGGCGCACAAAGCCTTTCGCCTGCTGCGGCGCATCGTCATCACTAGTAGACACGTAGCATTCGCATATATATACAATGTCAGTATGATCCAGTGTACGGACGCTGTTGGAATGAGTTGCCTGTCCGTTTCAATATGCTCGGAAGGGGTTTTTTTTTTTTTGGTTTGAAGGATGTGCGTTTGGGGCAAGGTAACATTCTGATGAGAAAAGTCACGTGCGCACAAAAATTGGCGGGAGGCTTCGGCGAGCCCAGTTCTTCTCGACGTTTTTCGCAACATCAAGATCGACGGTGCTCAAGACGACCATCACTCGTATCGCTCTTCGACAGAAAACCGTGGTCTATACGAAAACGATGAGCGCTTCTATTGCAAAAGCGACCTCCAGCATGCGAGTTTTTGCTCGAGGCATTGCTTCAAGTGCTCGGCTGCACGCCGAGGCGGCATCTACGCCTGCATCAACAGCTCGACCTCGAACCAACGCATCGGAGCGTTCTGCGTCCCAAACCGGCACTAAAGCATCGGATCGACTTCGTACAGCCCAGCGCAACCCTTCGCCTTCTTCCCCTCAACAGCAGCAGCGAAGCAAAAAGCACGGGCAAAACAGTGGAGGAAACCGAGGCGAACGACGGACCAAGCGTCTCCCTTCTGTATTGGATGCATCATCTACGGTGAAAAACACGTCTCGAGGGCAGCAGAAGAATCTCGCTGCACCTTTGCCTGTAACCGATTGGAACAGTGCGTTGTATTCCAAGCCTGGATTCGAGCGTTTGCTTGCCTCCGCTCCGAGAGCATCCTCTATCTTCACGCCTAATCTCACCGCTTCGCCCACACCGGTAGCTGCCGCAAAGGGCAAGTCCAAACCCACCTCCAACGTCAAACTCAACCTCCCTACCATCAAAACCGCCGTAAGCGCCCTCAAACTTCACATCCGCCCAGGAGCAAGAAACATCCTGGGCCCACTCAACAATCCTATCTTCATCGCTGGGGGTAGTTTGACTTCGAGCAACCGGGTGGTTACTCATGGTAAGGGTTCGTTGGCAGCCGAGTTGAAGGCGGCAAGGATCGCGATGCAGGACGAAAAGGTTGGAGGGTCGTATGAGAGGTTCCAACGAGAGTCGGTTCTCAAGGCTGTTGGTGTAGGAGAGAACAAGGCTCTGCAGGACGCAGCTCAGGCTCTGGCGGTGAATGCTGACCTGGCACCTGAAGCCAAGAACTTTGTAGTCAAGGCTATTGCTGATCGTCTCAGCGCTTAATTCCACCAGTTTGCATACGAAATTCTAGTCTTGTTCTCAATCACACAAATCAAAGCAACAACGGCAAAGAGAGGAGAGGTATATCCGGATCGATTGCAGCGAATCCCCGTTTCAAAGGAGACGAGAGCAGCACGTTATGTGTGTGTGTGTAAAGTACAGAAAAGCATGCAAAGTAGATTCGATCAAGGGGCAAGAGCCTTTTCAGAGTCGTGACCTTCTTGCGAGGTCTCGGCTTCACGAAGTTTACCGGCGTCGAGCTGGTTGAGGGCGTCCTCTTCGGCGTCGAGCTTCCTGAAGGAGATGGAGAAGCCGATGAAGCCTGCGAAAGCAAGGCAACCGAAGACGGTGTAGCTCCAGACGAGGTTTGGATCGCCGGAAAGTGCGATGAAGGCCTGCTGGAGGGCAGCGGCGATGGCCGAGGTGAAGAGGAAGATCGACATGACGAGCGAACGCATCGACTTGGGAGCCTTGGAAAAGGCGTACTCGAGACCAGTGATGGAGGCGAGAATCTCGGAGATGGCGATAAGAATGTAGGAACCCGACTGGATCCAAACGTTGAGAGGAGCGGGCACAAAGACAGCACCGGCTTCGCTACCATCGGCACCAAGATCAGCTTTGCCATCGCCGTTGATATCGTAGCACGAAGAGGCGTTTTTACCGCACTGCGAGGTCTTGTAAATGTAGTGCTGAACGACAGCGGCCCAGACCATGGCAAGAGCGCCAGTGAGGAAGCCGAGAGCGATCTTCTTCAAGGGGGTAAAGTTGAAACCAGCCTTGCGGAGAGCGGGGTAGAGGAACAAGTCAAAGACGGGGATGAGAATGACAAGGGCAAAGGGGTCCAAGTTGGAGACGACTTCGTTGGGAAGACCGTTGACCTCCATGGTGGCAGCCTGGGAAACAAGGTTGTTGGTAATCTGGTTGTAAGTGAGCCAGTAGAGGGGGAACCAGAGGAAGACGGTGCAAGCCTTGAAACCACGGCGAACCTCGTCGACCCAGGCGTCATCGAAAGTCATCCACTTGGGCCTGGACTCGGGCGACTGCTTGGACGGCTTGGCGTTCTCCCAAAAGTCATCGGAGCGCATGTTCTTGACGAGGGCGACAGGGTCGAGGGACCAGCGACCCTTGGTGGCGAACTTCCAGAGACGCATGCACTCTGCGAGGACGGATCCGGAGGGAGGGGTCTTGACGTAGTACTTGTTTCCAAAGACGAGAACGGGGATGCAGAGGGCAAAGACGATGGTAGGCAGAGTGTAGGAGAGCCAAAAGCCAACGTACTTTTCGGCGAACGACATGCCGAGCTGACCGCCAAGAGCACCGATGTTGATGAAGAGGTAGAAGTACATGAAGATCCGACTAACGGTCAAGACGGGATCGACGATGACACGTTCACCTGTCTTGAGGGTCTGGACCGACTGTTTAGAACCGTTGACCTGTTCTGCGATGAGAGGACTGATGGAACTCTTGAAGAAGCCGGTGCCGACGCCGGAAATGATGATGGAAATGACGAAACAAGCCATGGCGCCCGACTGGTTGTCGAGGACGGTAGGAAGGGAAGAGACGATGAGGAGAATGTGACCCAACATGGCGACAAAGACGGCAATGCAGATGGTCTTGAATCGACCCCAACGCGTATCGGCGAGGTAGGCACCAAGGATGGGCATGCAGTAGACCCAGAAGGTGTTGAAAGTGGTGAGACCGGTAGCAGCCTGCTGGCCTTCACCGAGAGCACCGGACTGGTTGTTGGCACCGCCGGCACCGGTACGGCTGCCGACGGGACGGGGCTGTTGGATGAAGTTCTGGAAGACCTGAACGCAACCGTAGTAGGAGAAACGCTCTGCCAACTCGCAGAAGGCGATGGCATAAGTGGTCCATGGAAGCTTCTCGGGAACACGACGAAGGGAGGAGAGTTCCTCTTCGGTGGGGGCGACAAAGTCATCGTCGGTGACTTGAGCGTTGGCAGAGACGCCGTGCTCGAGGTGACCGATGGGGTGCACGTCGTTCTTGCCACCGTGGATCTTGACGTCGGCGTCGTAAAGGTCTTTCTGGGCCTCGGCGTGGCCAGCGACGGCGTTGTCCTGAATGTCGGCAGGCATGTTGGGCAATGACCAACAGACGCAGAAGAGGGAGGGGAGGGTTTGGAAGAGGGGGTGGAAAGGGGGGAAGAGGTTGATGGATGAGAAAGAAGGAGAAAGATGGACGAGGCAAGACTTATAACAGACGGCTGAGAAGAAGAAGAGGAGGAGGAGGAGGAGGATGGTGAGATGAAAAGAAAAGAAAGAGGGGAGCGAATGAAAAGCAAGCACGCAAGCGCGAGATGCGCACAGAGGCTATTGTGATTGGCTCAATTTGACTGGACAATCATCCGAAGTGTGGGACCATTGTGTCGAGGTGACCGGTTAACCAAGTACAAAGAGCAAGAGCAAGAGCAAGAGCATGGCATGGCATCAGATGCAGGTCCGCGCCCAATCCAAAAGGGTCAGGTTGCAACCAACCGACTTGCTCGATAAGGACGAGCGACTGTATTGAAACCACAATCTTTTTTTCTCCTTTCTTCAGGACTGTTGGTCACGCGAGGGGGAGAGAAAGAAAAAGGTGCAGGGTCAAAGCAGCATGGTCACTGATTTGCCACAGGAACCAACGAATATGACTAACCTGAACCGAGGCTGGAGCGGCTGCAAAAGGGGTTTGTTGGATTGCCGATTTTCAGAGGAATGACGGCGAAAGTGCCTAATTTGACAGCTGGTTTTAGCCAACAAAAAAGAATTAAGAAAGAAAAAAAAAAAACAAAAACAAAAACAAAAAAAGGCATGAATCCCCGCTCTCAAAGGCTGCAAGCACCTGCATTCAGTATCCATCCATCGATGAGCGACAACAACACATCTCTGTGTCAACCAATCTCTGGATCCTATACAGTACTGTAGAAGTGGTCTTTTTTTTCTTCTTCTTCCTTTTCTTTTTGTTCCGGTCGAGCAAGTAGCTAGCTAGTCCGACCATGCACTGAGAAGCTATAGAGAAGAAGCTACAAGAGATAGGTGGACATGCTGAAGGCGGTCCTGAATCCCAAAAGCTGAGCTCCAACCGAGGTTCGGGAGGGACTTGTCCGAACATGAAGACGAGGATTGATTGCAATCACCGCATCTTATCCATCTCCATGTTGTTGTACAGTACAGTACAGTACAGTACGACCAGAGTGTCGCCGCGCATCGTCTCTTATCTTGTATATACTGTATGGCTTTGTCTCGAGATATGATTCGGGAAACAGCCGATCTCGAATCAATCGTGGCTGATTGCAACCATCGTGACCCTACTTTGTCCCCACACACATATACATCTATATCCATCATCCAATATACATCGGTGATAACGGTCCATCGGATCACATCCACCTTGTCTCTCCAACCAAGGCGGGAGAAGGTGGCTTTTCAAATCGTACTGTTGTGTGTGTATCTCTCTCTCTATCTCGATGGTCGCTCTACGATTGGTGATAGCTTGTTTCGGTGTGTATCTCTGATGTTGCAAACCAAACCGATCGCTGCTTTACCATTCGCACGAAGAATCATCATCATCATCATCATCATCAACTTTACGAATCTATTGGACACAACAACAAGAACGACTGACAAGAAAAGAGGAACTCGTCGGCGTTTCACGTGCCCAAGTGGCTCATCTGTGCACATTTTCACTGTAGACACTCTGGCATATCAAAGGAGAGCCAAGAAATTCGGTTGCAGATTCTCGCTAAAGAACCAAGCTCTCTCAACATGCGGTGGTTGCGGGATGCGGAGCGGTGAAAACATTGAAAAAGAAAAAAGCCTTTGGTTCGCATCACTGTCTTCCGAACGGTAACCTCTGGCTCACTCGGCTTCCGCTGGCTTCGACTTGGATGCTTCTGTCCGCAACCGCCGATTCAATTGCCGCTTTGCTTTTGCTTTTGCTTGTCGACAACCAAGAGTCTTGATCGCAAACAGCGTTTCGAGTATCTCTTTGTATCTCAGCATCGTTGTCCATATGGAAATCGGGCCTTGACGATACTTTCCAACAGCTCTCTAGGCAAACCAGCAAAAGGTCAGCAGACAACAACAGTCTCTGTGCTCTGTGCTAACTAGAGAGTCGTGCGACCAATACAGTTAATTTGCAATTCATGGCACAAATTCTCTCCAATGTGTGCTCCTTCCAACTGCGCTCGACTGCAGCCAATGTGCATTTCCTATTTTGAATTTCGGACTTTTCTGGATGGAATTTCGAATTCTAACTGCTTGGCAATATCGGTCAAACCGCCGTTTTCTCTTTTTTTTTTTGAAATTCTTGCATCTCTTTTTCCTCTCATGAGAACTTCCACGCTCGTGCTGTATCATTTCGACGCTCTCCAAGCCATCTATCTAGACATTGACAATGCCAACCAGAGTCCAACACAGTGTGTGTGTGACACAGTACAATAACTTCGGAATCGGATGCCACACTTGCCGGCTTGATACCCGGCCATTGGCTGCACGCCTTCCTGATCCATCCTCGTCCATGTGGTCAACAAACCACACGATTGGACCTCGTCTCTCCAAATCCTCATTGGTCCCCTCAAAGATGACCGACCCTACACGTCGACAAGATGGTTTTCTGGCTCCCTCCCACCATTGGCTGGCTACCTTTTCCACTTTTGCCTCGTTCGTCCCTCCCTACCATCCTTTGCTGCTTTGCCATGCGCTACACCAAATGCAACTATGGCGTGATCAAAGAATTGCCGGTGGACCCTGCAGCTAGCCTTTGGTGGGATGAAACATGTTGTAGTTTGCTCAACATTCCTACCTAGTCAAAGCTTTAACATTGACTCGGTCTTGGCCGAAAGTGAACGTGCGAGTTTTTATCGAATCGAATCGATCGATCGGGAAAAGAAAGGCTCTTTTGAGATCGCAGTCAACGTCGGCAAGCACAGGCCACAAAACAAGAACCCTGCAACACCAAATTCCAATCAACACCTTGTTCTTGAAGCTTCCGCTTCTCGTACTTATGCTCATACAGCATCCGCTAACATGGCTGCCATACGACCTAGCCAAGCTTTGTCCTTGTCGCCCCAATCAGCTCCTTCATCCCGCTTCTCCGCCAACGCCAACCATGCTTCCTCTTCTTCGTCACCATCCGCAGCCACACGGCCGCTCGCCGCACGAGTTCGATCCGTCCTCCTTCAGCAACCTCAACACGCCAAACATCTAGAAAACGCGCTCAACACTCTAGCCCAAATGTATCCGGCTGCTTCCATCTCGACTACTGCTGCTGCTGCTGCTGCTGCTTCTTCATCTTCCAACCCAAAGCCTCTTCAGCTCGTCGACACAGCTCGAGCGCGACGCGATCTCGACAAAGACGTGACACGACGCATGCTCACTGCCACCGACCACATCATCTCTGTCCTCAAAACCGTCGACGACGGTCTCGTCCGACTCTCCAACCACGTCGCTGCCATGCACACCTCGTGCGATGCCGTCCAACACAAGCTACGAGCAGCACAAGCATCCAGCCGCTACCTCGTCGAGCATGCCGAAGGTCTCGAACGTCAACGAGCCGCCGCACTCACCCAAGTCCAAGTCTCCAACCTCTTCCTCGCCCGCTTCACCCTCTCCGAAGCCGAACGTGCCTCGATCTACTCGCGCCAACTCCGCGTCGGCAACGATCTCTTCACCACCATGGACAAGCTCCAACGCATTCGTACCGAATGTCAAATCCTACTCCAAGGTTCCGAATCCATTTCTACAAACCCTTCCACCTCCTCATCTTCCTCCTCGGTAGCAGCAGGAGGTGGAACACGCGCAGCCATCGACATCATGTCTTCCACAGCCCAACATCTCGATCACGCTTATCAGAAGCTCTACAAGTGGTCCTGTTTCGAATTCCGACAGCCTGTCAAGGAAGGCTTGGAGGTATCTCCGAGTTTGCGCCAAGCTACACGTCGCCTCAAGGATGGTCGTCAAGACTTGCTGCGTTCGGCGTTGACGACGTTGGTCCAAACTCGCAGCTCTATCCTGGCAAATGCGTTCATGGCCGCCCTTACCATGGGTGCTGGTCCACCCACTTATCTTCCCGGACCCATCGAGCTACATGCGCACGATCCGATTCGATATGTGGGGGACATGCTCGCGTGGATCCATCAGACGGTTGCCTCGGAGCGCGAGTTCTTGACGGCTCTGTTTGACGAAAAGGAAGGCGAAGGAGGTCGACGCATCGGTCAGAGACGAAGAGGATTGGAAGGTTCGATCGACCTCACAGGCTCTGATCCGGATGCGCTCCGTTTAGGTCCTGGAGAAGCGCTGGTTCGCGAGGTGCTCAATTCCAACCTCGACGGTTGCTGTCGTCCACTCAAGCTTCGCATCCAGCAAACGTTGCGTTCCCAAGAAGGCAGCGTCACATCCTACCGTCTTGCCCATCTCGTCCAATTCTACCGCTCTACCATGGACAAAACCATCGGATCCCGCGCTACCTTGAGCAAAACGTTGGGCCAACTCTCCGACCAAGCAGTAGCCGCATTTGCCGACACGGTACAGCGTCAGTCGAAAGGCATTGAGAGATACGATGGATTGCCTGAACCGGATCTTTCTTTACCTGCGCCACTCTCGGCTACCTTGGCGACGTTGAAGGAGCTCCTGGGCGAGTTTTCGCGATCGCTCGTCGAGGATGCATCTGCCCCATCGACGGATGCCAACTCTCCTCCTCCACCGGTACACGAGGCGATCGAAGCATCGCTGAGCAACTTTGACTTTGTACTGATCCAACTCGTCGATCCGCTCTTGAAGATGGTGGAACGCATGGCAACATTGCACGTTTCCAAACGACCACGATCGCGTACCGAATCCGATGCACGATGGGAATCGCTCATCTTTACCTGCAACTGCATCGAATCCTTGCTCTCCACACTCGGCCACTACACTTTTGCCGGATGGAAAGCGACCCAGTTGCGATCCCTGCTGGAGCGTACACTCTTACAAATGTCCCAAGTGTACACTTTGAATCTTGTCTTGAAAACCGGTCTTGCTCCGATCCTCGCTGGCATCGAGGCGAGAGATCCAAGCTTGGCACTGTCGAGCCATCCCGGACTATCCCAAAACGAGGTGGGTTTGGCGTTGGAGAAATTCGAACACTGTCTCAGCCAAGACGATCTACTCAGTCCTCGAGATCTGGATCGACTCGCCAGTCCTTCCGTTCGACAACAAGTACACACTACAGCGCTGAGAGGTCTAACAGAAAGATATGCACGGATCGTCTCCGAGGTGTTGGATGAGTCGAGTGGATACCAGACGGATGCTCACCAGATGGTGAAGACGAGTCCTGAACAAGTGGCGATCTTGCTTGGGATTTAAAGATCATCACTCTCTGTACAGTACGCCTCCCTTTTTTTTTTTCCTTTTGGAGGGGGTTGCAATGTAGAGCATTCGGTGATGGAAAAGCTTGTTTTATTGAATGGGAGACTAGAAGAGCTTTACGCCGATCCAGGCGGTTGTCAAGGCAGCCGATGCACTCGCTAAGAAATTGACCGCGTTGTTATCCAACACGTTGCAGCCGGTAACTTTGACCCATTGAGCAGTTGCATCGTGGCTCTTGTATCCATCGCGAACGTCTACAGCCGTACCCACTAGGATTTTCTTGCTCTTCTCGTTGTAGAGCGTCTGTTGAAGTGTCGCGCCCAGCAGGCTGTCTACCAGCGAACCGAAGAGGCCGGAAGCTGTGAGGAGGGCGATCAGCTTTGCGTATCCTTTCCAGCAGTTCGAGGGAGAGGTTTGGTTGGTGGAAAAGTAGTGGTAGTGGGCGAAGAGGCAGAGTGATTGAATGGTACCGATTAAAGTTCCGCCCAGGGCGGAGACGAAGAGACCCAGGGGGGAGATGGCACCGTTTGTACCCTTTGGAACGCTTCTCCAGGGCGAAGTGATAAGTCTCGGTTGAGATTTGGAAAGAATACCTAGCTCGGATCCAAGTGTATCGCCCATACACGCAGCATAGTGCCCTCCAACCATCAGCGTCAGCATGAGATTGGAAACCCTCACACCTCCTACCACCTTCAACACTTGCTTTCCTAGCGGATCCACATCTCCCAAACCTGCATTGAGAATCCTAAACGCCAGACAGGCAACTACACCGGTAGCACTATTGCAAACCACCTGGATGGCGTTTCGATTTCCAGAGGTTACATCTCTTTTCTTGCCATCGCGAGGGGTTGGATGCGTTTCCAACTGTGCCTTGATTCCGGATTTGAACTTGGTAGCCTTGGATCCGGTCAGATAAAAGGTGATCAACGTCAACCCATACCCAACGAAAGGATTCGCCATCGTTGCATACCCAACGCCAAAAGCCGTCACCGCCCCATCGAGCGAAAGTGACCCTTTCCTATAGCCAGAGTATCCCAGATACCCAGCCATACCCAGCGCAATCGGATACAGTCCCGGCATCCTTACCAGCCCATACAACCGTTTAAAAATCAGGAATCGAAGCGAGGAACGAGATGGTGAAAGGGAGAGAAGGAGAAAGTGGACAAGGCGGTGGTGTGGTGTGGGGGTCTGTGCGTGCTTTGGGAGCGAATCGGGCGGCGAAAAATGAGCCCGATTTTGTCAGTCGCTCGATCGTCGGCCAAACGTCATCGACGTACACTGATCCGCACGTCGCTCAATCGAAGCGATCACAGAGCGTAAGAAAATCCCTCGAAACACAATCAGCGCCAGTCTGGCATCTAACAGAGCGGCACAGCGGTGGCAAAAGGGCTCTCTTTTCATACGAAATAAAAGTACATGGTTGATGAAGATGATGATGATACCAGACCGGAAATGAAAGAGAAAAAGAAACCGCTACAGCTCTGTGTGCAGAGTTGACTCGCTGATGAAATGCACAGTTGGGTCAGGAAAAGTCTCGCAGACTGCAGAGTCCGCCTCTCTGAGCGGCGAGTGTCTACAACATCCTGCGCTTCTTTGGCCTAACACCACCAATCTTGACCGGAGTCTTGTCGGTCATCTTGCTGATGAGATTCTTTGTACCCTGACCTTCTCCTGCCAACAGAGCTCTGTAGACCGCCTCTCTTCCTTGACCAAAGCCGTTCCAGAGCACCTCCAGATGGCTGATCCTCCAGGCGTCCTTGAACTCGTTGATCTTGCCAAACATCGAAAAGGCTGCTCGGTAGCCGGCTTCGTAACCGGATCGGGCGGATTTCTTGAATCCGACGCTACCTCCAGAGGCCGAAGCTAGAGGATCACCGGAGGGAGAGGTGAGGGTTAGGATGGTGTTGTTGCGCGAAGAGTTGACAAAGAGGCGATGGGGTTGGGTTGAAGAGGAGTGGAAGAGGGCTGGTGAGTAGCGGGATGCCGAGGCGCCACGGACCATGGGGGAGGTGCGGGATTCGCGGAAGCCGTTGGTGGAGTTGGCATCTTCAAGGGAGGCTTCGGTGCCAGGGAGAGGGGAGATGGCGCCAGAGACGGAGCCGAGGATGTCGTCCAAATTGGAAGGAGCCGGTGCACGACCAGAAGTGGTGGCAGAAGTCTCGGTCTCGGTCTCGGTCTCGGTCTCGGTAGAAGCGGAAGAGGAGGAAAGCTCGCGCTGTTGCGCATCAGATACAGTGCTGCTCCCAGTGGAATTGGGGGAGGTGGTAGGTTGAGCAGAGGCTTGCGATTCGAGCTGCTGGGTGGATGGAGACTTGTCGGATTCGGTGTTGCGTGTGGATGACGAAGAGGCGAATGTACGAGTGAAAGCAAGAGGAGAGACGCGAGCGAGGGAGGAGGAAGCTTGGGTCGAGGACGACTCGGCGGCGACCATGACCCGCAACGCCGGTGTCCACTGTCTTGCGATTCCGCGAAGCATGATGAAAAAGCGAAGTTGGTGTGTGATGCGAAGATACGCCGGACGGTGTGAAGATGTGTCCGACGGTGGCGGTCCCTTGTTCGAGGGTTGATGAATGCGATAGTGGTAGTAAGAGCAGAGTAGGACGAGGAGCTTGACATTTTTGGCGAAAGCAGCCTTGTCTTCGTCTTTCTTTCTTCTCGACTGAACGGAACCGATCTGCCTTCTCATGTGTCATGCTTACATAATAATAATAATTGCAGCATAAAATCCACGTGATGGGATGGATGGCTGAACAACACCAACACGAAAGTATTCGATTCACACTGGTCTTGTGCCTAAATCCCAAAAAGGGAAAGAAATTCGTCCAACACCTGCAGCTGTCAAACAAAGAAAGGGGCTTCTCGCTCTCCTTGGCTTACATGGCTTCGAGCCCCTGAACTCCTTTGCTTAGTCCATTTAGCCCATTCCCTTCCGGCTAAAGACCACACGAAAGGATTAGCCATTGAGAGAAAGACGGCTTTAGGAAAGGAACATCAGTGCGAGTCGAGCAAGAAAGTGGAGGATGGTGGCCATATAGATATATATACATAAAAAAAAAAAAAATAAAAAAAAGGTTTTGTGAGCTTCTACGCTGTACGTCGGGTCTCCTACGGCGACTTTTAAAGGGGTGTACTGTACCAACGGATGCTCAACTCCGCTTTGTGCTTTGGGCAAGGGGCAGCACAATTTGGCTTAATGCCAGTCAAAGCTCATTGTAGATTCACTGGACTGACCCAGCTTGGAACCTCATTTCAGGTCCCGGAACGCTTCTAACCCACGGCGCCCAGCTACACACACGCCTGCATGCTTGTGCGTCTTCGCCTCTAAAAGACTCTACAGATTGAGCTAACGCTTTCTATCGTCCCGACCACATCCTTCATCCATCCACACCCCCACCACTGCCATCATCTCGACTCCCTATCGCACTGGCAAGCCCTGAGCGAACGACTGCTCGCATTGTGCCTCCACCACCATGGTCGCACGCTACAATCCATCCTCGTACGACGCCGGTCGTCAAAATGCTCGCTCCTCCGCATCGTCCTCCTCGCATCACCATGGCTCAGCAGAAGGTGGAGTAGACGTCGACACTGTCGACTATTGGGATGAGACCGGTGTCCCTGCTCCTCACCGCCTCTCCACTGCCCACTCTGCTTCTCCCTATCCATCCTCCTCCCCCCTTCTCGCTCCCACCCCGCTCTCTCCACCTCGACACCATGACGAGATGCAAGAGCTTCACTCGGCACCCTCTGGCTACCTACACCAGTCTCCCTATCTCCCCTCGCTTCCCTCTGCCCCTGAATCGCTCGCATCCAACGCTTATATGCCCTCATTCGAATCGCGCAACTCGCTCTACAGCAAACCGCCTTTTGAAGACGACGAGGAATCCTTCTACTCTCGTCGCGGCTCCGCCGATGCATGGGGACTCTACGACCAGCACCAGGGCGCACGTACCTCTCTTGCTCAAGCCCGTGATCGCTACATCACCCGCAAGGAAGCCGCTCTCTCTGTCCAAAGCAACGTCTACGACTTTGTCCCCCCCAAGGAGCCCCGCTTCAGTCCCAAGCAGAAATGGTGGATGATCGCAGGTGGATCCCTGACTACCGCCATCGTCTGCGCGATCGTCATCTTCTTCGCCACTCGCAACAATACCAATGCTACCATTGTCGATGGACCCCAGTCGTCCGGTTCAAACGGTAACAAGGGAGGAAAGGCAACCGCTGGTGTGGTATCGTCCGACAAGAACGACCCAAGCAAATTCACCAAGGACCCCCGTCTGCACAAGTCCATGTACGGATTGTGCTACACGCCCTTCCACGCTCAGTATCCGGAATGTGGAGCAACTCAGGCAAATGTGACGGAAGACATTCAGCTCATCTCCCAGCTTACCAGCCGTGTTCGTCTCTACGGTTCCGACTGCTCTACATCCCAGCTGGTGCTGGAAGCGATCAAACAGACCAAGGTCGACATGCAAGTCTTCCTCGCTGTATGGGTCGATGACAACGCAGTGACGTTCCAGCGTCAGGTAGACAACGTCGTTGATGCCGTCAAACAGTACGGTACCGATCACATTGCCGGTATCACTGTCGGCAACGAGTATCTGCTCAACGGCGGATCCGTTGCCACTTTGCTCGCACGCATTGCTTCCGTGAACACCACCATCAACGCCCTCCCCAACCTAGGCAAGCGTATCCCCATCGGCACAGCAGACGCAGGCAGCATGATCTCCACCCAGCTAGCAACCGGTGCCGATTACGTCATGGCCAATGTCCATCCTTGGTTTGGTGGTCTCCCTGTCGACCAAGCCGCAGGATGGGTTTACGAGTACACCAACAACAACGAACCTTCCACTGCGCTTCTCGCACCCAACAAGCCCACGCTCTATGTTGCTGAAGCGGGATGGCCCACGGGAGCAAACGAGACTCGTCTCGCTAGCTACCAAGCTGCTACAGCAGGCATCAGCGAGCTCAACACTTTCCTCAGCACCTTTGTCTGCCAGAGCAACTCCAACTTTACCGAAAAGGCACTCCAGCCAAGCTTTGTCTTTGAAGCCTTTGACGAGCCTTGGAAGGATGTACTCTACGGCGGTGTGGAAGCACACTGGGGTCTCTTTGACGCCAACAAGAAGTTGAAGGACGGTCTGGTCATTCCTGACTGCGTCGCTCCTTGAATCGTATTTGTTGATGATGATGACTCGTAGCTGTAAATTATGACTCTGTGTTTAGCTCGCTCACGATAATTGCTGCCTCGATTGACTCGAGCGCATCATGGACTTTTTTTTTTCAAAATGACTCTTGACGAAATGACAATGGCTTTCATCACAATGCTTTGTCTGAATTGTGTGATGTTGTCTGTCAAGCTGCAAAGAAAGAAGCAATCTACATGGTGCTACCCATACCCGTCTTTCTCCTGGCCCTATCTCTAGGCTGTCTAAAGATTTTTTCATCCACCTTGGAATCCTTCTTCTTGCCCTGTCCACCGCTAGGCAGCTGCTGTTTGGTCTTCTTTCCCACTGCTTTGTCCTTGGGCACCACCGGAGATTCAAAAGCGTTCGGCGCGGAGGCAAAATCGTATTCTCCCTCGAACTTTTCCTTTCTCTTCTTTGGCGGGTTGGCATTAGCGGCTGTGTCGTTGGAAGCTGTTGTTTCGGCTTTCCGCTTCTTCTTGAGTTGCTTTTTGGACAGTGGACCGTCTGCAACCGGCGCAGAAGTAGATGCGGGTTTGGGTTTGGATTTGGCGGCGGAAACGACGATATAGTCCTGCTTTTCCGTGTCCGAGTCCGAATCGTCGTCTTTGTCTTGCACGGGATGAGGGGCAGCAGTGGATGCGACCCGCTCATCCGCAGGGACGAGAGCGACAGTCTCTGGCTGCTGCATCACCACTTCTTGATCAGCTGAGACGGTAGTAGGGACAGATACACCACCGAGCAATCCCACTTGGCAGAGGAATCCCGCTTTGACCGCGTCGAGCTTAGCCTCGATGCCCGTGGTTCGGCTTCTGTCGATGGATCGAGGAGAGGCGCCGAACAGTTTGGATGCAGCAGCCGCTGCGGATGTGCTGGTGGCTGCGGTGGTGTCGGACCAAATCGAAATGTCGACCTTTGCATCTGTATCTGCGACGCTGCTCATCGCCGAAATCGAAGGAGTGACAATTGCAGCCGCTTCCTGCTTCCCAGCTATCTCGCGCTCAACAGCCTCGCCAACATCCATCTCGTCCTCGCCGTTACCGTTACCGTTGGCCAAGAGACCCGCTGCGAGCTTCTGCTTCTTCTCCTCGCCGATCGTCTCCTGCTCCCTTTGCCACGCCTTCACCTCGGCCTCGATCAACTGTGCCAACTCTGCCACCCTCTTCTTCAACCCGGTCGCGTTGGGCGGTATACAGGCCAGGACACCTTCCGCCTTGATCGGTGCCCTCGCCGCCAGCATCATGAGGTTGTTGGCACCCAGAATGTACCGAGGCGACTCGTCCTCCTCCCTGGCAACTCGATCCCTCCACCTGTGCAGCGCTCTCACCAGGCGTTCTTCCTTCTTCATCTGGCTGAGCTCGCGTCGATCCTCAGTACCGAGAGCCGCTTCACCGCCCCATTTGCGCCATACGCTCCGCCAGCCTTCCCTCGTCTCCCCTTCGCTGTCCCACTCTTCCTTGGCATACGTCGACATGGCCACCTCCTTGCTGCGTGTAAACACTTCCCGGATGGCATCGACACCGCCCGACTCCATCAGCTCGTAGCGCAGATTGTCGTAGATGTACAGCAACGTGTGCGTATCGCTTCGAGCATAGTAGAGCATCTCCTTGGGCAAAGGGCGAATCCTCCAATCGGCCAACTGGTATCTCTTGTCGGCGTCAAAGTTGCAGTATCTCGCCATGAGATAGTTCAACCCATGACTGGGGAACATGAGCACGTTGGTGGCATGGTACGTGTCGAAGAGGTTGACGAGATACAATCCCAAATCGCGCTGAAGCCACAGCACATCATGGTTGGCACCATGCAGCACCTTGACTTTGTCGGGATTCGTAAACGACGAATTGAGAAGCTCGGCGTGCTGTCGAACGTCGTCGCTCAGCGTATCGATGATCCAGTCTCCCCACCGGGTAGATAGCTGCATGAGACATACGATACCCTGGTAGGTTCGGTAGGAATGATGTTCGAGATCGATCGCGATCTCCTGAACGCGGTCTTCGTCGAGATGGTCGCGCAGCTGTTCGATCTGCGCTTTGGTCGAGACCCACTCGAAGGGGCATGCGTCGGTGGAGAGGGAAGGATCTTTCTCGTTGAGCGGCGGTGGTGGATTGTCTTTTGCGGTAGCGTCCGGTTTCGACAGAGCATGTGCGGGTGGGTCCGAATGCAGGATCTCGTGGTAGTAAGGATTGTCCAACGGATCACCTTCAGCACAGTACATGCCTCTCCTCGGTCCTCGTGGCAACGGCTTCCCATCGACACCCAGTCGTGGCGGATTGGTGTGACCCAGTGGAACCTGTGCATTTGGCTTTCCATACTTGAGCTTGGGCTCCCAAAGCGTATCTGCCGAATTGTCTGCTTTCGTGGTAAAGTTCTTCTGCGGCGGTGCGATCGGAGCATTCAATACCCAAGAAGGCAAGTTACCCGTCTTGGGCAACGCTTTTCCATTCTGAACCGCTGCCATCGCCTGCAACCTTCCACTGGCGCCTTTTTCTTCGCCTGCATTCTCATCCGCCGTGGCACCGGCAAGGTTGCGAGGCGCCAACTTGCCCGTATACTCGTCGAGACACGTGTCGGCACTCTCGAGCAGATGATCTACCAGCTCGCCGAGGTTGGAGGCAAAGCTCGCGTTGGTCGTCACATCGGCCAGATCCAGATCGAGCTCGACTTTGGCTTTTGCCTTGTTCGTCGAGCTTGTTGTCGCAGCTGCTTTGGCGAGCGGGATCTTGGGCGCACGTGGATCAGAGGCGATCCAGCCTGCAAGCTGCGAGATGGATCGCAGGACGCGGTCCGATTCAGAGTCGAGCTTCTTGGCTAGTTTGCGGTCCATACTGCGGTGGAAGGCGAGATCGCCATGGGCGGGGATGGCAGCTGCATTGCGTGTGAGTGGCTGAAGCGCCGATTGCAGCTTGAGCAGATATGCGGGAAGATCCGTCTTGGGATCAGGTAGCGAAGCGAAAGGTTCTGGAGTCGATGCGGTCGAGGTAGAAGGGGAGGCCGAGGAGGAGGAGGATGTGGCCGCCACAGTTGTGGTTGATTTGGAGCTGGATGGCTTGGATGAGCCAGAACTCTTTCCCGCCGCCATGTTTGCGAACGTATATATATGTGCTATGCAGACACACCTGTCGGAGAGTGCGTCTTGACTGCTGCTGTTGGGAGGATGTGCAGCAGTGACAGATGGATGGTGGGAGTGTAAAGAAGAAGAAGAAACTTTTCTTTTGGGTGGAAGGTCGCACAAATCCGCACAAAAATTCTTTCGGTCTCGAAAAATTGCAGTGGAGGGCTGCAAGTTACAGATCTAACATTTTCACAAAAATCCCTCGGCAATCAATTTACGCGACTCGCGTTTCCTCCAACCAACACCACACGCCAAGACGGTTTTTCTGTGCGACCCTGTTTGAGCAGCTGCTGCTCCTCCTCCTTCTTCCTCCTCTTTCTCCATCAAAGCACCATATCCTAGATCACATTCAAGATGCCACCAAAGAGAAAGTCCGCAGCTCCACCGGCAAAGAAACAAAAGAAATCGGCCCCCATCGACGATGACGACCTCGCAGTTCAGGAAGACGACTCGGCCATCACCCTAGCTGCCGTCCCTCCTCCTCCAATCCCTTCCGAGCCCGCTACCGCGATCCAACAATCCTACACCTACGCCTCTCCTATCCCATCCGAATGCAGCAAGATTGACCCTGCCAATCCGAGCATCAAAGTCCCTTGCGTGTTGGGAGTAGACGAAGCTGGTCGAGGCCCTGTCCTTGGTCCTCTCGTTTACGGCATCGCCTACTGTCCCATCTCCTACCAAGACGATATGAAGCAGATCGGCTTTGCAGACTCCAAAGCGCTCACTGCCGAGCGTCGCGATCATCTGCTTTCCGCCCTCATGGACGACAGCTCCCACCTCGGGTGGGCAGTACGCGTCATGTCACCCCAAGACATCTCGGCAGGCATGCTTAGACGGAGACCCATCAACCTCAACGCACAGTCTAGCCAGGCAACCGTCTCGCTCATCTCTGGCGTGCTCGAAAGCGGTGTAGACGTCACAGAGATCTACGTCGATACGGTCGGAGATCCAAAGAGCTACAGCAAGCTGTTGAGCTCTCATTTCCCCAGACATCCTCATATCAAGTGGACAGTGACGAGCAAAGCCGATGCCATCTACCCCATTGTAGGTGCAGCAAGTATCGCAGCCAAAGTGACGAGGGACAGATGCATCGAAGGATGGAAGTATGCCGAGCAGCGGCAGTCTGTGCAGAACACCGCAAAGGACGAGCCAAAGGTGTTGGGAGATACTACGAATCACATTTCTGCTACACAGCTAGATTCCAACGGTGAGAGCAAGAAGCGCAAGGTGCAAGACGCATCTGAATCGTCACTGGAACAAGTGTGGTCCAACATGGGTCCACTCGGTAGTGGATATCCGGGAGACCCTAATACAGTCGCCTTTCTCAAACGCACTCTCGATCCCGTATTCGGCTGGCCTGGTATCGTCCGTTTCAGCTGGGCCACGGCGAAAACCATGCTCGAGGAAAAAATCAAGCTCCCCACGGCCACTTCTACCTTGACCAAGACCAACTCTTCCACCTCTGCCTCGAACGCACCTGCTCTGGGCGGGAAACGTCTCACTCGATCGCTCTCACGAACATCGTCCTTCGCCGATGCACCGTCCTCCTCGGAATCAACTGCCGACATGACAGAAGTGTCTACCAACCGCCCAACGAGTCTATATGGCACCCTGCTACCGCAACCCTCGGTCCCCGGTGGTTCGGCTCCGCGCGGCTACAAGGTGAAATGGATCGACGAGCCCGTATCCATCTCCAAGTTCTTCGGTCCTTCTTCCACCAAGTCCAAACCAACGACGATCAAAGCTGATGCTGTTTCTTCACAATCGTCAGCTGCAGACCGGAATAGCAACAGCAGCGCGTTTCAAATTTCCGCTTTGCAAACCACCGTCAATGACTGGTTGAAGTCAGAGCCCCAGTGGAGGGCCAAGAAGGCAGCAGCGGCGGTTGCCAACGGTGATACAATCCAAGTCAATGTCGGAAAGCTGGTCAAGGATCTAAGTTTGGTGGGCGCTGATGGATCTTTCTGCTTGTAACTCCAAACCTCAATCTCACATCTTTCGTGCATCCTTTTCGAAACAGATGATGCCAGCGCAGATGCTGCAACTGGTACTGCATTGCTATTGTACACCATGACGCTAGATAAGACCTTGCCTCTTGAGCAAGTCATAAGTCTTTTTCGTATACGTATTTCCATGTTCATCCTCCACCTCCTGTGCATCGACTCCCGCTTCACTCTGTTCCATCTTACCTTGTTTCCTCAACTTTTCCGCCAGAGCCAAGGCATCCGCGATCCTCGTCACGTCTCTGAACTGCACCGTATTGGGCAGACCCAAGGCGCGCATCCCGAACGCGTGCCTGCTCTCGGTGAAATGCTTCTCAAAGTTCTTCCTACCATGGTAGACGTGATCGGAACAGATTTCGCACTTGAACTCGTTCCTCAATCCATGCAGTTTGTACAGCCAGAATGGAATCGGACGTCCATCCCATCCAATCGGCAGCTTCAGAGGGTTGTAGACTCGACCGTTACCGTCGTCGTCGAGATCTTCGTCCATGTTGGTGGTAGACGCATCGGTAGAGTCGAGCCCAGAGGTGGGGTTGAGCGCAGACATTCGATTCAGCTCGTCTTCCGCCGCTTCGGCTTCGGCTTGTCGTTCGCGGTCGGTGAGCGCGGCTTTGCGCTCCACGTTGGATTTCGTGTCGGAGCGGATGTTGGAGAGTTCAGAGGCGAGGGCACGGATGATGGCTTCTTCTCGTGCGGTCGCTTTGGCACGGAAACGATTCTTGATGCGTTCCGCTTCGCTTTGTCCTCCTCCTCCTCCGTTGTGGTTGGAGGGTGCTGTGACAGATGCGTCGGTACCGTTCTGCTCGGACTGCGCTAACCGGGCGGCTGCTTTGAGATGCTTTGGTGACTTGAGATGGGCATCGTAGACCGTCTGCTTCGAGTAGAATCTTCGACAAGCTGCACACCAGATCCCTTCACCGCCTTCTCCACTTTGCGCTGATGCAGCTGCTACTGACGCAGCTTTGCCTTTGCCACCACCAAACACCTCCGCACCCTGCTCTTCCCATCCTTCCACTTGACCCTGTTCCCAAGCTTCCTCAAAATCTGCCACAGCCTTCGTCGTCAGCTCATCCACGTTGGCTAGCGGCTGCGTCTTGCGCAAAAACGCATCGAGATACCTTCGCAGGTCGATGAGATAGTTCCTGTACGCCTCGGCCTTCTTGGTGTGATTCGGGATGGGCGAAGACGGCCCAGCCAGCTTGTCAAAGTCGTCGATGTAGGCGAGATACGAGATGCGCTTCGCCCCCTTGAGGTTGAGATATGCCTCGTGGTGCAGATGCAGATCCAAGAATCTTCCGGCCATCTCTTCACCCGAAAACATCCTGTCGATAAAGTCCGATCCCGCTGCATCCATATACCCTGCCGCTGCGGTCTCGTCGATGCGAGCAGCAGATGAGCTGGCACCAGATTCTAGCGCGGTAAAGTCGACAGAAAAGTTGTCTGGCAGTGCACCGGGATACTTGTCGTGATACTCTCGAATGCGACCGAGGCGCTCATAGAACTCGCCGAATGCATCGCCGTCGTCGCGGGTCGAAGAGAGCGCTTCCAGCTCTCGCTGGCGGTCACCGTATTCATCGGCGTAGAAGCGGTCGAGGTACTGATAGCGAGAGGCGACACGGTCGAGCAGATCGGATGCCTTGTGTGCGCGCTTGAGCTTATCCTTGTGCGTGAGGGAAGAGGTGGACGAAGAGGAGAGGAGAAGGTCGACCAGTGCTTGTTGATATCGTTCGGCTTCTTCGTGGGTCTGACGAGCCACCTCGATGAGGGATGTGTCTGCCATCTTTTGCTCTCGATCCTTCTTCACTTGTGAAAGGAGAGGATTGGGTGAGGATGGTTAGAGATGGTAGAGTGGAGAAAGGGAAGGATCGAGTCGAAGCAAAAGAGGGTTCAAGTCTTTCGACATCCGCAATCCGAAATTGTTGGCTCGACACGTCACGTGCGCTGGGATTTTTGGTGGCCACTCTTGGACTCCACATCTTGCCGCTCTTCCTCTTCTTCTTCCTGCTACACCACCATCACCACCACCATCACCCTACACCACACGTTCGTCTCGCTCGCAACCATGTCGGGCGGAATCAATGCAGGCGACAACAAGCTCACCTTCGAGTCCTCGGAAGAGGTCAAGGTCGCTACCACCTTTGACGCCATGGGACTCAAGGAAGATCTTCTCCGTGGCATCTATGCATACAACTTTGAAAAGCCTTCCGCCATCCAGCAGCGTGCCATCCTGCCCATCATCCGAGGTCGCGATGTCATCGCACAAGCACAGTCCGGTACGGGTAAAACAGCCACATTCAGCATCTCGATGCTCCAATCCATCGACACCACTCTTCGCGAGACGCAGGCGCTCGTTCTCAGTCCGACACGCGAGTTGGCCATCCAGATCCAGTCGGTTGTCCTCGCACTCGGAGATTATCTCAACGTTCAATGTCACGCATGTATCGGTGGTACAAGCGTCGGTGAAGACATTCGAAAGCTAGACTACGGTCAGCACATTGTGTCTGGCACTCCCGGTCGAGTTTACGACATGATCCGACGCCGACATCTCCGCACCAAAAACATCAAATTGCTCATTCTCGACGAATCTGACGAGCTACTCAACATGGGCTTCAAAGACCAGATCTACGACGTATACCGCTACCTCCCGCCTTCCACCCAAGTCGTCCTCCTCTCGGCCACTTTGCCACAAGACGTCCTCGAAATGACCTCCAAATTCATGACCGATCCCGTCCGCATCCTCGTCAAGCGAGACGAGCTGACCCTCGAAGGCATCAAGCAATTCTTTGTCGCCGTCGAAAAGGAAGAATGGAAGTTTGACACGCTCTGCGATCTCTACGACACCTTGACTATCACCCAAGCCGTCATCTTTTGCAACACCCGCCGCAAAGTCGACTGGCTCTCTGCCAAGATGAAGGAGAACAATTTCCAAGTCTCGTCCATGCACGGCGAAATGCAGCAGAAGGAGAGGGACGAAGTCATGGCCGAGTTCCGACAAGGTAGCTCTCGAGTCCTCATCACAACCGATGTTTGGGCAAGAGGCATCGATATTGCAAACATCTCGCTCGTGATCAACTACGATCTCTCGACCAACAGGGAGAACTACATCCACAGGATTGGCAGGAGTGGAAGATTCGGCAGGAAAGGTGTAGCCATCAACTTTGTCACCGTCGACGACGTTAGGCTTCTCAGGGACATTGAACAGTTTTACAGCACTCAGATCGATGAGATGCCGGTCAAGCTGGAGGATATGCTCTAAGTTGATACGCTCTTGTTTAACCATCCACACGTCTTCAGCATACCATTCTTGTCTCTCTCGTCGCACTTGTACTTTTAGTTATCTCGGTTCATCCAACAACAATGTTCTTGGTGTTGATCTTTGCGTCCATATCTCGTACCGCTTGGGTTGCTGGTCTGGTCTGCCCCTCTTGTTGAGAAAAGTGGAAGCATTCATAACAATCGCATAGAAGGCTCTTCCATCTTGATCCCTTTCACATTGTCATCTTTTGTTACCAAACGTAGCCGATCCCCCTCATCCTCGTCCTCCTGAAGCCGGGTTTCAACTACTCTTCAGATAACACCTTTGCTAACACCAATGGCGGTGTACATGGCACCCTCCCTAGACGATTGCAGGAAATCATCCAACGTCGGTTCTCTTCTCCTACCACCTTTCCCCCTCGCATTGTCCTCTTGAATACCGTTCCATGCCGTACCTGCCAATCTAGTTCCTTGATAAGTGGCGATCTACACCGACCAAATCCACACAAAAACCGTTGTCAGTCTTGTTCTATTCTCTTTTGTCCAGTATGAATTGCTAACGCTGAGTGCGAGAAGATGGGAGAAACTTACCGAAGGCCCATAGCCAAAGCCAGTCTCAGGACGCGCTATACTACCGGTTCGATACAGTTGATCTTTGACGTATCGCTCGGAGGAGATGGGCAGCAAGCTAGGTCCGTGCAGTGCGGAACTCCTAACGACGCTCGTGGGGGGAGTGGGGGTAGTGGAAAAAGCTTTCTTGAGAGAGTTGAAGAGACTTTGAAAGCTACCGCGTCCTACACTACTGCCACCTCTGCCGCCTCTAGCACCGCCCTTGGGGATAGGCGTCGCCCCTGCTGGGACGAGAAGATGAAGCAAAGCAGCTACGAGGAGTAGAGGGAAAAGGGAGAGAAGTGTTTTGTTGAGCATTGTCGCGGTGAGGACGGGATGGGAGGTGAGGTGGTAAAGAGCAGAACGTAGGTGGCTTTATGGGAATGGAGCGCTGGTGGAATGAGATGGGGCGGACGGTTGCGTGCTCAACAAGGTCTCATTGTGGTCAAATCACAATGCAGGGGTGATGGGAGGACCCACCGGATGCTCTCCGGTGTGGTGGGATCAGGTCAAGAGGTTTTGCAACACACCGGATCGCATGTGATGAAAGGGTTGTGAGCTTCCGAGATCGGCTCACGATCATTAAATCATCATCCTCATCCCTTTTGTCACCTCTGACACGCGGTGTGAGTAGCACGACTCGACAAGTACTGTATCAAGAATACCTGTCCAACACCCAAATCACCACCGCATTCACCACACAAAGCCGCCTTCAGTCTACTCAAACGCACGATGTTCGTAGAAAAAAGCACCTTTTTCTCATAGCAACCCCAAATAACATCTCACGTGGACTTACTAGACGACCCCACACCATCGCTCTTCTCACCCTCGCGAACATTTCCCAACCTAGCCCCGAAGCTCTTGTTGGACCTGAACGTATTCTTCTTCATCTTGTCCAACCATTTCTTTGGCGAGGCTACGATCAGGTTTTCACTTGCGCTTTTCCTCATCTCTCTGAACGAGGGAAGTTCCAACAGCTTTGCCTTTCCTTTGGGAGGTTTGGTGAGAGCTTTGGATTCTTGAGAAGACCAATTGGGTTGATCTGCCCATTGGATCCAGTCTTTGTTTCTTCTCGTTGAGGTGTTTTCTTCTTCGATGTCCTTTTGTAAGGCCTTCCCCTCAGCCTCAGCCTCTGCTTGTGCTTGTGCTTCCGACGAGGACGCTCTCCAAACAGGCTCGCCGTACGGACCCGCCAAAACCTCCTCCAGCAACTTATCCGGATACACCCTCAGCTCCCCCTCTCCCCTCGGCCCCGTCACCGGCAACACACTCACATGACTCAGAACCACCTTATCCTTCGACCTATACACCGCCTTCTCCCCCTCTGCACCCAACTCCAGAGCGATAGGACGATGTTTGAACAACCCGGCATCTGTATCTCGAGGAGGGATGTGGTTGAGCGATTCCACCCAAGGTACGTGCCTTTGCGGTGCTGCGGGGGGTGGATCGAAAGGGATCGTTCGAAAGTAGTGTGAGTTTCCCGAGGCATCGCGAAGCACTCCGAATCCGCGTACTGTTCGAAGGCCTGCGTTTGCAATTGATTGCGATGCTGAAGTGGAAGTGATCAGATGCGATCCGGTGACTAACCTTCCTTCAGGGATGGGCTTGGTTAACAAAAGCACATGCCCAGGTGCAGGAATAGGAAAAGTTAGTCGTCCGGAAGAATCTGCCCCTTGAATCAGCCCCTTAACCCTCGCGATGTTTAGATGGGCTATATCGTCAGCTTGACTCTCCTCAAAGAACAACAACGACGACAACGATGAAAAGAATAAAGGGGAGAGAGAAGGAAAACTCACATAAAGATTTCGAGGAATCAATCCAACCATCCCTCTCTCAGAAGCTGGAACATTAGGAAAAGATACCTCGAGTCTCTCCTCGGCCGAACGAGCCATACGAGACATACGATCCATTGAGGACCAAAGAGCCTCTGCTGCATCACGATCGTAAGTGAACCTCGTGGATGGAGCTGTGACACAGGAGATGAAAAAGATGAGGCAGAGGAAGAGCATTTTTGGTCTTCCCAAGGCCAAAAGGAGGGGGGGTTGGGGTTGGAATGATTGTCAAATGGAAAGAGAGAATGGAATGAGAAACGATGTGTTTGGGACGGGAAGAATCAAGAACCCCAATGACGGATTTATACAATCTCCACACATTAGGAATGTAATTGACGGATCGTCAAAACAGTATCAGTAACACTGTACCGTATGTACAGTACTGTAACTCAGAAAGAAAAATCCGTCTTGTCGTCAGGCGTCACACATCTTCCCATCCCTCCCCACTCTTCGCCAAGTCATCCATCATCACAAAAAATCGCCACCAATCCTACTTTACTTTTTCTTTTTCTATCCGCAATTCACACCCCACATCAATATCAGTCGAGACGAACCATCGAAACAGTATATCGTGGGAAAACTCCCAACCCCCATAGCCGCCCAACACACCATCGCATCCTCTTCCTCTTCCATACAGCATGTTCCCACCGATCATAAAGGTCAAAATCAAATCGTGATCAACCGTCAATCCTCCCATCCAACCCCCCCCCCCCCCCCCCCCTGGGCGAAAAACCACAACCTTCGATCTACACAACACCTCTCCACACATCGCTGACTTGATGTGGCGTGTGACAAACTTGAAAAATTCCCATCCCGCCTAGCTCGAAGCTGTACCTTTACTGACAAGAAACAGCTCTCGCCACGGTCAAAACAAGTTACAACACCGAAAAACGGTGATCCCCACCAAACTGCTCACACCACACCGATCAAGGTTTCAAAGTACATCTATCGATTAAACCGAACGCTGTGTACGAGTGCCATAATTGACCAAATGAATGTATGCAGGATGATCTGTGGCAGTCTTCCTATCAAAGGAAGTGATTGCTGTGTGATGTGATGTGAGAAAATGAGCGGAAAAAAAAATAATGATAAATGTGAATGGTGTGTGTTTTCTTTACGACCTCAAACCCTGGATAGGTCTCTGCGATGACACCTGTTGATGATGAAATCCACTCCGATCGGCATTTGTGATCGTCTGAGCCGTTCTTGGCCTGGTACTAGGTCGAGGAGGTGCAGGGAGAGGTTTGAACCCTCCTCCTTCTGCTTCCTCCCTCTGATCCCAAGATTTGCCCGAAACGTCTCTCTCCATCCTCTGACTTCCAAACGATTGCCCCCTCTCGCCCATGCCTGGCCTCGTCATCGCTGGATGCTGTCCACTAGTCATCCTCGCACTGTTCAAACGTACCTGCTCCCTGCTGGGATACTGAGACTCTCCCCAAGCATCCGCAGTAAAAGGCCGTTGCCTCCCTCCTCCTCCTCCTCCTCCATCTTCGATCGTCCTACTTCTCTGCCTTCTCGCCTGCCTTCCACCATCTGCAAACGAAGAAGGCGTCAAGATCGGCCCTGCAAACGATTTTTGAGTTCGCAACTGCTGCACGTGTGGGCTTTGCTCAGAAGCACTTCTGGCAAGATACTCCAGCTTGATACTTTCCGAAGCCGTTGGAGGCCTGGAACTCGAACCGGAACGATTCTGGTTGGAGAGCAAACACTTTACCGCGCTACCGGACTCTTGTCTCTGACATTGCTCGGAAGACGCAACCGAAGCAGAGGAATGCATCGAGACGCTCCTCTGCCTCGTCTCCTCGTCGTTCGAACTACCTCGAACCACCACATTGGCCTGAAGCAACGCAGGATCAATTCGACTCCTCCTAGCTAACCCAGCAGGTAGACTGATCGGAATCAGCTTGCGCCCATTGATGAGCATAGGTTTGGCAAGCTGTACGCTACCACTGCTGATCGAAGACGCGCTGAGCGACGTCATGGATGCCTTTTCTTGCAGCTTGTTGCTGGATCCCAAGTCAAGTTGCAGAGCGGGAGCAACAGCAGCGGGAGTCAAGGTGGTGCCGAACGGTCGAAGCTGACGCTGAGTAGCGGCAGAGAGAGAGGCAGCGGCAGAGGCAGAGGCAGGGTTGGCTTGTCCGAATTGGGCAGAGACGGGGGACGCTTGCAGATGCATTCGTGCGAGGGAAGCGTCGCCGATGGGGTGGGTGGTGTCTCGGCCAGGAGTGGCGGGCTGGGAGCAGAAGCTAGAGTCGGCAGAGGTGATGCTGGTGGCGGATGCGGCGGTGCGCGAGGGTTGTCGGAGGGGACTGTTGTAGCTACCAACTCCCGAAGCAGCGTGAGTGCGTCGGATGGGGGATGCTGGTTGGTAGGCTTCGGGTCCAAGCTGCTTGTTGGACCGCCGGCTGGAAGCTGGAGAAGCAGTGCTCGTACCCATCCCATCCTCATACGGATACGTCGCAGAGCGAGGCGAATCGATCGAGCTACTCGCTGCCACCGCTTTACTAGCCAACGTCGGCACCATCTGCTTCTTTACCAGATTCAGCAGCCTCGACTTTCTCGCCCGTTCCGGATTCAGCAACGTTGCCGAACACGAAAACCTCAACGGCACCAACCGCCTCGCTCCGCCACCATTACTACCATATCCATTCTCCTGTTCAACAACACGATAGGCAAACTTCCAAGCCAATCTACCCTTTCTCTCATACCCGGAAACCTGATGGCTTCCCAGCGTCTTGAGCGAAAGCGCCGCCTGACGGGTCAACAGATCCGCCTTGACATCCTCGCCTACAGTCAGATGTTTGAGCAGAACCGAATGTTCCTTTTTCGATGCTTCCGAGAAGACAGAGTCGTTGGAACGCATCTCCTCCGAAGCAGCGGGACCAAATTCGAGCGTACCCGACTGTTCGGCTTCGGAATCCTTGTCGCCTCTCGATTTGGGTCGTTTGGGTGTGAGGGAACGTGCGGCTTCGGTACCTTCTACGAGCTGTTCGGGTCGTCCAAAGGGATCGTAGGCGAGATAGGTCATGTTGATTTGACAGATGCGACCATGGTCGCCTTCGAGATGCAGAGTTAGGCCGGTGTTGAGGTACGAGGCCCATCCCGCACCGCTGTTGCCGCTAGACTTGGATGCGGAACCTGCGCCACGGCTCTTGGGACGGGGAAAGGCGACGGTGTTGCGAGGCGTGACGGGGAGAGAGCTGTTGGTGGTGGCGGGAGAGCTGGCGGAGCAGATGGATGAGCCAGGCGTGGGTTGCATGTAGAGGGGTGAGTGGAGCTCCGAGCTTGAAGCAGAGACTTGGCTTGGATGTCGGTGGGCCACCATCGAGTGTGCGGCTGTGGTGGTGGTGGTGGCGGTGGATAGTCCCAAGGCTACACCGGGTCGGTGAATGGATGCAGGCGAAGGGATACCTCTTGAGGCATTGACTGCAGCCTGCATATTGGTCGCTTCGGAACGATCCGACTCGCCCAGCGTGCGGGATCGAAAGCGACGACCAAAGAAAGGCGCCCTGCCATCCATCTGGGATGTCGAAGGGCGACGATCGGTAGCAGGATTGCTCAACGTTCCCGGCAGAGGTGGCACCGGATGTTGAGCATGCAGAGCCTGCTCCGAAGGGAACAACGAGCTTGCATCGAGTCGCAATTTGGGCGTCGAAGCCACGCGTGCACGCAGCAGCCTGGACGTAGTCGATCTGCTGTTGCCCACCTCGCCGACATTGCTACCGCCAACCATCTTGTTGGCAGGAGCCAAGCTGTACGACTGCACTTGGTATCTCACCGGCTCGGTAGGCGATACCATCGGCATGGGTGGTAAAGGCAGTGGCACGTTGTCGAAAGTATGAGGCGAGACTTGGCTTCCTTGACTGTAGACGTCTGCGGTGCTGGGACGACGACGAATCTGGCTAGCAGCATTAGCAGAGTGGTCAGCCCGTGTGGCGGTGAGGGTAGAGTTGAAGCTCGGAAAGGAGGGAAGGGAAGGAATGCTCAGAGCGTCGCTTTTATCCGAAGACGATGCACTGCGCTGGCCGCTGTTGCGAGTCAATGTGGTATCGACAGGATTGGGCGTCAGGTACGCTTCGACCCGTTGATGATGATGATGATGATCAGCGGTGATAATGGCAGGACCGGCGACATGACCGCGTGATAGGGAGGTTTCAGCGCTCCAAGCTGAAGCAGAGTCAGAGGAACTAGCCTGGGTCGAAGAGGCCTGAGAGCGCGAACATGACGGTAGAGAATCTTCGTGAGACAACTCGCTTGCAGCAAGAGACGGGCGCTCCAAGCGGTGCTGCTGTTGGTGCTGCTGATGTTCTTCGGCAAAGGCTGTCTCTGCCGACGAAGAGGCTGTTGCTGATTCGAGTGTCGGCGAAGGATGCTGTACGGTATACTCTTTATCAAAAAAGCGGTATGCGCGGCGGTAGAGGTCAGTAGGGGTCTGTGCAGCAACGCATTTAGCCGCAAAGTAAGGGTCTGTGGCATCATGCATCGACGAGGAACGCTCCGAATCGGAATGCGAAACATCAGAGACACCCGCCGAAGATTTTCGTGCGAGGACCGAGAGTCGTGCGCCAAAGGTGGCGAGCGAAGCCGAGTGGGGAAGATGCAGCGGTTCGTCGATGGTGTCTTCGGAGAAGCGGGACGAGAGAAGCGTGTGCTGAGCAACTTGGCTGGGTGGCTGGTAGGTGAATTTGGAGATGGGCGAAGAACGCATAGGCTCATGCTCTGCGATGGTTCCAATGTTGAAGGAGGGGACTCGGCTAGGTGAGCTTGCACTGCTGGAAGCTGAGCCGGAAGCACGTGGAGGGGTGAGTCGAATGCTGTCAGGTCGACGTGGATACTCGTCGGGAATGTCGATGCTGAGTCTGCCAAAATCGAATGAGATCTGGCTAGATCGTGTCGAGTTGCGAGAGATGGAGCCGGCAATCGAGTGACTTGGTGAAGTGTAAGGCTCAAGATCGTCGGAAGAAGGCTGTACACGAGGATCAAGGCACAGTGGCACTTCTGCTGAACTCCAGAGCGTTGAGATGCTACCAGCTCTGGAGGCAGCACGAGACATGCCAGCGTCCATAGCGTGGCTTTCTGCAAAAGATGTTCGAGACATGGTATATAGCAAGATGGCGATGGTGGTGATAGAAATGGGGAAGGGAATGGAGCAAAGAGGGAGAGAGAGAGGGGGAGAGAGAGAGAGGCTTTGCTGTTACGAGTAATCCGCCCACATGCTCCTGAGCAAAGAAAGAAAGTGACGAAAGAGGCTGTGTCGAAGAGTGCTGTGGTTGAGGGTGGATTCTGCAGCGTGGTGGGGTTGATCGTGTGATTTGGTGCTGGATGCTGGGATTGGTGCAAATTGGTGGGAGCGCTGAGTCAGAGATGGTGGGTATGTAAAAGGTACGATTGCGAGCAAAGTGGGGTTTTTTGTGGATGGTGGACGAGGAGATGATGGTATAGAAGAGAGAGAGAGAACAACGAACAGAGAGATGCGAATGCTGGAACGTAGATATGGTCCGAAAATGATGGTATCAGAGATGGTGGTGGAGTAGAACAAGGAGCAAGGAGCGTGGAAGTGGAACACAAGGAGGCGCATAAGCTTCAGGCACAGTACAGTACACAGAGAGGGAGAGTATATGTGGGACACTAAGGGTTAAAAGCAAGGAACGGCGTGGGAAGCGCATTTGGGATAGAGTAGTAGATGGCTGTAGCTGTGGCTTAAAGACGAGGCTGATGGCGTTGAGGAATGTCAAATTGCGTTTTGAATTGAGATGAGGATTTTGACAGCTGAGATTCGGCTAGGATCCGACATATTGTATGTACTCAACTCAGCATTCGGAAGAGCAGAGAGACAAACCTTCCAAGCTTAGAGCCCAGCCCATACAATCGCTATGCAGTGTAGTATATACCCAAAGGGGACGCGATGTGCAGAACTGGAAAGCATTTCTTTTTTTTTTCTGTTAAAATAAAATAAAAAATAAAAAATGCACTCTCTGAAGCGAGACGCTCATGCCCATTCTTAAGAAGCACTACGCTCTCACTACTGTTCTCCTTTTCAGTACAGTATCATGTCGTAACCTTTTGACGTCTCTCACATTGTTTCATCTTGACAACAATCAGGGATACGGAACTGATTTGCTTGCCAGCGCAGCCAAACGAAAGAGTTATGGATCTCGACTCTCAGCAAGGGACCGATTGTTCCAAAGATGCATCAATACAGTACAGATGCAAGGGTTCAAACGTAAGGAATTTTCAACACAGCGCATCACACTGCCGTTACTGTTACACACGCTCTCCCCCTCGCTTAAGCCTTCCCTCTCTCCTGACCGGTACGATCCAATTTTCCCTTTCCCCTTTCACCTCCCTTACATGCAACACTTGTCACCCCGCCACTCTACTGTACAGCCTTTACCAACATCAGTTATAGTATTATGAAATGATTACCAAGCAGAGACGTTGTTATATATGATGAGCAGGCTGTTTGCACATCAAACGTTACTCTCTCAAGTTACAGCACAGACACACCGCTTGTTAAGGGCTGAGTGTTTGCGATTCCGGAATTCCCGACCTTTTACAGTATTTGCCGAAATTTCTCCAACCAACCCGCTGCTGCGTTTTATAGCATTTTGTCGCTTGCTCTCCACAAACCCTAACCTCTCTTGTCCTCTACTATACTGTACTAAACGGAAATGGTGCATCATCGACATACTTTTGCAAGAAGACAAACACTCAGCTCGAACGAATGAATCTGTCAAATCCACACCTTTCTCCACACATCCCCCCCGCGCTTTGTCGATCCTCTCTCACTTGTGCACAAATCTAACCTCTCATCATAGGGTACACAGTATGCGCTCAGATCAAATCAACTTCACTTAACCCAATTCATCCCTCTCTACTTCAAAGGTAAACAACACCTTCTCTCCATCTCCACCGTATCCAATTCAAAGCCTCCGTTTGTCCTAGACCTTGGAGCTCTCTCTCTCTCTGCCCAAGTTTTTGCTCTGTCCATCGTACCATCGTACGCAGCATTTTCTTCACACGTCCAAAGAAATAATCCTCGCATTTGCGTTTGCGGTTTCGTTTTCGAAGAACTGCATTGTATGCCGAAAAGTTGCACATGTTGAACAAACCAAACCCCACCTAACCCTGTTTTGAGGCTAAGTGGTCCGGCAGATCATCATCGTGCAAGACAAGCGGAAAGCATGTTTTGAAAGTGTCTCTATCAATCATTGGTTCGGATTTACTCCGAATCCTCGAGGTACTGTATATTGGAAATTGTAACCAAGAGTTGAGAGTTTGGTCAGTATGCAGTGATGAAAGGGAGATGCAGAAGAAGTTGGATGTGACTTACCTTTCCTCGAATGTCCTTCCACTGCTTCTGTTGGTGTTAAGCATGAGGTGGAACCAGAGGTGAGCAGATCGTTGTTAGTTGTCTGTCATAGGGAGCTCTGAAAAGAAAAAGTGTGTATGGTCCCATGTGTCGAGGCGATACGGCTGATGGGCAAGTGAGCAGCATGGAAGCGGGCATCGACGTGGAGAGTCACAGGTGTTGCAGTTGATACGCAGTTGTGGATCGGATTGGCGGTGTGCTGGAACAGACGCGCTGCAGGTGCAAGACGCAGCTACTACCGCAATGTCGTGCTGGGCATTTGACGCTGAAGCAGCAAAAGAGTAGCAGCTTTGTGCTCGCTGCTGGTTGATATCGGTAGTTCCGAATTGCGTGGATTGTTGCGCTTCATGTCTCTCGGACCGATGTCAGCCCTGTGTGGGTACTGTATGGGTGTCCGCTATTGTCGATCTGATGCAGCTCTCCATACTTGCATGTAGCCGATCGCCTTATCGAAACACCAGATGTCAAAAGGACAAGGGAAAGAAGCGAAAACTTACGCCCTTGTTATGCGCGTCCCACCATGCTGTGGTGGCAAGGTCGTAGCCGATGCCGAAAGCGAAGGCGCCGAAGAAGATGGATCCGACGCTGATGACCAAAGAGAAATCGTTTTCCGCCCAAGCAAAACCGTGATGTGAGTAGGCGAACAAAGTGGTCAGCGAAAACAAGTCCCTATTCTGAGAGTGGAGGTTGCGGAAAGCGCAGTCAACATCCGATAGTGCAGCTGTCCAAACTTCCTCGGAACAGCAGTGGTATTCGATCCAATTCGTGTTCGATGTGTGTGTGGTTGATGCGATGGAAAGGCTGCGTTGCGAGATGTGGTTTGGACTGATTGCTGGGTGACTGCTGATTGGAAGAGAGTGAAGAGAAAAGACTCACTAAACCGAGTTACGCTTGAAGACGGTGTTGTAGACAGACTTGGCCAGCGACATTGTGTGCGAGTATGTGTGTGTGTGTGTGTGTGACTAGGGTTGATGAACGATGGTGGGGAGAAGGGTGATAACGTTGACGATGATATCCAAAATGTCGAAAACTGACACACACACACAGCGAGTCGAGTTCTTCTGGAGACAGAGAGAGAGAGCGATTTCAAATCAAAGCTCTCCCGGCACTTGCGCCCGGTAGAAGAAAACCCAAAAAAAGGTCGGGCTCAAGCGGATTGTGGGATTGTCTTCGGAGCCGATCGAGTTTGCGCTTTAATTGTCTACAAAAGAAGCGATCTTACAATGTGAATTTTCCTTTTTTTTCAATTTGACTCGCACGACAACGTGCACGTTGCACAGAGTAACAGGATATGCAGGGTTCGAGCGAGAAAGAGAGAGTGTGTTGTTAAAAACAATCAGCCCCTGATTCTCGGCTCGAGGAGGCGGGCAGAAGCAGAAGAGGGGTATCGCGCAGCAAGAACACTCAACGCTGCTTGTCCTCGTCGTTGCTTTCATGGTGTTGGTAGCCAAAACACATCCACACTCCGATCCGTCAAATTAATACGTAACGTACAGTATATCATCCACACTGTTTCTGTTGCCGGTAGAAGTTGGCATGTGGCCGCAACGTGTGCCGATTCACCATGCGATTCAACCCCTTTCTCCTCATACGCTTTCCAAGACATGACTTTTGCATCGCTCAACACAGTGGCATCACGCACGGATACTGTACGCCGATTCTTGGTAGACAGCCTTGTGACCCCTGAGCATCATCACACACAAGGTGTCACCGGCTTTTTCTTTTTGAGCTTTTTTGGCTTTTGTTGGCTGCATGCATGCATCCGCATTTCTCCTTCTCTTCCACCACGTCCTCCTTCATATACCATACACCATACCCTCTCCTCTTCACTCGATCATCATCAACACTGGTCGCGTACAACTCATACCCGTGTCCAAACGTCGCGCCTCCCATCCTCAATCTCCAACCCAACCTCATCATCACGGAATCATCTTGTATCCATCCCTTGCTCCAACACCCACTCGACCCCCTCCATCATCGATTCACCATGAAGAAGATGCAGCGTTTCATGGGTGTCGGCGACTCCAAGCCCGCATCAGCCCCTCTTAGCACCAGCCCAGCCAACTCTTACCTCGCCTCCGCCATGTCTACCAACCAATACGCTGCCCCTCCCACCCCAGCTGCCATATCGCCAAGCTACGACAACGTCGCTGCCAATCTGCTTCTGCCTCCCTCCCAGACTGCACAGCCTCAACAGCCATCTCAACAACCACTGTACGGCTCTCGACAGGTCTCGCCTCAGTCTTCTCAGACCTTGCTCCATTCTGCGCGCGCCTCCCCGCAGCCCTACAGTCCATCTGCTCAACATCACTACTTTGACTTGCCAACAAGGGCAGTCTCGCCCATTGCAGGTGCCACTCCACCTCCCATCTCGCCCTTGGCACATCCTCTGCCCACTCCTTCCGCTTCCACCTCAGCCCTCAAGCCCGTATCGTCAGCCGATGTCAACCTCGTCGAACGCCCCGACCTGCACAAATCGCTCAAAGCGCTCGAGTCGCTCCTCGTCAATCTCGACGAGTATCGCGACCTCTCGGCTCGCCTGGCCAAAGTCGAAAAGAAGCTCGCAAAGAGCGCCTCGGAGCTCGAACGCACCAAAGTCGTTCAAGACACTCCCGCACAAACCCTTCAGATCACCTCCACCATGTTCGAAGCATTGGCCGAAGTATCCTCCAGACATGCCAAGCACGTCCAAAAGGAGTACGAAGCTGTCAACGATGCCTGCGCAAAGTACTTTAAGAAGGTCGCCAAAGAGGAGCGTGCACATGACGAACTCGTTCACAACCTCGACGCAAAGATCAAAAAAGCCAACGCCGCTCACGAGAAGAACGTCAAAAAAGCTACAGCCAACAAAGCACTCGAGTCGCACGACAAGTACATTGCCACCGTACAAGCCCTCACCAACGATATCAGCCGTGCAAAGAATGCACACGCCCTCTCCATGGCCGCCAAGAGCCATGTCTCTTCCCTCTTGGTCGCAAGCACCGTCGGTGGTTTGGCCGAGGTCGAGTTCAAGCGTCGTTGCGAATCCGTCCGTCGCGTTGGACCTCATGTGGGTCGTCTCAACGAGCTTCTCTGCTTCACTTCGTCCGAGTTCATGCCCGCGCTTCAGGCATCCGAGTTCGAGCAAGCCGAGCAGGGTCAGGCCGAGTATCTTGCCAGTCTAGCAGCTCAAGTCGAGGCACAGGTCGTCGCTCAGGCTCAGATCAATGCAAAGATCAACGAAGACACCCAAACCATTCTGCGCGCTCAAGAGATGGGTTGGCGTCCTCCTTCGCCTTTGGCACCACCCACCACGACCTATGCCAATCTCGGCCGCAGCAGCAGCATCAATAGCAATGCTAGCAGAGTCACAGATGCAGCTGGGAGTAATCGCCCACCGCTCCAGTCAGCCACTTCCAACAGCAACAACCTAGCAGCAACAGCAGCAGCAGCAGCAGCAGCAGCAAACGCTGTACCCACGTCAGCATCCCTCCAGCAGCCCGAGCGCGACAGTGCACGATCGCGATCCAACTCTTCGTCCAGAGTCGAGCCGCCTTCCACTGCAGCTGCATCGCTGTCTACGCCAATCGCAGCCGACAGCGATGCCGCCTCCATCCATAGTGTAGCTACCGACAAGACTCCTCGTCCCACCGCCAACGCTGCTTCGCAACCACAGACATCGGCACTCGCGTCAAATGCTCTGCTCGGCGCGCCAAATGCCGGTTCGGTCGGCATGGGCAGCGTGCGACTCGATCGTGCGCCCACTGGATCGACGATGAAGTCGATGGCTGCGCAGCCTCTGACGTGGGAAGACGCTCCCAACTCATCCTCCTCTTCGGCTGTCGGCGCTCCTACAGCCTGGTCTGGAAATGCAAGCAGCCGTGTCAGCAACGCACCCTCGATGCACGACCGTGACCGTACCGATTCCTCTGCTCAAGAGGGCAGCGTCGTCGATAAGCTTGCTGTGCCTCGCGAGGTTTCCGACGCTGTTCCTCCCAGCTTGAGCGCGAGCAACAGCGCTCAGGGGTCTGAAGATGGTAACCGCATTCCACGCACACCCGACGACAGCGAGTCGCTGCCGACCATGCAGGCTGAACGTAGCGCCAACGTCAACGCCAAATCGCAGCAGCTCGCCTCGAAAGACGTCGGCATTCTCGACTACCGCAACGTTCAGCCTGCCAGCAGCGCCGCTGAGCTCGACCGTAACAAGGTTAGCGCATCTCCAAACATGCGACCCGCCCAGCGTGCACTCGAGCAGTATCGAGAGCAGACCACCAAAGCTACCACCTCGCCGACAACTACTCGATTCGACCGCGATACCCCCGCTGCCAATGGCTTTACCAATGCCGCATCCGGTCTCGACCGCTCCGACAGCATCTACAGCGCCACCAGCCAACAGAGTGGCACGGCTGACCAGGCCGATGCCAATGCTCGCAAGATCAGCCTGTGGGAACGCGAGCGCGAGCGAATGAGGCAGCTCGAGCGAGAAGAGGAACTCTCGAGGACGCCCGTCTCTGCCACTACTGAGCTGAGCTACTCGCGTCCTCCCTCCGGCATATACTCGGGATCGACGAACTCTTCCTACACCAACAATGGTGGCTGGTCGCGTTCCAAGATGAGCGAAACTAGCAACAGCGATAAGGGTGCAGGCTCGCAATTGGGTCTCGGCTATCCACGTCCAGCTGGAGCTGATGCAAACGATCTCGATAGGTATGCTCCCGCTGTCGGTAGCACGCGATTGTCGGCTACTGGTGTCACACGATCGTTGAGCACCGACACCACCGCGTCTGAACGCAGCTTTGTTGCTCGAATGAAGGCTCGTTACCAAGCCGAAAAGGATCTGGAGCGGGAACAGCGAGAGCTCAATGTGCTCGAAAAGGAACGTGCCGCGCGTAGGGCTACGATGGACCCCAATCTTTCGCTTCCTTCGTTGGGCGGCGGTGGTCCTCGTGGTGGCCGTGTGCCTGAGATTGCATCACGGTATCAGATGTCTGGCGCCGCCACGTATGCCCAGGAAGTGAGCTCGGGCAGACGATACCACGACAGCCTTCCTGCTGGTGTTCATTCCAACGGCAACTCACGCATCAGCGCCATCTCTTCTGCGCCCTCGGCAGCTAGCGGCAAGGGCGGTGTCGATGAGTTTGGCGGTATCGTGAGGGACAGCCGACTCGCAGGCACGCTTCCCGCTGGTGGACCACGCGCCATGGAACCGCCTCACTCTGATGTCTGCGGATGCCACCAGTGCTCCGCACGTCACTACGGCAACGGCACCACCCGAGTCGACCACACCGCGCGCTCGGCGGGCAGAGGAGACCCTAGAGAGTTCAACGTCCGCCGCACCTCTATGCCCGTCGCTCCACGTGAATCGTCGATGCAGCAGCAGTATAGCAAGCACCAGCATCAGCATCAGCAGCCTGCATACGCCTCTTCACCTCCACGAGCTTCTCCTCACGACTCGTATTCGCAGCAAGCCTATGCCTACCGCCAACAGCAACAGCAACAGCAACACTTGCATGCGCCAAACGGTAGAGACGGCGCCATTCCTCGTCGAAGCTACGACGATGTTGGTTCGGGATCGGATGCGGGTTCGAGACGGGTTGTATTTGCACATGAGCCACAGACCATTCGCTGAGGAGCCATTTTGTCGCATTTTGAGAGGACTAGAAACGAGCAGGATCCAGGTATCGCAATTCCGAACTAGTTACAGGGTATATATATAATAACAAAGTTGTTTCTTCATCGCCATCTCCAAAAAAAAGTTAGTGCGACGACCAGTTAGGATCGTCCGTCTTGAACTTGTTCAAGAATGTTGCCTGGGTATAGCCATCCGCTGCATTGTACTGCGTCGTGTACAGCAGGACGTGGTTGCTACCTTGAACCATAAAGTTCCTCGCGTTGGTGGTTTGGGTATTTTGCTCGTTGAACAAACGGATCAATTCAGCGCTGAAGTCTTGGTAGCTGACACCTTGGTTGATCGGGATGGTGGTATCGTTACTCCAGCTCATACTTGCGAATCTCGAGGTTGGGTTGGATTGGGCTAGACCTACGATGTAGCTGTCGAAGTTGGCATCGTTGCAGTTGGGACAGCGGGATTTGTTGGGTACTTGGATGTTTTGACTCTGATGGATGGTGATAGGTTTTGGAGTTTCGCCTGAGTCGGCTAGGAGGTCGATTCGGATTCCGAATGCATCTTGTGCGTTTTGGTACTGTAGGATGGATCCGAAGGCTCCGGCGCTACTTCCGGCTATCCAGACCCGGGTTAGGTTAGGTAGCATCTCTCGCAGTTTGAGCATGTCCAACCGCCCATTGACGAATCCTTTGTGATAGGTAGGGTGATCGGCGCCGGGATACTGAATGATGTTGTCGCCACCATGGAGATCGCCAGTGCAGTAGGGGATCCAGGCATAGTTGCTGGTTTGCCAAGGATTGTATTGGTTATCCCGGGCAAAGGGGAACCACCAGCGAAGATTCGATGGTTGGTTTTGTGAGAAAAACGAACCACGACTAAATCCAGATTGCATGTTGTACGCTCGCTTTTCAACATAACACGTCTGATAGTCGTAACAGGAGCCTCCTTCTTGATAGCCGATTACAAGCTCGGTGGAATTGGCATGCAGATTCAGTGCAAACCCAGTCGAGCTTCCGTCCGAACACGTCGTTCCGGCAACGTCGATCCATTGCCATTGGTCGTAGGTTGAGGTGGGGGTTGACGATGAAGATGTGGACGTGGTTGTAGCCGAGATGGACGAAGAAGCTTTTGAACTCGTTGTTGTTGTCGCTACGGTACTCTTCGTTGTCGTTGTCGTGGGCGGTACCTTTCCACGATTCCTATAAAAAGTATAACTCGACTTTACCTCTCCTGGACCATTGAACATTCCCGTGGTATACTTTGCTTCGCTTTTCGGCAACGTGCTACTGTACGCTGCACAGACTACGGTTCCTTCGGAGAAATCGATAAACTTGATCAGATGCGACATGGCACAGTTTGGTGTTTTTTCGCAAAACCGAACACACGCATTCACATGATGCTGCGTAGTCCTCGATGCATCCTTTGAGATGGTCGTCCTGTTCAGATAACTCGGTGCACCATTCGTCGCAATCGCCAGACGATATCCATCCACCGCCCAGCTGTACGTGTAGCCCGCGGGCGCGACTAGGCCTGCAACGTAGCGTTTGCGCTTGGGTAGCTTTTTCAGTTTCCAAGTGCCAAGGCTGAGATTGGGGGAACCGGTGACGGAAGCGCCGCGAAAGGGCGCAGAAGAAGGTAGGTGCGAAAGTTTGGAAGAAGGTCGACCAAGAGGGATGAAGGCTTGACCGAATTGGTCATCATTGGGATAGGTTGCCCCGTCAGAAACACCATCGCCAGCAGCGGGGACTTCGAGCCCGCCAGAGGGGATCCAGGCAGATCGCTCCAGGAAGGAAGGTATAGCCGTCACTCCAACTACCGCCAAAAAGGCTCCGGTTAACGTGGTGACTTTGACCATCGTTTATCGTATCGTATCGTTCCGTACAGAGAGTGTGGATGGGTAGAGATGGGGAAGGGAGATGGGGTATGAGGGAAGGAATCTTACCACAAAGAGTTTGTTGAGGGTATATATGTTCGAATCTCTGCACGCCAACCAGCGGCTCGGAGTATAACAGTCAGAGAAGTCGTGTAACGCCCAGCGTTGTTCGACGCCTCTACTGCGGGAAGGTATGCACACGGCGATGTGTTTTGCTGACAGAGACACACACACACACACAGAGAGAGAGAGAGAGGCGGTCGGAATGAAAGCCTGTCTTTGACAGCGGGTCGGAGTTGTTGTGTTTTGGGGGCTTTGGGGTGGTCACACGTTGTACTCTTCGGACCGTCTGGTCTGCCGAAAACGTTTGATGTTTTGAACACTTCCAGCAAAAGCTAGGCTGCACGATGGATGCAAAGCAGATCTTTTCTGGCTTCGATCCGATGCATCTGCAACACCAGCGTAATCGCCACCAACGAAAGCTTAAAAATCTTGCTTGGACCAGCCAAGCAACGCAAAGGTGGAACTGGATGTTTAGCAGAATCATGAGCTGATGCGGATCGGAGAAAGATACAGTATCTGCTTTGTATGCATGCTCTGTGTCTCTGCTGTACTGGAGAAAGGGCAAAAGAGGGAAGAGGAAAAGAGATGATGAAAGTACACTGCTATCCGTCCGTCCTGTGGAGGTGTACCGAAAACCAGCGGTTTATACAATGCAGTAGTTGCCTACGGACCAAATCGAAGCTTCCAAAAGCAGATTAGACTGCTTCTAGACCCGCCCGCCTTGACGCGGGAAAGGTACGTTGACGGGCAAGGGAAAGGGGACACAGATGTGTGGGTGGAAGAGAGAAAGAAGGACAAAAACACCAGACGATGTCAAGGCGGAGAGCGAAATCTTTTGACACCGAAGCACTTCCGAAGCGCATACCTGTACTTTGCTTTGGCATTTCTTTTCTCGCTCTTTCCCTTTCCCTTTCTTTTCGTCCCGGTCTTGTTCGAGTCTCGTCGATGGTTGCAGTGGTACACGACAGCCACCTTGTCATCGAGAGGGAGCTATAGTACAGTAGTCTCAGGTCGGACCCTGAATTTTATCAGAGACACCTGTGTGAGAACCGTTTTTTTTTTTTTTTTTTTTTTTTTTTGGTGTTGTGCGCGGTGTTTTCTTTTTTTTTCTTTTGTTCGGCCACTGTACAGTGTGGATCTCATCCTCCGATAGCGTACTCATGCCATCTTGTGCGATCGGATCGTAACCCTAGTACATAACCATGATGATTCTCTAGGGCATTGATGGACATGCGAGCGTGGACCGATACTTCAACACCTAACTGTGGCTGGTGGTTTTTTTTTTTGGCCAAAAGGGGCAAGTCTCACAAGGGAACCAAAAACATCATCCCTCTCTCTCGAAAAGCTTGGCAGGGACAGGTGAGTGACGAGTTGTGTTGTTTGGCAGTTTTTGACATCCTGGTTAAAGTAGAAGGTACAAATTTAAAATCTACGGTAGATTCTACTGTACTTTGCTATTTTGAATACCAAAAATTAGATTTTCAAACGTCAACTAACGGCAAGACATGACCGAGCCATGCCGCTTTTTGATACAGCATCATGCCCCCCGTCATCGCCTCAAACATGGGTGGATGGCTTGGACGCTAGCCATGAGAGAGAAAGAATCTTTCTCTACATACGATGTACATGGTGTACGGGTTAGTCGCCGAGAGGTTAACTCTAAGGTGGATTTAGGTGTCATACCAATCAGATTTGCGATGGCGGTGGCAAAGGCACGCGCGGCGGGAAGGAGGAGGGAATCGAACCTATAGGATAGGGACGGGAAGAGGATGGTGTACATCCCGAACTTCGATCGAAAGCCAGGTGCAGTGGATCGACCCGATTTTAGCTTTGAGAATGAATGCGACTTAAGCGGTCACTGATAGGCCCCGATTCGATGCATACTGAAGAGTTTTGAGGCCGGTTTTGATGGTTGTTGTTTTTGTTCTCTTTATTTTTTCTTTTCATTTTGGCGAGAGTTTTCCCTTGACCGATGATGAAATCCTTTCGTTTCCAACACAAGCTGATTCTCACCCCGATGGGGGCATATCGATGAAACCAGGACGAGATCTCGATACATAAAAATGCATGGAAGTGTCAGCTGCTATGGCCTAACAGCAGCTGAAAAGTTGCTGTTCGTCCTCACCTTCACAGCCGTCTCACCAGCCGAGACGATGCCGAATATCAATGTCGAAGCCTTACCACAATGGACCGACAACCCCGACCGGCTGTAGGAGAGTTCGGACCACAGGAACCCGCTCTCCATATCCTCACACCATGATCACGCGGCCTTGTATGACAGATTGCGCGTTCGTTCGTTATCGCGGCCTGGTGCCATCTGTTTTCGTTCTCCGCGGGGCTCTCTCCTTTCTTTGCATCTCTGCAATCAAACCACACTCCGCACCGCCGGCCCCTCCCCAACACCTCACCCTTCCTCTTCCATTTCTCCCTTCACCATTGCGTCCCACATACACTCTTCGATCTGACCCTTCGACATCGCTCGACAAAACGAAGTAGGCGCTGACCTTCAGACCTTCAATGAATGCGGTGAGAGAAGTTGACTTTTACTCTAGCTTAGCCGATCGAGAAAAGCGTGCATAAGCGAACCGCACTAAAAAAAAAAAAAACAACAAAACAAAAAACCTATCCTGAGAGTCAGTCGTCTGCTCTGACCGACCGGCCAAAAAAAAAGTGAAAAAGGATGGCCGATGTCTGCAGCGGCACACAATGCTCCGTTCTACTCTTTGTCTGCACCATGTCGGAAAAGACTGCTCGTACTGCGATGGTAATCATGCCGATGGTTGATGTCGAACAAAGGAGCACCGTCTCGTCGCCGCCGGTGGTGGTGGTGATCTTGTAATCCGCCCAATCAGCTTTGCTTCCTAGTTCCCCGCATTCTTACCCCCCCTTTCACGTCTGTTTATCTTTGCCTGTATGTGTGGATGTCATTCTTCGAAGGTGTCTCGCACCCATCCCTTGGCAAACGATCCAAGCCGAACGCTATACTGGACAGGACAGCTGGATCAGGGGCAAAGGATCAAAAATAAAGGATGCGTCACTCCACAGAGGAACAGATCCAAGCTCTCGTGACTAGGCAAAGGACAACAAATGATGAGGGATAGGAGGAGCAAAGGTGTCTCAGATCTCGCTTAGCTTTGTTCGCTGGAAAGAGCCCCCCCCCAAAGGACGTACCCCACCTGCGACTTTTGATGATGATGATGATGATGGTATCAGTCAAAACGGCAATTGCAAATTGGTTGGATTGGTGGGGTGGGTTCCTTCTTGATATCGCCTCGCTCGCTAAACCGGCATACAACGAAACAGAGAGAGGGTTCATGGAAGACCCTGATCCGCTCCTCTCCACCACCTACAGTAGCTCAGCTCATACGCCTCGTCTCGTCTCGCCTCGCTTCGCGTTTCCTGTTCTGCACAACCGTCGTAAGCTTCCACACACACCGGTTTAGCTTTAGAAACACAACTCTCTCTCTCTCTCCTCTCTCTCTCCTTCGGCGCATACTCTTCCGCTACCACGCTACTGCTCTAAACGCAATCGAGAAGAAAGGGGATTTCGCCGACCGTGCGGTTTCAAGCTTTTATGCACAACCTGCCGCTTTTCTCTCGCCACACCACCCGACGGCATCACAGTCGATGCAAATCGGCGGTTGCTGCGGAGCACCTTCTGGCTCTGCTTTCTGCAACGTTAGCTCTTCCGCACGGTGTCACAACGCCAATGCATACAACTGGCCCTTTCTTGTGTGTTTTAGACTGATAGGCCTGTGCTCAGTTGCGCCTACTATGTCGTCGAGTAAGGAGAAAAAGTCATGAGCAGGGTGTGTGTCGGGTATATATCTAGCCACATTGTATTTCCAAACGGATCGACGTATCTCATCCAACCATCCACTCCCTCTTTCTGTTTCCTTTCCCTACCCTACACCTCCCTCTCTCCCGTGTGCGATTGCCAAGCAAACGCCAACCCCTGCGTCCTGCACATTCCCCTTCAAAACACCACCTTTACTTATTGAGCTTCCCAACCCCCATCGTGTGAAGTCATGAAGTTGGTCACAATCCAGGCACTGGTTGCCTTTACCTCGTTGGCCTTGATGGCCGATGCGGCCGCTGTTCGACGCGATCCTCCTCTGGTTGTCAAGGAGTCGGTCTCTGTGCCTTCCACCTGGGTTCGACGATCCGACGCCGACGACAACGAAAAGGTCGCTCTTCGATTCGCACTCAAGCAGTCGGACGTCTCTGCTCTCGAACAGAGACTTCGTCAGACCTCGAACCCTGACCACGAGCTCTACGGTCAGCATCTCACCGCCGAAGAAGTTTCCAAGTACCTCCAGCCACAGAAGCGCACCGTGGATGAGGTCGAACTGTGGCTTCGCGAGGCTGGAGTTCATATCGATGAAGAGTTGGCCGCTCGTTCTCCCTCCAAGGATACCTTCACCGTGCACGTGCCCGTGTGGAAGGCTAGGGAGCTGCTCAATGCCGACTTGGGCGTGTATGAGCACAAGCGCAGCGGAGCCCTCGCCGTTCGGGCCGAAACTTACAGCGTCCCCCAGCACGTCAACCAACACCTCGACTACGTTGGACCTCTGACGCTCTTCACCGAGCCAAGGGCTCACAAGAGCGACATTGCCGGATCCAGAATCGTCCTCGAAAAGCTCGCGGATGACGACGTCACCGATGCCACCTCCAAGAGCGCCGATGGTACCCCCAGCGTCTGCAACAGCGCCAAAGTCACCTCTCTCTGCCTGAGAACTTTCTACAAGACCGTAGACTACGTCCCCAAGGCAGCCGACAAGTTCAAGCTCGGCATCAGTGGATTCTTGAAAGAGTACGCCAACTTTGCCGATTTCTCCGGATTCCTCTCCCAGCAACGTCCCGACGCGGCTAAAGCAGGATACAACTTTACCGTCCAGAGCATCAACGGTGGGCTCAACGACCAGAGCGATCCTGGATCCGAGGCCAACTTGGACGTCCAAACCGTCGGTGGATTCTCGTTCCCCATCCCCTTCACCTACTACACTACCGCTGGTTCGCCTCCTTACCACCCTGACGCTGCTACGGTCAACAACACCAACGAGCCTTACGAGCTTCAGATGAACTATCTTCTGTCGTTGCCTTACAACGATCTGCCCAAGGTTCTGTCGACTTCGTACGGTGATGACGAGCAGAGTGTACCTCGAGCGTATGCCGAGAGGGTGTGCAACTACATTATGGCTCTGGGTGCGCGTGGTGTCTCTACGATCTACTCGAGCGGTGACAATGGTGTAGGAGCCAATGGTACTTGTGTTTCGAATGGAGCTACGAGTCCCAAAGGAACCCAACAGTTCCTTCCTGCCTTCCCTGCCTCGTGTCCGTTTGCGACCACTGTGGGTGCCACTCAGAACTTCTCGCCCGAAATCGCGGTGAACGGCGACCTTCCTGGATTCTACTCTGGCGGTGGATTCTCCAACTACTTCCCCACCGCATGGTATCAAGCCGCCCCCGTCCTCAACTACGTCCGTTCGCTCGGATCCCAATACAAAGGCCTCTACAACCCCTTCGGTCGCGGTTACCCCGACGTAGCAGCCCAAGGCTCTCGCTACGTCATTCGTATCGGTGGCGCAAACTACCTCATCTACGGAACCTCTGCTTCAGCTCCCACCTTCTCCAGCGTTATCGGTCTGCTCAACGATGTTAGAATCAGCCAAGGCCAACCTTCCCTAGGTTTCCTCAACCCTTTGATCTACTTCAAGTGGCTCGGAACCCCAGCACTCAACGATATCACAGAAGGAAGCAGCAACGGTTGCAACACTACCGGCTTCCCCGCCAAAAAGGGCTGGGACGCTGTCACAGGTGCAGGCACTCCAGACTTTTTGGAGATGAAACAGAGACTCTGGTAAAAAAAAAAAACAAATCATCAACGACATTGCTATGAAAGCAGATTCTTTAGATGGTCCCCCAAACGTGAAGTCAATGCAATGCTATATAGTTTGTACGATTTGAGAGAGTGGTCAAGGTGTGCCGAAGAGTGCGCTGAGTGTGTGATTGGAGTGTAGACGCGATGGTTGGTTGGATTTCCTAGACGGCTGGTTGGCATGGTGCTAGTCGAGCGATGGCCTTGATTGGTTTGGTTCCGCTGCTTGACAAGCTGTCAATGTCAGGAGTCAGGTTGCATCTTGGCCTCGGTTGCTCCTACGAACGAACCCGAGCTGTCTGTGACTGCCCGCTTTGTCAAGACGACGGATCACGCCTTCTGAAAATGGATGCTCTGGAGGGGAATACTGCTAGAAAATTGCAAAGAGAAACAAGAAACACATCTACTAATTGCTACAAGGTCGGGAAATCAACCGTGCTTCCAGTAGCAAATGTCACCATCCTGAACCTTGTACTCCCTTCCGACCTGCTTGTATTTTCCTGCAGCCTTGACACCGTTTTCCGTCTCGTGCTCCTTGATGTCGTCGATGCTGAACACCTCACCGCAGACGAACTTCTTTTGGAAGTCGGTGTGAATGATACCTGCAGCTTCGGGTGCCTTGAGTCCCTTTCGGAAGGTCCAAGCTCGAACCTCATCGGGACCGGCAGTAAAGTAACGGACGAGATCCAAACCGTCGTATCCAGCCTTGGTGATCTTTCCAAGCGCTCCGGTAATGTTGTCTCCCAGAGTGGCGAGTTCAGCAGCTTCAGCTTCGGGCGAACCAAGCTGGAGAAGTCGCTCCTCGAGAGCTACGGAGAAGGGGATGAGAAGATCACCCGGGTTGTTGTCGTCAATCCAGGCCTTGATCTTGGGAAGCCACTTGTTCTTTCGACGCACATAGTCGCGTTCGGAAAGGTTGACAAGGTAAATAACGGGTTTGGCGGTAAGCAGTTGGAGGTTGTTGATGACTTCGACCTGTAGTCAAGTACAAACACGCACAGAGAAAGAGAAATGGGAGGAAACGTGTCAGTGACATGTTTTCTTTCCCTGTGGCAACTGCTGCTGCTGCGTGACGGCGATCCGAGACCTTTGTCGGGATCAGTTGAATACTAATTATCTCATATAGGCTTGATGGGCCATCGACGAGCTGGGTTATTAGAATTTCGAGTGTCTCAATGCGCACTCTTTATCATCACTTTTGAGAGGGAGAGAGAGAGAGGGAATCTACGGATGCCATGGAGTGCAAGCAGCAAGCAGTTTGGGTGGGAGAAGGGGGATACGTACCTCGTTGTTGTTCCAGTCACCTTTACGAACGTCCTTGTTGTCCTCTTGGACGTGCTTGAGGATCTTTTCGATAATGTTGACCTCCTCCTTCTTCTTCTTGTCTTCGAGGCTGACGTTACCGGCACTTCTTGCGACCTTCTTCGAGTTGTCGAGAGCCTTTTCGATCCAGTCGATGTCCTTCAACCTCAACTCGGTCGAGATGATCTCCATATCACGGATAGGGTTGACATCACCCTCAACATGGATGACCTCTGCATCGTCGAAAGCACGAACGACCTGGAAGATACCGTCGACGTTCCTGACGTTGCTCAAGAAAGCGTTACCCAAACCAGCGCCGGTCGAAGCACCCGCTGTCAAACCAGCAATATCGATGCACGTCAAAAAGGCAGCCACCTCCGACTTGGGCTTGTACTGCTGGCACAACCAGGTGAACCTCTCGTCCGGAACGGGGACACGAGACTCTTCGGGCTCGATGGTGGCGTAGGGGAAGTTGGCGGCTTTACCCAAATCGCACTTGGTCATGACGTTGAACAGGGATGACTTGCCGACGTTGGGCATACCAACGATACCCATCTTGAGGTTATTCGAGGGACGACCCAAACGGATCTTTTCGACAACAGCCTGCTTCTTGGGAGGCATTTTGTTGACTCTATGTGATTTGGCGTGGGAAGGAGAAGTGGTGGAGAAAAGGCGAACAGAAGCAGTTGTACTAGCGGGAGTCCTCGCAGGAAGTGAGCTAGGTGTAAGTTGGAAGAGGGACGCAGTGGCGGTGATGCGGGTAAAGATGGCAAAACGTGTGGTAGTGTTGGCGGTGATGGCAGTGGCCAGACGGAGATGAGCCATGTAATGACAGCAGCAAGAAAGAGGATGCGGGAGAGTTGCTGTGTCTTTTTTTGGGGGAAGGAATGAAATGGTAGGAATGGAAGGAAGATGAGGAGGATGACGAGGTGGAACAAGATTTTTTTTTTTCTTCTTTCTTCTGAATCTGATCGTCTTCTCTGTCCTTCTGCTCTTCTTTAATTCGCTCAAAAGAAAAGAAAAAGAAAAGAGAAAAAGAGAAAGGTGGTGTTCCGTGCATTTCGTCCGAGTCAATTTTATGCGACACCATGTTAGACTGTGAGCTGCTAATTGACGTCAATTCTCGCTGCGACCTTGCTGCCCAGGTCCGATTCGGAAATCAAATCGATGCGCCGCGAATTCAAAAAAGTTGAAAGTCAAGATTACAAACTCCCGGCGTGTTGCATTTTGAACTTGCATTTTCTGAAAAATCCTTGGCTGTCTGCCCCCAAATTTAGGCCTTTTCAATTGAAACAAACACACTCCTCTCTCTCTCTCTCTCTCAGTTGACTGCTCTTGAGCCTCGTGAATTCACTGCTGGCAATACACCAAAGCTGCAATTTCAATTCAGCTCTTTGTCTTGGCGATCCATCACTGCCATCATCCTTCACCATCATCCTTACCACCACCATCTCACACATCGTACTCATCTACAACACACACACACACACACACACACACACACACACACACACACACACAGAGCATCACAATGCGATCCACAACATACGCTCTCGCGCTCGTCGCGCTCATCCTCTCATTTATCACTCTCGCATCAGCACAGGCCGCTGCAGGTGGTGGTGCAGGTGTCGCAACTACATACACTGGTGTTCAGGTCATCTCGGGCTACACTCCTCCTCCTTCGACGGCTCTCCCAGCACCTCAGGTCTCGCGTGGCACCATCTTGACTACCATCCCAGGCTACGGTAACAACTCGAACGCAGGAAACGCGCTCAACCAGGGCTCCGGAATGGGATCCTCCAGCGGCGCCCTTTCCGTCATCACCTCGGCGCATTTCATGTCGAGCGCCGCTTCCGCAACATTGATGGTCGCTGCGGTCGTTGCTGCTGGTGCCGTTCTCCTCTAAGCATGCCGACCTAAACAGCAATCGATCTTGTTCCGAGGCAACTTATGCATGCGTGTGCACATTTAGCATTCATCTAACCCAATCCACCACGCCATGGCACCACGATGACCACCAGTCTGTCTATATCATCGCCATCTTTGAAACCGATACACAGCAGTGCTGTGGCTTCTCAAATCAAAAGTTCCCTGCGTCAAACGACTTCGATTGTCGACCAAATCAGCTCTCTCAAAGCGAACCATCCCTTTGCCTCGACTACGGACTATTTCTCTCTCCCCCCTCCCCTCTGTACATTTGACCACTCCTCTTTCTTGTTTCCGCTCAACGTCGCTCTTTCTACGATGCCTCTTTCCACCTTTTGCCCTTACACTCGTCTCGACATGTTACCCCTCTCGCAATGCATCTTCTTTTTTTTTCTTCTTCTCTCTCTCTTGCGCACAACGATCTTGGACTTCGAAAGCTTGGCATGCGAACCAGCGCATATCTAAAGGCTACAAACCAGAAAACCAGCGATACAGCTATGAGATCGGATCATGAGACTCGACGATACAGAGACAAACCTAAGGCAAATGATGATAGGGCGAGAAAGCATAGGAATCAATGTGATTGGGGTAGAGGTTGTGGTCGATGGTGATGGTGGTGATGGTGGTGATGTCGTCTCGAAAGGGGAAAGAGATGGGAAGTGCGTTTCTTCATCATGCCTCCGCCAAGCATGCTCATCAGACCTCCTCCGCCCATTCCTGGCATGCCTCCAAGTCCACCGCCTAACCCTGGCATGCCTCCACCACCACCGCCCATCAGGTTGCCTAGGCCGCCTCCTCCTAGACCTGGCATGCCGCCGCCACCGCCACCGCCACCGCCGCCGAGCATGCTCATCAGCCCTCCTCCGCTCATGCCACCGCCCATACCTCCCAGACCTGGCATTCCTCCACCCAAACCACCACCTCCGAGGCCGCCTGCTGAACTTGCACCTGCATCTGCTCCCGCACCTGAAGCGCCTACCGCTGGCGTCGTCGATGCTGCTGCTGCTCCACCGCCACCACCGCACGAATTCTTATACGATGCCACCAGAAATTGCACCGCTGTCGGCACATCCTGCGAATTGTACGTCAGATGTGCCATCATGTTGAACCCATTTTCGCAGACCGGATCGCCCATATGGCAAAACATCTTCCAATTCCTCGTCGTCGGGACAGCTTGAGCCTTTAGCGGGTCACCAAACGTCACGGCACCAACAATGTTTTTCCCTTGAATGCGATGGACCACCATGGCCCCCTTGGAGTAGCCGCCGAGGACGAATTTGGTGTTGGGACAGCGAGACGATATGCCAGCCATGTACTGCGAGGCGGTGTTGGCTCCGGTGGTTGGCGAAATCATGTATTCGGCATCGGAGGTATAGACCGTGTCGTAGCATTGTGTACCGGGAACTTGTTGTTGGAGACCGGAACAGAGAGGTCGTCCGACAATGCCAAAGGTGCCTTGCATCTCGGTGGTACCGCGGGCAAAGATGAGGTAGAGTGGTGGACATCCAGAGGATGATGCTGATGAAGGGGCGCCTGCGCCTAATCCTCCAGAAACATCGATCGAACCTCCTCCACCACCGCCAAGCCCAGGCATCCCTCCTCCCATCCCACCCATAAGTCCGCTCAAGCCCCCCATCCCTGGCACCCCACCCATCCCCATCATCAATGGTGACGGCGACCGTCTGAGCCAACGCCCAGATGACGACGTCTCTTTCTCACCGCTACCGCGTTCCCAACGAATAACGAAAAGTGTCAGCGGTACGTTCCTTGCAGATCAAGAAGAAGTTTTGGAGAAAGTGAGTGTAGAAAGGGGAAAACATACATACTCTTGTTGTCACTTGTGTCGTCAGTGCTCTCTTGACCTGCGGGAGATTTGGGAGAGATGATATCTCGCTTTGAAGGGGTCGTGGTCGAGGGAGTACTGGGAGTTGCGCCAGGATCGTTGGGAGGAGGAGTGTTGTCGACGGGGGTATTGGGGTTGTAGCTTTCGGGTGTGGGTGGAGTGCTGCCAGCACCACTACCGCCAGCACCACTTGCACCATTAACACCAGCACCAGTGCCGGCATTAGCACCGGCACCAGCACCGGTACCAGCACCAGCGCCAGCACCGGCATCAACACCAGTACCGCCAGCAGCACTGCCAATCGAACCGCTAGCCGAACCGCCAGCACCACCTACCCCCTCTTCGCCAGCAACCGTACCACCAGCACCGCCAGCAGCCACCTCTCCTCCACCAGCAACATCAGCCTGGAATCTCTGCCATCTCTCAGGATGAGTTTTGAACCAACTAACCAGCAATTCTCTACCGAACAATCCTCCCCCTTCCATACCCACATCGCCATCGCCTCCAGCGCCTCCCGCTGCTGCTCCACCTTCGCCACAGACATCGCTCTTGAACAGTGCCCAGCGCTTAGGGTGCAACTGGAAGTATTTGACCAGCTCCAAACGGTGCATCTTGAATGCGGGAGAATCAACCCCGCCAGGCATGAGGTTGACAGATGTTCCACCGAATCCAGCCAAACCGTCTAGACCAGGCATAGTCGAGGAGAGCTGACGCTTGCGTTTATGCGCAGGCTGCTTGGCGATGTTCGAACCTGGGTTGTTTGGGTGAGAGGCGCCTGCGCCGGTTCCAGCACCAGCACCGGTTCCAGCACCAGCACCGGTTCCAGCACCAGCACCGGTTCCAGCACCAGCACCGGTTCCAGCACCAGCACCGGTTCCAGCACCAGCACCGGTTCCAGCACCAGCACCGGTTCCAGCACCAGCACCAGCACCAGCACTACCGCCAGTTCCAGCTCCAGGAGCAATCGCACCAGCGTTACCGCCGGCACCAGGAGCAACGACACCAATCTGAGGAGCAGTATTGCCCTGTCCAAGGGGAGGAGTGTCAGCGCCAAGGCTTCCAGCAGAAGCCGTCGATTCAACGTCGCGCTGGAAAAGAGCCCAACGATCAGGGTGACTCTTGAACCAACTGATCAGCAGTTCGCGACCAAAGGCTCCGCCCTGACCCAGATTCTCGGGCGCATCCCCGGGAACAGCACCACCAGTCGAAGATCCAGTACCGCTCACATCTTTCTTGAACAGCGCCCAGCGATCGGGATGAGTCTGGAAGTACTTGACGAGCTTAGCTCGGTCTTCTTGGAACTTGGGAGAGTTGATGCCTTGGTCAGGGACGTTTCCGGTCGATGCGGTGGCTACTTTCATCATACCCATTTGTGGGGAGCGTTTGTGCACGTGTGCAGGTGCAGCAGCACTTCCTGTCTTGGATTCCACATCGTGCTGGAAGAGTGCCCAACGATCAGGATGACTCTTGAACCAGTTGATCAGAAGTTCGCGGCCAAAGACGCCACCCTTGCCGAGATTCTCGGGAGCGCTCCCTGGAACGGTACCGCTGGTAGAACCACCAGTTCCGCTAACATCGCGTTTGAATAAGGCCCAGCGATCAGGGTGCTTTTGGAAGTACTTGACGAGCTTGGCGCGATCTTTTTTGAACTTGGGAGAGTTGATGCCTTCGCTGGTTGCGCTGCCGGTCGATGCGGTGGGATTCATCATGCCCATGAGGGGAGAACGCTTGCGCTTGCGAGTTGGTGCGGTGGCTCCTGTACCTCCTCCTCCTCCTCCTCCGCCTCCGCCTCCACCACCGCCAGAGCCGGATCCGGGTGCTGGCGCGGGTGCAGTAGTGTCGTCGGTAGCGACGTCGGGTGAGGCTCCTGATCCTGATCCTCCACCGCCTCCGCCGCCGCCACCTCCTCCACCACCGCCGCTGCCTCCAGATTCGAGAGAGCTACCCGTGCCAGCAGTGCCTGCTGTGCCGGCAGTACCGGCAGTACCAACGGTTCCAGCTGTTCCAGCTCCTCCACCTCCGCCTCCACCACCACCAGCTCCACCACCACCCAGCAGACTCTCCATCATACCACCGCCCATACCAGGCATACCCGGCATTCCAGGCATACCACCCGCTCCTCCCGCACCTCCAGCACCACCACCACCTCCTATACCAGGCATCATCATACCCATACCACCGCCATCACCACCCATCAAACCGCACCGCTTCATGATACTGTTGAAGAATCCAGAGAGACCGCCTGCGCCACCATCAGCTTTATCATCGCTGCTTGCGGGGGCAGCGTATGCCTGTGCCACAATCGCACAGAGTAAGACCGCTAGGGTCCACAGTGCGAGACGCATTGTTTGTCGTCGTTGTTGTTGCTGCAAAACCAGCTGCAGAACTTGGCGCTTTGTTCACGATTCGTCTCGAGGGAAGATAAGGGATGGTTGCAAGTGTGTATATGTGAGATGGAGCGAAGACAGGAGGGGGACACGGGCATCAGGTCTGAGCGCTTTTATGCTAGCTCGATGGCTGGAGACATGTTGCTTGAGCGGGTCACATTGTGCTGCTTAGCTCTTCGTGCACGGCCTGTAGTGCTTTTGCCACACAGAACCGTGGACTTGCAAGCCAGTGTCAAGATGCCCAAGACCGGACAGATGTTTCCAGCAGATCACAACACTAGTCAAAGTCGTCTTTGTCAACATCAACTGCGCACAATCCTCGTCTTTCATCGCACTAAAGACATCCTTCGGCGCAAAACAAGTTCATCCCAACCATTCGAACCATCGCTCTCTTGGAACGGCTTCTTCACCAACTGCAACAATGCACATCGAAGCACGAACCCAAGCATCATCCGCCATCTCATAAACTCAATCAGTGACAGCCTGTATGCCGAATCAACAGCACTAAGTATAGTCTACCTGTCACAACAACGGAAACCGTCAAACGTTAGCCTATAAAACTAGCCTGACTTCATTTGCAGCCCTCTCGCACACCCCCTTTCTTTCCCCGCCTTTTCTCTCGTGTCCCTGCAGACCCAAATGAGCCGTACACAGCCTCACATCTAACTTGAGCCCTCACCAAGGACCACTAGTGTGGTGTTGAACAAGGTGCGTCAAATGATGGCTCGATCGAATGCTCGAAGACATGATCCTTGTAGTCAGATAGAAATACAATTTACATAATATTTGCAATGTTGGGTCGACCAGTCACAACAGCTTCGTTAGCGTAGTTGGATTATCGCATCCGTCTAATACACGGTGCCTCAGAACAATTCTGAGTTTGTTACAACGGAAGGTCACTGGTTCGAGCCCAGTACGGAGCATTTCTCTTTTTGCATTTTTTTTTTTCCTGGTTAGGAATGTTTTTTTGTTTCCCGACACCCACATTCAGCCTTTCGTGAATTACTTCGAATGCATCAACGCTGTCGACGCTGTGTCGGTCCGAAGGCATATATTGTGAGCGAACTCTGTAGAAAGAGCTTTGGCATCGAAGGCGTTGATGAAGGCCGTGCATCATCCGCTTGCAAAATGAATACTCTGCACAGACGGTGTTGCTGGCACTGGATTTATCGATTCTCTTCGATTTCAACCAATTCCTCGACGGAGGGCACCGCCAAAGCGTCTCAGCCCTTAACTCATCAACGCATGTCGAATCGTTCCTTATCTGTCCGAAGTAAATGATAACAAAAGTGTAGACCTCTCGCTTATTTCGCAGTGCCTCCATCAATGCTAGGTACTCGGAACTGGAACTCTCCACTACTACTCTGCCTCACCCCTTCCTCCCTACCTTTCCCTTTGTCTTCGATTCCACCCTCCTTTTTCTCGTTCTCCTCCACCACCCCTACCTCGGGGGATACTTTCTTCTCTTCCGGAAACCCAATTGTCTGACCAGCCAGCTTCTCATCCTTCACCCCGACCTCTTCATCATCACCTGGAAGCGGTCGACCAAACCAACCCTCCCCACTACCCCACGTCGCCGCAATATACAGCGCCACACCTGCCAAAAACGTCAGCACCGTCATCGTACATAGCGGAATGAGCAGAATCTTTCTGATCCTCTCCCATGCCGAACCGGGAATCGGATCCGAAACAATCGTCCCACCTCCTTTTGGATGATACGGCTTTTCTGTCGAATGAGCCGTTGGGGAACTGTGTATTTTGGTACTGAGAGACTTTTCCGTGGGCGCCTTTGACGTACGGGTGACGGCGAGCTTCGGAGTGGCGGTGGCGGTGCGTGATCGCGCTGTACGGACACGTGTTGGCTTGGGAGCTGTCGTACGCTGCGAACGTGCTTTTGTCGTGCGAGCAGGCTTGGCCTTGGTAGTGCGACTACGGGTCTGCTTGGCAGCTTTTGATTTAGAAGCGGATTTGTGAGTGGAATGCCGCTCAGACTTGGCAGATCTTGTCTTGGCTGCTCGACGAGTGGTGGTATGAGGGTGTGTCGTCTTGCTCTTGACTGCTCGCTCTGTTGTGCTTCGTGTAGGCCGAGTTTCCGCCGAGGTTCGGGGACTGGGTTGAGTCGGGCTGACGGGCTGGCTTGAGGTTATTATGGGGAGCGGTTGATCTGTGCTTGCTGCTGGAGCTTCTGTGGATGTACTATGTATCGCTGTTGAGATGGGAGCTGGATTGGTGCTCGGATTCGTGACTGTGTTCGACGAGGAAGTGGTTGAGCTGGTTGAGCTCGTCGTACCAGACGTCGACGCAGTAGAGCTCGTACTGCTTGAGCTGCTGGTGCTGTTGGTCTGGATGGAATCTGTAGAGGCTGTCGTAGTCATCATCGTCGTCGATGCTGCTGCTGTTGAGCTAGAGCTTGAGATCGGCGCGCTGGTCACGAAAGCGGTGCTCATGACCGAGATCACGAGCGCAAGCAAAAGCGCGCGGCGCCATCGTGACACTTCCACCATGTTGCCCTTTGTTGCTGGACGAATGCTCGTTACCGTTAGACGAGATGATATTGACGCTATTATTTGTCCTTGCTGATGATGGTGAGATAGTAAAGGAATATGTAGCTGAATCGTCAAAGGGACAGACATGTAGCGTGGAAGGGAACGCTCGCGAAGCCCGCCTGCCAGCCGGACGCGATCCCATCTGGCCATCAAACAAAAATCTGCCAAACCTTCCCATCTGCTGAACTCGCTACACCACATACGCCTACTTCCAACACCTCTAGCCGCCGCTTTCCAACACCGAATACCGGAAAAAGAAAGAGCAGACCAGCGCCGCGGAATTCGCCACGAGGCGTAGCAGCGTCCACACCTCTTTTTCGCCATATGTACAAAAAAAAATTCCCGCATCTGTGGCGCTTGGTGTGTTCGCTCCAAGTCGCCGTAAAAAGGCGAAAAGACGTCACGTCAAACAATGCCCCACGTGGAATGCGGAAAAAATCGAAAAATGAAAATAAAATTTAGATTTCCTCCTGCCGTTCGCCCCAATTCACAGCACACCGTGAGAGCATCTTTTGAGCTCCGACAATTCGAGCGAACAAAACTGCCTTCCGTCGCTCGACGGGTCGGGGCGAATGTGCGACCCTACACTGCGGTAAGCTCATCGGACTGCTGTTTCAGATTGGTGTGGGTAGCATTGTGACACCGGGTAGCAATCAGTCTCCTTCTGTTCTGGGCTGGGGTCGTTTCAGGCAGGTTTCGTAGAGGAAGTCCGAACTGGCAAAGATTTAGAACAGATTCTTTTTCATGTTTTTCACAGAGGCAACGGTGGCAGTCAGAATGGACAGGCAAAGAGAGAGATTTAGAGCTGTGAGAGAAAAATCTATTTCTAAGTGACCAGAGGAAAAGGCTTCTAATATACAGGAGAGTGACAATGCGATGTGAGCGAGCAGACTATGAACAAGAGAGTTGAAGATTCTTTTCCTTTTGGTTTGAAGTTAGAGAAAAAAGAAATTTTACTTGGTAAAGTAAATGACCTTTGCAGAGGTGAGCTTTTCGAGGATGGCGAGTTCGCTAGCGATAGGCTTTTGCGCAACGACAACGGCGTCAAAGTGCGAATCGAACTTGTCGGCATCCTGGAAAGTCGCCGAGGGTACCTTGGCCCACTTGTCGGAAGTGACGAATTCGTCGACGTAGCTGACCTCTACTCCGAGCTCGGTGAGCTTGTCAGCGAGCGAGACGGTGGGTGCGTAGGCGAGGGAGGCCTCACCGCGCTTGAAACCCATTCCGACAATGGCAACCGAGACCTTGCCGGACCTGGAAAGAGTGGTGTGATTCTCGGCGGCGATCTGGGCGACTTCGACGGCTTTGGCGATGGGTCGCTGCTGGTTGGCGAGTGCGGCGTTGCGTAGGAGGGGGAGGTCGCAGTTGGCGAAGAGGTAGAAAGGGTTGACGGGGATGCAGTGTCCACCGGCACCGAGGGAGGGCGAGTAAGGCATGAATCCGAAAGGCTTGGTGGAGGAGGCCATGACAACCTCGTGAACGTCAACTCCGTGCTTGGCGCAGGCATCGGCGATCTCGTTGACGTAGGCAATGTTGACCAAGCGCTGGCAATTTTCGTAGAGCTTGGTGAACTCGGCCACCTCGGGCTTGGAGACGGGAACGACCTTGTTGAAGACGCGCGAGTAGAGCTCGGTGATGCGCTCGAGCGAGGGCTGGTCAAGACCCGAGACAACCTTGGGGATGTCCTCGAAGGCGGGGAATGTGCGTCCAGGGTCGACGCGCTCGGGGCTGAATCCGACGTGAACACCCTTTGCAAGGAGAGGGGAGAAGAGCTCACGAGTCATACCAACGGTGACGGAGGACTCGACGACAACGGTAGAACCGGGCTGAGCAATGCGAGAAACCATGTTGAATGCTGATCGAATGTGTGTCTGGTCGACCTGGCTGAGATCGGCGGTGAGGAGAGTAGGAACAGAGACAAGGCAGAGGTCGAACGACTTGGTCCTGTCATCGGCTTCGAGATCCGAGATGAAGGTGACGTTTGGGTTGTTGCAGTGCACCTTGCGAAGGTACTGGCATCGGTTTTCGGAAACGTCGAAAGCGACGACCTCGTAAGCGGAAGAGAAACGTTCCATCAGGTGGGCGCCGACAAAGCCAACACCAACGACGAGAACAGTACCGTAGGTCGAGGGCTTGTCGGACTTCATAGCAGCATCGGCAGCCGAGTCCGAGCCAAAGAAGGTGACCTTGCTGGGGGAAGGAGTGGGCGAGGGAGAAAGACTGTCCTGGGAAGCGGTGAGCGAGGGGCATCGCTGCATAGCAGTGAAGGAGAAGTTGGCAAGATCCTCGGTCTCCATGTCGTCCTCATCTTCGGAAACATCAGCAGAGCCGGAAGAGTTGGAGGAGGAGGTGGTCTTGGCGACGGCGGGGTAGTTGGAGTTGAGGACGGGGGTCAAGAGGCGGACGACATCGAGAGCCTCCTTGGCGGGGGTCTCGACGACGACCTTGCCCGAGCCGAGGGTGGGGAGGGAAGTGCGTTCGGTAAACGACATTGTGTGTAAAGTATGTGAAGAAGGAAAGAGGGAGAAAGTGAAGCTTGGGAAGGCTGAAGGTGGAGGGAGAGGAGTGTGAGGATGAGGATAGTTGGTGATGGGGAATGACAAACTCGAGGATGCGAGGATGAGGGTTATATATTGAACGAGATCTGAAATAAGCAAACAGCCAAGAAACCATGCTCTCGTAACGAAACAAACAACCCGCGGGAACTTTGTCCATACAGCCAAAGTCAAGCCCTCCCATGTCTCCGGTAGACTTTGTTCACGCAAGAGTCGCCTTGACCGTCGGCACGTTGGACCACGTTCATGTTCAGCATACGAGCGAACGGGGATCGCAGATCGCGGAGAAATCTTGAATCGCATGAAAGGACGAGGCGGCTGGCACGGTGAAGCTTTGTTGCTGTTCGCTCGACGGGGAGGAAAAGGTTTAGGTTCAAGAAGGAAGAAACTCTACTGCGCTTGGTCACTCGGAGATGTGAAACAGAGTGTGAGCGTGAGAAGATCGAGGATGACCAGCAGCCGCTTTTGGTAAGTTGGCTGCGAATGGCGGTGCATATGTTCGCTCATGGGGAAGGTGTAGTGTGAGACAGGTAGTAAGCTGTAGATATTGAGCTCGATGAGAGAGGGCTGACGGGAATCAGGCTGCAGAGCAGTGAGTTGGCGAACGGTGGACGAAGTCGCGAACAACATACTAGTCGTCGACTGCCTCCATCTCGCATTTCTTCCTGCTCGTCGAGCAGAAATTAGACCGCTCAGCATCCGACGAAGCATGTTGTTCTCACACTGGCGAGCTATACTTGGATGCGGTTTTCGCTTTGTCGTATTGATGTTGAGACGAACTCGAAAGGCAATGCCGAGCAGGTATCGCAGGAGTGCCTTATTTGCACTGTGTTTCGACTGCCTGACGCTGGAAGAGGCTTTCTGGCGGAAGGGCAGAGCTGTCGGCTCGGGTGATCACCAAGCGAATGGGACGAACCTGTCCACTTTGAACTCGCTGATTCGCAACAGTGCGACAGGAGATCAAGGTCGCGGGTAGACCAGAGACAGATCGGGGACGAGGGGAGCATGGCAGAGTGGACAGCCAGGAGGGAAGGGCTTGCGTGGGAGAAATCGCCATGTGTCGTCGTCAGGCACTTCCAGAGAAGCGAAAAAGGGCTAGTTGTGAACTGGCAGAGACGGATGGGCAGAGAGGCAGGAATTCGCTCCATGCCAGCTTGGACATGCTGCCATCATCACCGAAAGTTGTTCTCGGGCGGATGCAAGCATGCTAGCAAGGTTCTACGATACAGCACGATCTGTACGCCCAGCATGTCAGAGTGGCAGATGGTGGTCGCTTGGAATTCAGCTCCGACGGTGCAGGTTTGGTCAATTCCCTCCAAGCTCGGTCGGGCGGGGCTGTATTCGTGGGCAGAGTCAAGGCGGATGCACAAGGCGTTCAAATTGGAAAAATGGAAATTCAAAAAAAAAAAAAAGAAAAAAAAGGCGAATCAGAAGAGCGAAAAGGGTGTGTGACGTTTGTTCTCTGCACGTCTGCGCTCAGCGGAATTCAAAATGAAATTCAGCCTTTTGTTTAAATGAAAATGCGCAGAAAAGCGAAAAATTGTGCGCAATTTTGGCAGTTTTGGACGTGAAGAGTGGAACCCAGAGAAATCCTCTGCTCACATGCGCCAAGTGCGGATCTGGCACTCTCTGTTTCGCCAAGTCGTGTTCGCCTCAGATCGTCGGTTCGCATGAAGCTCACTCTCTTACCACACAGCACAGCACATTACAGCAGAACAGTATATCGCACTCTCCAAGCCCAGTCTTTTCTCCATCGCAATGCTCGGAGCAGTCACAACCTTTTCTCTCTTCCCAGCTTTCACAGCGTCCCGTTCCCACGCCGTCGGTTCGAATGCAAAAGAGGCGCTTAGCTGCGACTCTTCCATCGAGTGCTGTACAGTTTCGCCCCATCTCGTGGAACCATCAACTCTAATCGCTTCCTTCCATCTCCACTCAAATCCCTCACTGCTTCTTTGAGGTAAGCCACGTCGACAACAGCTCAATGCAGCCACACAGAGGCGCTTAGCAACGCATAGCCTCTATTCCTCGGGACCAACAAGCCACACTTTTCGTGCAAAACAAGGATGCAGGATGCCCTCATCGAAAGATCTCTTGCTCGCTGCTGATCTTACAACCCCGACAAGCGCTCGCCTTGTTACTTTTCTTCCCGCTGCTTTCGCATGAGACCCTGAGACCAACAGTTCAGTCCGTGCTCAATGCATTGGGAAGACCGGTGCCATCGATCTAATCGCTTTTCGTCTGTCATCTGCTAAAGTCACAATTCTTCCGATCTTGCAAAGATCCCGGCATGGTTCGCACGTGCAGCTCATGCCGAGTGTCTCTTTTTACCACCTTTGTCATTTTGCTGCTCAGTCGATCCACTTTGTTTATCTTGCTCTTTCTTCTCAACCACACTCATTCCTTCAACGCTTCGAACGACGTCGTCCAACATACCATCCCAGCAGCAAGCAAGCGTCAACTTCAAGCTCGACCTTGATTCGCAACAGCTATCACAGAGCGGTCAAGCCGATAGAAACGCTACAATCATGAGCGACGGACGTGAAGGAAGCAGCCAGGGCAACCAGCAACGAGATGCTGTAGCCTCATCGTCTTCTTCAGCTCCATCGACGTCGAGAACTCCGTTCCAGTTTGCCCCTGTTCCAGCCAGATTCAGGCGTCATCTGGATCCCAACGCCGCTCCAGCGCCAGCGCTACCTCCAGTGGTCAGAGAGCTCTCGAGCAGGCGCGAGTCCTATGCTTCTGCTTCGGCCTCCAGCGATGGTGAAGGGGACGATGACTTTGACGATCGCAACCTCAATACCTTTCGCTTCTCGCGAGGATACACATCCAACTACCCAACCAGCTATCTTGGTGCAACTGCTCCCACGACGCCCACAACACCATTGACGCCCATAACTCCCATCACACCAGGGCTGCACAGGCCAGGCTCGTATCTCAAGACGGAGCGCCGCAAGTCTGGCTTATCCAGTCAGGCGTTTGCCGCCCACCAGCAGACTCTAGCATCGACGTCTATGGCTACCGCCGAGCTCGAGCCGATCCAGACAGAAGGAGTGGTTCCTACGACTCCTACTTCCATACCAGAAGAGCAAATCGAGGAGCAAGCTGAGGAACAGCCAAGAACGTCCGCAGCTTCCAACGCCGAGTCATCATCTGCCAGTCTTTCCAGCGATTCCAGACGCAACAGCACAGCCGAGTCCATACACGTTGAGACTGAGCCAGCAACCCAGCCGCAGCCTCTCCGCACTCGACTTCGAGAGCGTCACACCGATCCATCAGCGCCGACACAGACGCTCGAGCAAGACCCTTTCGCCGACTCGAATGGAGTTCCCTCTGTAGCACCGGCGCCCGCCTCCAACCCATTCCTCTCCCCAGAAGAGATGCAGCCATCCAACGACCTCGACAAAGACCGCGATGTCGAAAAGATCGGAATGGTCTCGGAAGGTGGCAAGATGGCTTTCGATGGAGATAAGTTCCCAGACTACGCCCCACTCGTCCAGTCGCGCGTCACAGCAGGTCGTTGGGGCCTGATGATGGCCATCGGCGCGCTCAACATGGGACTCATCATTCTCTTCCTGTTCCTTGCGCCTGCAGGCGCATCCTTGGTGGTCATGGTGGCGCTCAAGTCTCGAGATATTCTTTCGGTGCTCTGGCAGAGCCTGCTGTTCATCATCGATATGGTCTCAAAGCCGTTCCGCAAGAAGAAGGAGGTTGTCATTCACCCACCTCGTAAGATCGTCAGTCTAGTGCCCGTCTACAAGGAGTCTACGCAGGATGTGCTTGACACTGTCGATTCGATCGTCCACGACAACCCTGTGCGCCCGCAAGACTTCAACATCATTGCCATCATGGCTGATGGGTTTGACGTTGAAGACGATGTCATCGTCCAGGAAACCATCTGCAGGGTCGATGACTCGCCTTACTTCTCCTGGAAGATTCGCGAATCAGCCTTCCGACTTCAGTTCGGCTACCGCATGGGCCTGCCCATCATGATTGTACGCAAAGTGAAGAACGCCGGCAAGAAGGACTCGCTCATCTTTGCCTTCGACCTCTTCAACAGCGACAACGAGGCTACAGGACACTGCAACTCCGAAGCAAGAGCAACGGTGCTCGACCACATTCGTAGGCTCTACAACCAGCCAGATCTCGAGTATTTCGATTTTGTCTTTTGTACTGACGCCGACACTAAGATCCTCGCTGGTTCGGTGAATGTCCTGGCGGATCGCCTGATGGATGAAGGCGAACAGACCGTGGGAGCGTGCGGCATTGTCGAAGCGGATTTCGAGAAGCCCGGTCGCAGTTTGCGCACCTGTGGTCTCTGGTACTTTTGGGATCACTTCCAAGGTTTCCAATACACTTACGGTCAATGGATTCGACGACGCTCCGAGTCCTCCTGGGGCCGCGTCACCTGCATGCCCGGTGCCATCACCATGCTCCGCACCGGAAGCATTCTGGGTCAAGCCTCTGCTGAGTACCGCAAACACGTGCAAGATGGCAACCTAATCAATCGACAGGTGCAATACCAAGGCACCGATCGACGACTCTGCTGGTCCATCATCTCGCGTTCCAAATCCGTCCGCACCGTTCTCGAAACGCGTGCCGCTTGCTTCACCATTCCCCCACAATCTCTCTCGCACTACCTCTCGCAACGCCGCCGCTGGGGATCCAACGCCTACTTTAACGCATTCGTCACCTTGACCCAGCAAAACCAGCACCTCGTCACCCGTGCATGGATGAGCCTCGAATTGACCCGTTCGACCCTCGTCTTTTTCAGGATGTACAACTTTGCCCATTTCGTCTACAACCTCGTGACCAAGTTTAGCATCATCGGCGTTGCCCCACTATTGGCGATCACACTGTTGCCTCAGATCTGGTTCCTGCTGTTTGTTGCAATTCCGACCAAGAGATACAGGCCCATCCTGCACCATCTGCTGTATGGAGCGGTGCTGAACAGGCTCTGCAGTATCGTGCTCACGCCGACGGTGTATGCAAACGTGTTGTTGGGCTTTGGAGATTTCAGATGGGGCAAGTCTCATACGGGCGCAAATGCGGCGAATAAGCCGTCCGAGGGTCTGCAAGACCCGGAGAAGTCGGCAGATGCAATGGAACGAGGAGAATCGAGACCATGCACACCACCAAAGGATCAAACCGAGATCTGTTAAACCCTGCCAAGCTGACCTAGACCATATTTGCATATATCTATACCCACTTCAATCAATTGCAAAACAAAGCTTGATTTCAACGGACCGAGTAGCGACAGTGAGGGAACTAGGCTAATTAAACGCGATCTACGAGACTGAAACCGAATCTATGAGAGAGGAACGAGAAAAGAAATCTTTTAGAGGAAGGGAATACCGGGAATTCCACCTCCTCCCATCTTGGCAAACGATCCAACGAGCTGACCGATCAGAGGGATACCCGTCTGAATGAGCTGTCCGACGATGGGTGCGCCCGACTGGATGAGTTGTTGCACGACGGGTGCGGCGGATTGGATGAGTTGGGTTACTGCAGGGCCGAGAGCGGCGGCGATGTCTGCTCCTGCATTTCCCTTGTCAGAGCCGCTGCCAGAGGAAGAGTCGGAAGAGGTCGAGTTGGAAGCGGGAGCGGGAGCAGAGGAGGAGGAAGAGTCACCACCCGAAGAAGGAGCAGAAGAAGAGGAAGAGTCGCTGCTACCGCCCTTGGCGGCGTCTCCAGCAGCACTGGTGGCGGCAGAGACGACTTCCTTGATCGCGGGTCCAATAGCTTCGGTAATCTTGGAGATGATGTCCTTGGCTGCGTCTGCGCCACTGGAGTCACCACCAGAAGAGGAAGAGGAGGCGTCCTTGGAGTCGCCTCCGCTCGACGAGCTACCGCTGTCTCCGCCGCTGGAAGAACTACCGCTGCTAGGGGCCGAGGAGCCAGACGAGCTAGAGGGAGCGGCAGAGCTAGAGCCGCTGCTGGGAGCCTCTTCACTCGAGCTGGGCGAGCTGCCGCTGTCTCCGCCGCTGGAAGAACTACCGCTGCTAGGGGCCGAGGAGCCAGACGAGCTAGAGGGAGCGGCGGAGCTAGAGCCGCCGCTGGGAGCCTCTTCACTCGAGCTGGGCGAGCTAGGGGCTGAGCTTGAACCCGAAGATGCGGCTGGGGCCTCTTCAGTCGAGCTGGCCGAGCTGGGAGCGGACGAAGTGGGAGCAGGCTCGCTGGTGGGAGCAGACTCAGCAGAGGGAGCAGGCTCGCTGGTAGGGGCAGACTCGGCAGCGGGAGCACTTCCCGAGTCGCTACCACCACTCAGACCGAAGTCAGGAATCGCGTTGTCTTCACCACCGGTCAGATCGACCGTGGGCGCAGCAGCTGCACTGTCTTCACCACCGCCAAAGAGGCTGCCGAGATCAGCGCCACCAGAGCCAGTTGCCAAGTCTGGCAAGTTGGCAAAAGGCGAATCTCCACCACCGCCGATGTCGCCCAGCCCACTGGCAACGTCACCAAGGCCTTCACCAATGCCGCCAAAGTCTCCAAAGTCTTGACGCCTGATCAGGCCGTCGACAGGGCCAAGGATGTTCTCGATGGTCTCGGGAATGATGTCGAAAGGAGTGGACGGGTTGGTTCCTCCCTGGTCTGCACCAGCCTTGCCGAGATTTCCGAGAGCACCGCGACCAAGGTTTCCAAGGTTTCCAAGAATACCTTGAAGACCGCTACCGAGCTGGCGGCGTGCAAGCTCATCACGCCTGATCAGGCCGTCGACAGGGCCAAGGATATTCTCGATGGTCTCGGGAATAATGTCGAAAGGAGTGGACGGGTTGGTTCCTCCCTGGCTTGAGTCGGCGTTGCCAATATTTCCAAGAGCACCTCCGCCAAGATTGCCGAGGGTTCCAACCAGGCCCTGAAGAGCGCCATCAAAGTTCTGGCGGCGTTGAAGCTCTTCGACCGAAGAAGGCAGGTCATCACGCTTGGCGTGGCCTCCGATGGAGCCCAAGATGTTTGTAAGCGCAGAGGGGATGGTGTCGTACAATCCGGTGGAACTGGCATCCTCGTTGGCCGGGGTGGAGATAGTGTTTTGCAACGAGTCAATAATCTTTCCAAGGCCTTCAAGTTGGCGTGGTTCGAGGTCATCACGCTTGAGCAAGCCGGTCAAGGGGCCAAGGAGACCACTGAGGGGTCCGAGGAGACCAGTGGCTGCCTGAGGAATCTGAGCGAGCCCGCCAAGAGCGCCGAGGGCATTGGAAGCACCACCCTCGCTGCCGCTGGAGCCGCTGGAGCCGCTGCCGCCAGCAGCGTTGGAGAGGATGCCCTGCAGTCCACCAGCCTTTCCGAGGATGCTGGAGAAGGTGGAGACGAGCTGAGAAACAACATCGCCCTGGCGTTTGACCTTCTTCTTAAGACCTGCTTTTGCGTGCTTGCCAAGCAGAGAGTCAACGTGTTGAGCGGCGGTAAGGAGCTTTTCGAGATCCTTGCGGTCCACCTTGCCAAGCGCCTCCTTGAGCTCTTTGAGGATGACGTTAGTACTTGGAAGCGAATCCTGGCCGTTGGATCGCTTGAGCAAACCATGTGCGTGAATCCCGTCTTCAAGCTCTTGAAGAAGCTTCCTCTTCTTGTATCCGAGCGTGTTCTTGAGCCAGTAGACCCACTTGAGAGCTTCCTGCTTCTTTCCACCGATCTTGCCCAAAATGGTTTCGACATCCTTGGGAAGCTTGACGCCGTCGAATTTGTCAAGGTGACCCAAGCCGTGCGCATCGAGCGCCTTCTCGAGCTCTGCCAACAAGTGGCGCTTCTTGTAGCCAAGAACGTTGCGGATCCAGTAGAGATACTTGATGACGTGCTGCTTCTCACCGCCAAACTTGGAGAGGATCAGCTTGAGATCGGCAGAGAGAGAGTTGAAGTCGTGGTCGGTGACAAGGGTGCGCTCTTCGAAGATGGTGCTGGTTGCATCGCGCTTGCGGAGACCCTTGGAGTGAAGAAGACCTTCAAGCTCGGCGATGAGCTTGTGCTTCTTGTAGCCGAGGACGTTGCGAATGCCATAGATTTCCTTGAGGAGATGAGCCTTTTTGGCGCCAAGAGAGCCGAGAATGCTGTCCAGGATGCCACCGTGGACCAGACCACCAAGACCTTGGTCGCCTCCAGAAGATCCGCCATGCGAGCCGCCACTGCCACTGCCGTGGCTGGGGCTCCCGGAGCCGTTTCCAGAGCCAGTGTGCGAGCCTGAGCCGTGAGAGCCTGAGCCGTGCGAGCCCGAGCCGTGAGAGTCCGAACCGTGAGAGCCCGAGCCCGAGCCGGCGCCGGAGCCACCGTTGGAACCATTGTTGGAACCATTGTTGGAGCCGCTGTTGGAGCCGCTGTTGGAACCATTGTTGGAGCCGCTGTTGGAGCCGCTGTTGGAACCATTGTTGGAGCCGCTGTTGGAGCCGCTGTTGGATCCAGAGCTAGAGCTCGAAGAGGAGCTGGAGCTGGAAGACGAGCTAGAGCTGGACGAAGAGTTGGAGCTAGAGCCCGATCCACCGGTCGAACCGGAAGCAGAACCAGAGTTGGAGCTACCGGTCGAGCCAGAGCCAGAGCCAGAGCCAGAGCCAGAGCCGGAGCCGGAGCCGGAGCCGGAGCCGGAGCCGGAGCCGTGACCTCCTTTGCCGCCATGGTCCTTGCCACCGTGACCTTTGCCAGAGTGACCCTTTCCACCGTGGCCTTTGCCGCCGTGGTCATCCTTACCTCCTTTGCCAGGAACGGCTTCACTGGAGCAGGAAGCTTCAGGGAACTTGGGGGCGGCTCGGGCGTGAAGCGATGCGGCGGCGGTGGGGTTGCTAGCAAGCTCGGCGGTGGGGGCTGCAAGGCCGCCTGCATAGGCAACAGCGGCCAGGACAGCAAGATAGCCGGTGAACTTCATCCTGCTACCAGCGCAAGGAACAAGAGCGAGAAGAGGGTGAGCGTCAAGGGATAGGGGAAGAGAAGAAGAAATGAGTGTGGGAAAGACGCCGTGTCTAGGGGAGAGAGAGGAGAGAGATCTTGTGTGTGTGTGGCATGGTAAACGGATCTGGTTGTCGGGGAGCTGGTTATATAGATTGCTGCTGGTGGGTAGACGTATGCTTGTACAGCGAGAGCACTACGTCGAGAAGACGCCTTGCTCGCAGTAGTACCGTGGCGTGCTGTTGGAGTGCCTGAATGTAGCCGAGCAAAGCCATGGGACGAGCGAAAGAACTACTGCTCGAGAGAGGCAACGCAGCACCGCCAGCACCACTATCGCTTCCTGGCGAGCGCTTCTCTCCAATGAAGGATTGATCAACCTCGCTGGCTGCTTAGCGTGATTGCGCAAGTTTTAGGAGCGGCTCAACTAGTTGGTCTTGCGCCTTTCAGCATCGACACAGCTGACTGCACCGATGGAGTTGATGGCGAACCGACAAACCAGAATCACGAAGGCAGGCGCCAATCGAACGGCAATGAGAAGGGTTCTAGCGATCCACCTTGTCGTTAGCTTGGCGGTTGGGATCGTCGGTCGAAGTATTGACGGGATCGACGCACTGCATGGCGAAGTGTTTATCGCGGTCTCAGCCTAGAAGGTCGTTGTGGGAAGTCTTTGGCATCGGTAACCTGGACGGGCGAAAAACAGCGAAACTTGGGCGCAGGCTAGTCAAGATCTTACCAAACAGTGAATGGCGGCGGCGTAGACGCCCGCATCCTTTCGCAAAACCTCTGCCATTGAAAAGCAAGGAAGCGGGACTGCTGGACTTGTGGTTCTGAACGCCATCTTGCATTAGATGGTTAGAGAGGAACATGGCAAAACGATTCCTTGGGTCAGATGAGCCACACAAATTCTCCGACCAATCTCTCCCGAGCGAGCAACTCCGCCTGCCAAAAAATAAATTTAAGAATAAATTTAAAAATAAAATTAAAAATAAAAATCACAAGCGAGCTACACCAACACCAACTCACCGCCGCCAGCACAAACTAAAGACAGCATCCTGTACGCCCAACAATGAATCGCCGTGACACGGTCTTGCGTAACTTTGACAGCACTTGTATCACCACGTCTTGATGGCAGCATCCACCCGTCAGAGTACACCAGTCTCAATACCAATGTTTCGTTTTGACGCCTTTCAAAGAAGCCAAGACGCCATGAGCACAGACATTTCGGTCAGAAGTGGTGAGAATCAGGTAGTGTATTACGAAGAGGCAAGTTGAAAGGAAACAGCCTATAGGGCTGCTGGCTGTTGGAGCCGCGCAAGTTGAGAGGCGGACCAAACTAGCCAGTCTATAAAGCGTTTAGAAAGAGAAGGGGCGAAAGTATGGGACCAAGATTCGTCGGATGGGACTGTCAAGTCCCGATCGAGCATCAGCTATGCTTCTCTCGTTTACAGACCGAGGTCCTTAAGTGCGAATCCCAGTTCGTCGATCAGGTTTGGGTCTGCCTCCGACCTCTTGCGCAGTCCCAGGTCCTTGAGCGCAGCATTGAGTTGATCTAAGAGGTTCGATCCTTCGGGGGAGGATCGAACGGTGAGATCGGATGATTCGGAGATGGGGGCAGCAAAAGCGGTAGATGCCGCAGCCAGAGTGGCGAGGATAGCGAAAGACTTGAAGAACTTCATCTTGTTGTAGCCGGCTTGTGGGTTTGTCAAGTAGAGAGACTGTGTGTGAATGGGATGCTGAGACGTTTGTTGCTGTTCAGACCGAGGATAATAGAAGAACGTCTTGGTCTTTATAGCTTTTCCTTCGCCAACATCGAGCTTCCATCACGTAGCAGCCGTATAGCATGCACTCACGTATCTTCCGCACTCTCGCCATCGCCAACAGCCTCTATCGAATACACGAAGACACTGCCTCGTCGTGAAAGTCGACCTGCAACCAAAGATAAGAAAGACCAATGACAAGCTTCTGATACGGCTTGGTAGGATCGTTGTGATGAGCTCGTCGTGATACCCATACTTCACAACATAGCTCTTGATCGGATGAGTACGCGAGACGCTCAATAGAAGAAACGAGTGTTCCACCATCGCATCGCAGCGAAGAGCATACAAGGACATAACACACCATGCGGAAACTTCTGATAAGCCTCGATCAAGCGATGCAGACTAAGACCCTTAGCGTGGAGTCGAGACAATGAAGATAAGCTTGGTGGTCACTACCTCCCATTCAAAGTTATTTTGGGTGGTCTCGGTGTGAGTGTAGAGCGACAGTGATGACGACACTTTTTTCAAGCTTGTTACGGTCACAGACAACGAGTGTTAGAAGAAGCCTCTATATTCGGCAACAAACATCAGAAGCCGCACCTGATTGAAATAGAAGATACAATGACCACCAAACACCGAACAAGAGCGAAAGATAACGATGAGTATTCGATCAGACCTTCTGAGGAATGAAGGTCACGGCTAAAGTTGGTATTGAGACACAAAGGACCCGCTTTGCTTGGCGGTACCGACGGATAAGATCTGAAAGCAGGCTTGACAAGTCGCCGGCATCATCCCCCGACCGTTGCTGCTTCATGCGATCGACCGGAGACTTTTCGCGTGCACAAATCTAAAGCTCCGAGTGACCTATCCGACAAACCGTTATACTGTACAGAGCACGAGATAAGGAGTGGTGGAAGCGAGCAAGCTAACCTTACCGAGAAGAGTGGTATCTAAGCGAGGCACGTCAAACACCATGGTGTTGCGCTATATGAGACTACTAGCTTTTTTTGGACCGTTCGCACGCTTCTTATCGCTCTCGCCGTCTCTTGATCGGCGCTTGCTGTAAAACTGTACCGATGCACCCGATTGAGACTTCAAAAGGTTGCCGACAAGCTCTGTCACGGCTGATTCGAGCAAGAACGATGTGCTGCTTGTGTTGTCGGCTGTGCCATATCGGGTCTTTGCTCGCATTTTCTGACACTTGTTAGAGCGAAATATCGCACAAATTTGTCCAATTGCCAACGTGACCTCTCTTTGCACTGCCACCAGCCTGTTCAGCCAACATCTTGTGGCAAGGGACTCCAGCATCAAACAAGACTGCACACTTTGAGCTGACCGTTGATCACAAAATCACATGAGTCAGATGCAGTTTTCAAGTGAAATGTCTCTTGTATCTCTTAACACAAACACACTGCTCTTGAGTATGATATGACACAGATTCTCAAAGTGGAGGTACAACATCAGAAGGTACAGTTTGACTGGTATCAATTTGTACAATTTGGTAATGTGGAGGGGCAAGGTGCTGGACACCGTCTGTGATGGTGAGCAGTCGGTATTGCCATGATATGAGAATAGGAGAGCCATGGGTGCAAAGCACATGATAGCCAAAGGCCCAAGCTTGGTGCACCAAGCATCAGACCTGTCTCTACAATCATCACAAAGAGGCAACACCTTCACAATAACATTCATTAGGAGGTACAAAGACACTGTCCAGTTTCACAATGAGTGGTTACAAACAGACACAAGCCTTACAAACAGCAGAATTTCAGTCACAATTTGCTCCACCTAGAGGTATATTCCTTTTTTTCAGATGAAATCCTAACTGGCAGGAGAACAGCTGTAACCTCTCCTGCTCTTTCATAGTGTGTCTTTGTAGTCAACTGCCCTGGTTTGAAACTCTGCAAGGCTATTTCTTAGTGACTATGCTGATGTCTTTGTAGTTGAGCCACTGTTTGGTACTTTTGGAGTTGAACGTGGTGTGGCACTCCTGTGGGAGTCAGCTTGACAGCCATGCCGTCATTGCAAAAAGGCTGTGCTGTTACAATGACATGGACATAGGCATTATGAATGGCTTTGGATGACTACAAAACAAAAAGCACAGTTTGCTTATGGTTTGACTGGCAGGTGTATTCTTCAGGCTGTCTTATTAAAATTGCCACTTTGTGACATGATGTCCTGCAAGTTTTTCTCTTCAAGTGTTGCATTGCCAATCCTATGCCAACTTTATGGCTACCTCAAACACATTTGTACATACTGAGTTTTGTTCAAACACAACTTGAATGCCAACATGCTGTTCAATGAGAAACACACAGTGCTGCTCAAAAGAGGCCAAACACAATGAACACAGACCAAGTGGCTCAAGAAGAGCAAGATTGAAAAACAACATGCCGATGATGATGCTGAGCCAGTGGTGTTGGTGGGCCATGCGCTGCTCATCATCACTCAAAGTAGTACCATCAGAACAGTGGGTCAATTTCAAGGAGAATTCTGTTTGGTACTACATCGCTTTTGGGACTACATAAACTATGTTATGTGAATCAAGTGGCTTTCAAGCCACCACAGCAAGGTCATCACCGTCATCCACATTGGTGTCCTCCTCATTGTCATCTCTTCTCATCACCGATTGTGTCCTTGTTTGCTTCTGTCTGGGCTGCTTCTTAGCTGTTTCTTCCAGTCTTTGAGCCTTCTCCTTCTCTGTGTTGATAAACTCTCAAAGTTGGCAATGCATGTCAGCCTTGGGGTAAGGCTTTTCCACTTGGCATTGGAGCATGACCCTGTGCTGGAAGTAGCATGTAATTGCCCATCGATGAAAGGGGGATCCTTTGTGGCCTGGATGAGCTTTGGTATAGTGAGGTGTGTGTATATCAAAGAAAATGATGTCACCCAGCTGCAAGTCAATCTTGACTTTGTATTCAGGCAACACAAGATGGCAGTATTTGAAGTTGATGAGCAAAGTTGGCTTAGAATCACCTCTGTCAATATGTGTGTTGCTGGTGATGCCAATGAAAGGAACCCATACGTTGTAGAGTGGATGACAGAGGTCCTTGGCCATTGGAACCTCTCCACAGAGCCACTGGTATGCTTCAGATTGTTCCTTCAGGCTGGCCTTCACAGAAGGGTCAAGGACAAAGCCCTTTGGATTGGTTGGGTGGATGTGGGATGCAAAAGTGAGTTCTGTGAGTGGCTGGACATACTTTTTGATGTAGTCCTTGAGCCAAAGCATGAAACCCAAAATCAGGTTTTGCTTTTCCACATCATTGTTTTGCAGGAGGTCTGCAGAGGGGGTAAGGAATTGGCAACCTGTGCCATACCAAATGCCAAAATGGACTTGAGGGGTGCCATTGGCACAAGTGCCAGCTTTCTTGTGTGGTGTAATTACAGCCAGAGCCTCTTCAAGCTTGGTATGACCAATGCAGCTGGCCCTTTGCTGCTTTCTTCTACAAGCTCCAAATTTGTGGAGGATTATGTCTTGAGAGTCTGAATTGTGTAGAACAATGTTGCACCGGATCTCTGGGCAGCCTGGAATTGCATCAAACCACAGGCTAAGGTGAAGGAAGCTGTTCAAAAAAGCTGTATGATGCTTGTGAACAAGCATCCTTGGACCAGGCCACCAAAAAAGAAGGAGTATTCAAATTGGGAGGACATTGAACAGCTCATCAAACTGGGAGTGTATGGAGAGTACATGCATGGAAAATGGAAGTGCCCCTGTGAATGGGTTCAGGTGGTCTGCTGTTTACTTGTGACAGTGGCCTGCTCCTGTTGCCTGGGAGAACTCATTGTTTCTCAACACTATGGGAATGATGATTGTGCCAAATGGAAAGACTGTGTGTTTTTCCTGCACAAACCAGAACATCATGGCCAACCTATTCACCTCAGTGTTGACTTCAGGATCAGGAACCTGAAGAACCACCGCCATGATCTGACCAAGTCATAAGCACAGCTTGCACCATCTTTCTCAAGGATCTAAAACTACAAATGCTGAACTTTTGTGTATTCTTCTCTTTACAGGAAAATTATTCCCATTGTCTCAGACCCAACCCTAGCCCCAATCACAGATCCAGTACTCCTTTTGGCTTGGATGACCATCCAGGATGGTGCTTTCGAACAAGTTACTTCACTGGAGGAGCTTGAGAATCCTGACCTGTCCTGGCTAGGATCTCAACAAAAGACCTGGAAAATTTGCATGCGTGCCGATGTTGCAGAGCAACCAATCTTCAGAAGGTTTTCAAAACAACAGGGTCTGAAATACACAGCAGAAGCAACACAAGCATGGGCCATTGATGATTTCCATAATCAAATCCTATCCTTCAGAGAACAAGCAGGGCTCCCTACCTTCAGCACCACAGACACATGCAGGCTGTGTGCTGCCTCCTTCAATGACCCCTTCATCACCCAAGCCAATGCTCTTCATGCTTTTGGCCACAGACCTGGATCTTGGGTTTTGGTGGACAATTATTTGCTTGACAGGATTGAGATTGATGTCCTTGCCTTGATCCAAGGTCACAAACAGCGTGTGAACCTCATTTCAGGGCAAGGTGTAACCAAGAAAAAATTTGTACCTCTGTCCCGGGCAGATGAGATTCACCTTGTGGATGCTGACAAGGAAGTCAGAGATCTGATGGACAAGTGTGACAATCTGCAGACTCAGCTGAAAGAGGAGACTGGGTCCTCAGGGAAGTGCTCCTAGCAAGAAGATTAACTCTATGACAGTTATGTAGCTGCCACCTGCCAGCTACAGGCTGCAAGGAACAGAGTCAGAAAGAGAATCCAGGCTGGATGCAGCAAGCAAGATGGAAGAGAGATGGAGTGCCAAATATTCTGTCACAACAACTTGGAACATTTGGAAGGGGCTGAAGCCTCTACATCAAGGGCAAGATCCCCTTGGACTCAGGGGAGCAAACCCTCACACGATCAGAAAGCCTTGGAAAGGCTTTCTAGGCTGCAAAAGCTTTACACTGCCTGCCAAAATTGCTTGCAGCAACACTTTGATACTCCAATCAGGCTTGAGGAGCTCTTTCAGTGTGGAGCAAGAAGGATTGGTCTCAAAAGGCTAAATGAACTCCTCAGCACAGGCAACAATACTTTGACTCCAAAATGGTCAAACAAACCATGCCCCTGCTGCAATAAGGAGTTCAGGGGCATTGATGACCATCAGTTTGACCACTTGAGGGGGTGTTTCACAGACACTCTCTCACGTCAACTTACTGCAGATCTTTTTGCACAATTTTGACTTCACTCATTCTGCCCATTTGCAGAGTGCAAGTCAAACTTTGCAACTTTCAATAGGTTGGCATATGTGCTCAAGCACTTTTTCAATTCTCTGTGCCTGATGCAAGTGATGCCAGCATTGCTATGCTTGCTTGTCATTGAGAGCAGGTTCATGGATTGGTAATGAATACCTCCCAGGCCATCAGATACTGTGGGATCTATGAGGAATGGTTTGTGGGCCATAATGACATGCAACACCATTTTTACCAGCACCTTGCCTCTGGAAAAGGTCAAGAATTACCTCCAGGCTCACAGTTCTTGCCTCTTGTCTTGGAGTTGCTGTCTCTGTCTTGTTGTGTTGTATCTCTCTTATGATTTGTTGTTCACTTTGATCCACCTTTGTTCATTATCTTTGTGAAACCAGAAAACCCCATTAAAATTTCAAAAATGAAAAGTCCATGCCTCAATACTGTCATTTGTGCTGCTGAAAACCAAAAGTTTCAACCCTGCCAGCAAGTTGTTAAAATTAGCCTGAGAAAAATAATTTGAGTTGCTGAAAACCAGACTGAGGAAAATCATTTGAATTGCTGATTACCAGACACCAAAGCAGGGCAGTTGACTACTTTGGTCCTTCCTCTCAAACATATCCATTCTTTCTTTTTTACAACATCAACATTGTCACAGCCATCATTCTTCCAATACTTCACGGCCCTGTCTGTCTTTGTACCAGGCTCAACAGGTGCACCAGCAAGTACAGCACAGAGCACACTCTCAAGGCTTTGTATCTTTTCCACATCATGTCCATGGATGTACTCCCACGCCTTCCCAAGTGCAAAGGTTGTGGTGCCACCCTTGTTGTTGTTGACTTGTTCCTATGCATGTATCAAGCAGTTTCCTCAATTCACATAGCATTTTGTCATAGAAAAGGTTACATTTCGTTCTTTGGTGTCTGTTACAAGACAATGTCTGCCTATTCCATTTTGAGGGATCCTGTGGATTCAATGGCCAATGCCATTTCAGCTTTGAGGTCATTTTGAGCTTTCCATTCTGCCTCAATCTTCTTCTGGGTTGCTATAAAAGTTTCCCACATTCCTTTGTATGTGTCCCAGCAGGAAAAGTGGACAGCCTGTGAGAAGTCCTGCTGGCCATCAAATTTCTGGAGGAACTTTTCCACCAAAGAGTAGTTGTCCCTGGCATATCCAAGCTGCTGCAAGGAATGCCTGATCTGGTTAAACCTGTTAATGAGGTCCATGGCATTATTTTTGAGCTCCAGCTCTTGGATTTGTTGGTAAAGTTGGTGAGCTGGGTTTGACACATTGATTTTGTATGAGGTTGAGTGGGACAAGGATGTGAGTTGAGAATGGGGTATGGTTGCTTGGCAACATTGACCAACATGGCTAAGCGATACCTTCTTATAGACCAACACACTAGACTGTAATCCTAGTCATTGACCAATCTATTCCTTCTTGACCCCTGACACCAGTCTCCTGCCAGATACAATTTCATCTGAAAAGAAGGAATAGATTGGTCAATGACTAGGTAGCAGATATGAGCTAGCATAATATTGACTTTGAGGTGGTGATCATTCTTGTGTGATGTGGTGTTTTGTAGGTAAATGTGTGCTGTGCTGTTGGAAATTCCAACTCAGATTTTGCGTGATGTGGACGGTTCTGGACACAACTGTACTGTACTGTAGATTAGTCATTTTGCTGTTTCTGCTGACCCAAATTATTCATATAGCCAACTGAGTGAGCCTTGCCAGGCTGTTGCCTTGCCAGCACATGCCCAAACAAACAGAAAAGCTATAGCCTAGATCATAGATCAAGATTGTACCTTGTTCTTTGTCCGAGATCAAAGCCTTTGTAAGTCCACACTCTATATGTGTGAAATTCTCATCTAGGTGGACCTGGATCCTATGCGAGTTATGAAAAAGAATACTGCATGCAAGATGCTCAACTTTTCTTGGTATGGCGATAGGTGGCTTGGCTCCGTATCTCTCACGTCACGCTTCTATCTCTCACAAACGTACTGAGAAGGAAAAGCTTGCACAAGCTTGATGAGGGCATTTCAATGCTATTCAAGTTCATGATTTTTGGGCTAGGTACATCGTCGACAGGGAATGCTGAGGGAAGGAACGAAACAAAAGGTCGAGAAAGTCGACCTACAGCTTTCCGGCCTCGATGCCGCGAGCGGTGAGCTTTTGCTTGAGAAGAAGGGCGACTTCGTCGATGTACTCCATTGTCGTGACATAGTGCTCGCGCTTCATCTGCTTGCCGTGGTAGATGAGTGCAAGATCCTTGGTCATCTTACCAGCCTTGATCGCGTCGAGGCATGCCTCCTCGAGAGCGTTGGCGAAGAAGACGAGGTCGTCGTTCTTGTCGAGCTTGCCGCGGAAGGCGAGACCACGGGTCCAGGCGTAGATCGAGGCGACCGAGTTTGTCGAGGTCTCGTTACCTTTCTGGTGCTCGCGGTAGTGACGAGTGACGGTACCGTGGGCCGCCTCGGACTCGAGGATCTCGCCGTCGGGCGTAATCAACTCGCTCGTCATCATACCGAGCGAGCCGAAACCTTGCGCGGTGATATCGGAGATGACGTCGCCTAGGTGGAGATGAAATCAAAGTAAAATAGAAAAAGGAAACGTGTCAGCGATGCTCTCTCGTCAACGTCGCCTATTCTCGACTCACCATCATAGTTCTTCAAGGCCATCAAGAAACCGCCGTCACTCTTGATCATGGTAGCAACAAGGTCATCCACCAATCGGTGAGAGTATTCGATGCCGACTTTTTTAAACTCTTTCTCGTAGATGGTGTCGTAGAGGTTCTGGAAAACGTCCTTGAAACGACCGTCATAGGCCTTGAGGATGGTGTTCTTGGTGGCCAAGTACATTGGGATCTTCTTCTCGAGGGCCATCTTGAACGAGGAGTGAGCAAAGCCGGTGATGGACTCGGTGGTGTTGTACATGGCGAGACCGGATCCTCCGCCCTCGGGGTAGTTGAAGATCTCCCACTTCTGGGCCTCGGAACCGTCGTTGGGGGTGAACTGCATGGTGAACTTGCCTGCCTTGTCGACGGCAAAGTTCTGGCAACGGTACTGGTCGCCGAAAGCGTGACGGCCAATGACGATGGGCTTGGTCCAACCGGGGATGGGGCGGGGGAGGTCTTCGAGGACGATGGGGGCACGGAAGACGGTACCGCCGAGGATGTTGCGGATGGTGCCGTTGGGTGAGAGCCACATCTTTTTGAGGCCGAACTCCTTGACACGAGCCTCGTCGGGGGTGATAGTGGCGCACTTGACACCGACCTTGTACTTTTTGATGGCCTCGGCGGCCTCGACGGTGACCTTGTCGTCGGTGGCATCACGGTGCTCCATGCCGAGATCGTAGTACTTGAGGTCAATGTCCAAGAAGGGGAGGATGAGGTCCTCACGGATCTTGTGCCAGATGATGCGGGTCATCTCATCACCGTCGAGCTCAACGACGGGGTTGGCGACCTTGATCTTGGCTGGTGGGTTGGAACCGCGTGGACGAACGAGGGACGACATGGCGAGATAGAGATGGGTTTGGTGATGCGAAAAAAAAGATGTCAAGGGTGGATGAATGTCAGTGTCGAGACGAACGCAGCGGTACAAAGAGCCACGAGAGAAGAAGGAAGAGGAAAAGGGACAAGGCGGGGGGGAAGGCAGGGAAGACAATGTTGGAGTGGAAAGCATGCTTGCTACATATGCAGTCTGCTCTGCGTAAACTGGCCAAAATTGCCTTTCGAAGAACGCGACTTGAGCCGTAACATCCGGCATCTCTTCACGCCGGAGTGCAATGCAAAGCCGAGATTTATTTTTCTAAACCGGCCAAATCAGAATGGACCAAATCCAACAGCCAAAAATGGCCTTTTTTGCTCCCCGCTCGAGCCAAGCCAAGCCAAGAAGCCGTGTCGCAACCCAAAAGCACCAAAAAGGCAGAAATAGAGCGTAGGGTTTTGGACAGCCTCGCAAGACCCTGGCCCTATATCGCAATTCGCTGACGAGCAACAGCCAGAAGCACAGTGCGTTCCGTGTGGCGGAGCAGGGACGAGAGGGTAGAGACGAGAGAGACGGTAGCTGGCTTTGCACTTACCAGGGTTAGTCATTGTGGTGGAAAAAGGACGGGTGTTGACACCAAACTTGAGCGATGAGGCGAGGTTGTTGGTGCGGTTGGCGGTCAGAAGCGAAGAGGCGTTCTGAAGGCTGGAGCGAGTGTTGTTGGTGCGGGCGACTCGAGAGGAGAGAGTCGAGTAAGAGCGGGCAGAAGAGAGAAGGACTCGAGTGGAAGCGTTGGAGCTAATACGAGCCGTAGACATCTACTCGAGGTGGGTAGGACGAATTTGAGGAGATGATGATGCGGAAGGAAAGAAAGGAGTGGTGACGAGAAAGTGGAGAGAAAGAGGCGTGGCCAACGAGGCGAAGAGTTTATGAATCAAGAATAGACCGGTGAATGGAACGGGAGTTCGGAGGGACAGGGAACAAGGGACAAGGGAATGGATGAAATCGGAGTGAGTGTCAGAGAGGCGTGTATGTGGGGGATAAAGGATCAAAGCGGATTGGCCGATGAGGGATTGTCGAGAGCAGGATCAAGCGGAGAAGCGAAAACGGAGGGTTGGAGGCCGAACAAACGAGTCGAGTTCGGCAACAAGACCAGGAGCAAGTGGCAAGCGCGGGGGAGAACGAGATACGGCGAACAGTGGTGGGTTTTTTTGGGGGCCAGTTGCAAGAGGCAAATGTGAGCAGCGAGGAGGAAGCCAGGGTCGAACAAAAAGGCCAACGTCGCAACATTGGCATCGTCCAATGAGACCGCGCGGAAAGAGCCGTCCGAGGGCCAAATGGAAGAAAACAAAAAAGAGAAAAAGATAAACGAGCAAGGCAGCAAAGCGCGTCCGGAGGTCGCGGGGATACCCAAGAGAAAAAAGGGCGAAGCAAAACAACCAAGAAGAAACACAAAAAAAAGGTTCGAAACGTGGGGAGCGAGAGAGAGAGCGAGGGAGAGAGAGAAACGCGTGCAGGCCGCGGGTCGGGCAAGAGCGAGTTTAACGGAGCGATGCGAGATCAAGATCAGGAAGAAGTGAGAAATCAACAAGAATGTTAGAGCGCCAAAGAGAAGAAGACGGCCAACGCGGAAAATGGACCGAGAAGAAAAGAGTGGAAAGCCGCATGAGCCATGGTATGATCGCGGAGGTTGGACAAGTCAGAGGCCATGTCGTGTGTCAAAGCAATCGATCGGGACGACGTCGACAGCATGATTTCGACGAGACAATGTGCGATGATTCCAGTACGGATGGGAACAAACAGGAACAGTGGGTTGATAAAAGGTCGGTGGATCCGAGGGCGATCGTTGTGCGTGTCGAGATGGTCATTGGAGAAGCGACAGAGCAAAGCATTCGATCGCAGATATATTCAGAGAGGAAGGAGTAGGAAAATGAAACAGAATGGAAGTGCTACTGTCAGTCATTGTTCTGCGACGGGTGCAGCTGCTACTTGAAGAGGAAGATCCGCTTTTTTGATAGCGTCGCAACGGCTCGTCCGATATACTCAACGCTCGTCAATCTCACGCTATCGCTTGATCCGAAGATCTGAGCTGAGCTGCGGAAAGGGAGAGAGAGATGACTGATAGAGCCTTTGAAAGCGGCAAGCATGCTATAGAAAAACGTACCGTGACGAGAAGCCGGTGCTTAGGAGCACGATCGGATCAGAAACAAGAAAAGGGTGGTCGTGTGCGCTTTGGTTGCGGTGCGTTTGTCGTCAAAATGAGCTGGAAAGAGCTGAAGTCGAGCAAAGATGACAAAGAAGAAGGGTCGAGATGATGATGGTGGTATGCTGATGGTCACCACTGCTGAATCCTGATGGGGGTTCGTCTGGATCGTCGCACAGAGACAGCGTCAATGTGGAGCTTTCTTCTGAAATCTGCAAGCCGAGCTGTCTTGCATGAGAGAGGTTGACTCGACGCTTTGTGATTTGGCGTGAATGCGCTTGCTTATCGCTTCAGAGCTTTGGTGGGAAAAAATCTCTCTTTTTTTCCCTCTCAAAAGATCTGATTTGATTTTGATTCAGACAGCCAGCCAGCCAGCCAGCCATCGCAGATATCGGTGATGGGGCATTCTTCGACACTTTCCATATTCTCCGCCAGAAATTAAGCTCAGGCTCAAAGTCTAGACGGCCGAGTGAACAACTAAGTGAGCGAGGGAATGGCACGCAACCAACGCGCACTGTTCTTGTTCTCTCTCTCTTGTCCCTACCTCGACTGCACTTGGACCCTTTCGTCGCTGTCGAACCTATCACTCCTTCATCACTCCGTCATCATCACCAACATCGCAACCAAATTGACTCATTCCCATAACAAAGCACAGCATACAAGCGTTGGCATTGTCAAAGCCGAGAGTACCAACATCTGATCAGCACTGCGCTCAAGTACATCACCTCACAGCATACACCGCCACGATGAACGTCAAGCCCCACAAACAGTCCATGTCCGAGCTCAAGCTTCGTAGACTCACAGAGCACAACCAGCGCTTGAAAGAAGATCTCGACCGCCCACGTATCCGCGTCTCCGAGGCCAGTCAGAGGTAAGTCCTTCGTTACACAAGCTAGCGGCAGGCTTCAATCCCAAGTGGTATCTATCCTACCACCAGATCCTCGACCGTTGCTGCACGTATGGTATGCCTTGCGCCAAAGGAGCGACTCGCTGACTCATTGCCTCTCCTACACTCCTTGCCTCTGTGCGCTCAACAGCCTGATCAACTACTGCAAGAGCACCCGCGACTACCTCGTCCCATCCGTCTGGGGTCCCGTCAGCAAGGGCGAGGATCCTTACGCCCCTGCCGGCGGAGGATGCAACTGTGTTGCCATGTAAACCGCGCCCCCTTTTTCCTGCCACCATCCCCCTTCCTATCCTTTCATCGGCCGATCCCAGCCCCAGAAGTCTGTACGCCTTGAGCGATACTGAGCTTCCTATATCCCAACAGGCCGCACACTCTCCTTACCGTCCTAGTCTTGTTCCCACCCGAGTCCTGCATGTCTTTCGCATCGGCAATATGCCATTCATTGTTTCCTAACCATCTCTGCTACTGTAAAGGGTGTCTGTGCGCGAAATGCGATGAAAGTGTGATTAAGAGCGGAGGTGGCATAATCCAAAGTCTCGGCGGAAGCAAGCCGATGGGAAAACCTCCACGTACCACTCTGTCGCCGTCGTCTATGATCACGAGCAGCTTTCATTTTCATTTTGCTTCACTTCCACCATCATCCAGCAACATCACCACATTCGACGATTACAATCGCAGGCTTTGGCTCGATTCCACTTCTCTCTCAGGCACGACATTCCCTCCCTCCGGCTCATTGCAACAGCTACACACACCGGTCAGGAGCGTATCTCTCGCGTTCCTAGCTCACTTGCATTGATGACCTCGCCTTTGACAACATGACCCTTTCGGACTCCTTTTGGTCGTTCGCGCGGCTCGGTCAATCCTGGACCCATCCGGCACCGCCAACAAAGCCGCGCAGGAGAACAGCGATCTACACACAGCAACACATCGAGACAATCGGTGGTAGCAACGATGCTCCCATCCTTCCTCCCCCGACACCACCACAAGATCCGACAATAGGCGACCCTCGCTTACCCCTCGAACTCATCGTCCACGTCATCCTCCTCGCTGCTCAAGACATCTTCCTCCAAGATGCCCCGACATCCACCGCACGGCTGCTTGACCTGGCGAGAGTAAACAGAGTCAGCCACCGCGCCGTACTATCCACCTTTCTATTACCCAATCTCCGCCTCTACGGCATGCAGCAGATCCGAGCATTCGCCATCTCCCTCGACAAAGATCGACTTGGTATCCGCGGTCTCGCTCGATCTCGCGTTTCCACATTGACTCTACGCGCACGTAGCCTCGGCTCCCTGTCACACGGATACGGACCAGCACTGTTCGACGCCTCCCAGGCCCAGGTGCATTTTGAGAAGGATCTCGTGCCCTTTATACGTCTCGTTCTTTCCCACTGTGCATCGCTTCAGATGCTTCGTATAGAGGGCGTTCCTCGAGGTCTTTCACGAGCGCTAAGCACAATCTCACCACATCTGCAGGAATTCACTTGTCTCATGGGTCACTACGGTGCAGATCTCGACAACGACTTTTGGCTCCCCCACCGATGGAGCGACCTGACAGAGCTACAATTGCACGGTCCGAGGTTCAGGTTCACCCCGGACACAGCGAGATCATTGGCCTCTTTACCGGGCTTAAAAAAACTCGCTTTGGTGGTGCCAATGATCGTCGCCTCCCCATCCCAATCCACAAACCAGGACCTGGACACGGTGGGAAGCATCAACCCTCTTCAAACCCTCCTCGAACTCCATCCCACACTCGACCTGCTGCTACTGATAGGCCATGGGGAGCGCGACTATGTCGGATATACAGAGAAATACCGCTACTGGTTGCGCAATCTTCGCAAACCACGCATTGGCTCCTCAACAATGTGCCGTGTTGAGCTCGTCACTGCTCTCCGCAGATCCCCATCATTGGGCGATGAAGGGCAGGAAGATGTGGTGGCCGATTCGAGTAGGAGACGTGTCCATCCGTGCAAAGTAAGCGCTTGGATGATGGATCGTTCCCAGCAAGGTTTGCAGTGGTTCGACAGCGAGGAGGAGGGAGGGGGAGATGAAGCGGGGCTCGATTTCTGGGTGGAAACGTTTGGTCTGGCAGACAGTCATCCTTCCTCAAGCAGTGCTACAGTCACGACTACGTCGGCGATCATGAGCAGAACAGGAAGCAATACTCGGCAGCACCGTTCTCATCAGCAGCAGCAGCAAAGAGTGTTAGACGCTATAGAGGCGGCAGATATGCTTTCTTCCGATGACGAGGGGAGCGCTTTTGATGTGGCGTAGATTTGCATGTAGACCATCTCTCTAGACCCTTTGCTAACTTGCTTGGATTTAGGCACATCTTGCATCGTTCTAGGATTGGAAGAAGGGTGAGCAAGTGCACTGAAGAAGATTGAGCAGATACCCGTACAGTCATGGCCCCCGTGATGGCCCCCGTGAGGATGAGTGCGTACGGCAAGCAACCCGGCCAGATCGAGAAGCATAATTGGGCTGTGTTGGAACGAAAAAAAAGCTCTTTCGGAGAAGGCCGAAGTGAGTAGGCCGATCGCTTTTTCCAATTTTCTCTTTCTTCGCCCCACACATCTACGTATGAGGTGTGTTTGTGGGGATTCCAACAGCCGACCATCCGAGCGGGCAGCACAATGGCATCAATCCTTCTGTCTGGGGAACGTTCCGGATGAGTTTGAAAGCATGAAGGCAAGGGGTATATGGTGGAATCCTTTTTTGGTGTTATCGTGGTCGGTGGCTGTGCCTGCGTGTTTGCTCTCCTCCACCGGGAAATCCGACCACCCGATAGTAGTCCGTGCCGTGGCGGAGACCAAAGCCAGAGCCGAACAGGTCAAAAGCCAACCAACACCACCTTTTCTTCCCCCTCCTCCCTACCCTGTACAACCTCAAAGACCAACCTAGAACTAACTTATTAGACCGATGACAAACAACGTCGACCTCGAGGCTCTGCCACAGCAGTTCAAACAGGCTGTCGAGGCCATTCGTTCCGTCGTACCTGCTGAACTTGCTTCTCCCAAATGGGGGATCATCTGGTATGCACCTCCTTTCCTCCCACATTGTACTGAACTTGGAGCTCTTGTCACTAACCACCTTTCTCTTTGCGTATCTTTGAATTCGGACTACGTCTCTCTGATGCGTGGTACGATAACAGCGGCTCTGGACTCTCCGGCCTAGCCTCATCCCTCACCAACCCTGTTCACGTACCCTACACCTCGATCCCCGGTTTCTCGGAATCCACCGTTGAAGGCCACAAGTCCTCGCTCGCCTTTGGCCTCCTATCCGACATTCCGGTCGTTGCATGTCTCGGACGATTCCACACCTACGAAGGTCACTCAGCCGCATCATGCGTATTCCCCACTCGAGTCATGAAGCTCCTCGGTGTCCAAGCGCTCATCGTAACCAACGCCGCCGGCGGCCTCCATGACGACTTTGAAGTTGGAACCATTATGGCCATTCACGACCATCTCTCTTTACCCACGTTGACGAGTATGAACCCGTTGATTGGGTCCAACTTGAACGCTCTCGGACCACGATTCCCGCCTCTCTCCAACGCCTACGATTTGGAGTTGAGGATGGCACTCTACAAAGCAGCCGAGAGATTGGGTCTGAGCGATTCGCTGGCAAGTGGAACTTATGCTTACGTCCTGGGTCCAAGTTACGAATCTCGGGCAGATGCCAGGTTTTTGAAAACCGTAGGAGCAGATGCAGTGGGAATGTCGACAGTTCCCGAAGTCATCGCTGCCACCCACGCCGGTATGAAGGTTCTGGCGATCAGTCTGATCACGAACAAGGTCGTGCTGAAGCCCTACTTTGACTTTAAAAAGGCAATCGAGGAGGAGAGGACTGGTGGAGAACGAGTCGAAGATGCAGTACAGAGAACTCTGAAACAGGACATTGGGGAGGCAGCCAATCACGAAGAGGTCCTAGAGGCCGGTGCAGCAAGAGCCGAAGATATGAGAAAACTCGTCGCTGAAGTAGTGGCTTCCACCCAGCTCTAAGGCGAATCTGAGGAAGGAGACGCCCACTTGCGGCTCAGAGCCGATGGGTCTGAGTAGAAACGAGATGCAGTAGGTTATATGGTTTTTTAGACCGTAGCGGGGCGGAGAGGGGGAGAGAGACGCTTGTTTTTATCGTCGTATTGGAAATGCATCATCTTTCAGTTATATTTGATTCAATTGCTCATGAGGCTGATTCTGCTGCATGTGCCAAAGTGTGTCTGTGTCGTTTCAACGGCCAGCAGCGGCGTTCGTGGTGGGACTGTCAAAGGCAGCGCGTGCGGAGACAGTCTCGTATGCGTGGCCTGGGCGGCAAAATATGGGTCTACCATGCAAACCGAAAAGAGTAAAGGGTATACAGCCGTAAATGAGTCCATTGCTGGCAATGCGTAGACGGGTGATGCGAGGGAGAGAGAGGAAGAAAGAAAAGCTGGCAAAGTGTACAAGAGTGCAATAATCAAAAGAGACAATTCTACTAGGATCGCGCGCTGGCGGAAGGAGCAGTTTGCAGTGGTGTGCTGGTGGTTGTCGCTGCTGCTGCGGACTGTGATGAAGCTGCGGCCGAAGATTGTGCGGCTTGTGCTTGTGCCTGTGCTGGTGTGACTGCGGAAGCGCCTTCTGCGGTGGTAGTGGGGACTGCTTTGCGGAAGAAGGCGGCGGCTCCGGGGGTTGCGATGCCTCCGGCTGCTTCGACTTTTTCGAGACGCTCGATTTGCTGGTCGCGCATCTTGTCTTGCCATTTCTGCAGTTTGCTGGTCTCGTGAACGGGGAAGCCAAAAATGCGTGGTCGGTATCGCTCGACTTTGGCGGCGGCTGCTGCTGTAGAGTTGGCGGGGGCACTGTTGGAGGCGGCGGCACTTCCTGCTGCAGCGGCGACGGCGGAGGAAGATCCCGCTGCTCCTGGAAGCGCCGAACCGTTGCCTGCACCGGGGATCGACATGATGGAATCGTCTACATCGGCCTGCTCTGCATGTGCGCGCGCATCGGAACGGTGTTGGGAGGATCCACTGAGCAAGAAGGGCGATTGCGAAGTTGGCGATTTGGAGGGCAAGACGTTGGGATAGACCATAAAGAGCATGTGAGGGAAAGTCGAGCCGAAAAAGGCGCCATCAATCGTACCGTGTCGGCTGCTCTTGGGTGAATAGATATCCTCGCATCGTGGGCAGAACAGCTTGACTGCTTTCTGGAAAGGATTGTCGCTGAGACCGACGGGAAGCAAAGGTTGTTGGTAGCAGAGGACACGAGGACATCGGCCAAAGTCGGCGCGCTTGTACTTTTCGAGCATCTTTGCCAGACCGCGTGTGGTGATGATGTAGCGAGCATGGACGAGACCGTAGAGCAACTTTGCCTGTGCTTCTACCGAGTCGCGGATCGAGTCGGAGAGGTCATCCTCCAACGAGTCGGTGATGAGGTCGAGCGCCTGTGGATAGTGTTGAACCTCTGCATTGAGACCTGTGAGGTTGAAGCGATCGAGGATGTAGTCTTCGTCAACTTCGCAAAAGTACTCGTTGCCCTTTGTAGAGAGGAACCAGGTGACCCAAGAGTTGGCTGCGTAGTCGCTGCTGGCTTCGGTGAGATCGTCCACTTTTTGGCGATGGCAGAGGCAATAGCGAGGGATCATGTCAGTATGGTGTTGGTCTGGGGACGAGAGGCTGAGTCGCGATGGTACTTACTCATCTTGACGGAAAGAAGCGCGCTGGCTTTGTGTGGTGTGGCAGAACGCTGCTCGAAGCTATTTGGAGTGCGTGTTTGCTCGAGCTGGAGTTGAAGAGCAAGAGCGGAAGGAGCCGATGTGTGTATGCGTGGTGGTGCGGATGAGTGCACGATCGGATGCTGATCCGCTCGATGATGATGGTGTGCTGAGCTGTGGTTTGTTTTGTGAGCGATGAATGGGAATGAGCTCGATGTGTCGGAAGTTGCCGATGTTGCTGGCTTAGAGCCAAGTCGCTTGTGAGATGAAGGATGCTGTTCGAAGGAGCTGCTGATAGTGTGTGATGTGCTGCCTGTACGATAAATCCGTCCTCCTCCTGCTGCTGCTGCTGCTGCTTTTGTAAAGCAAGGATGTGACGTGGGTAGGATGGTGGTGATGGTGGGAAGCTTGATGGTGTCGACCAAGATGCAAGAGACAGGCTTTTGATGTGAGTTGAATGCGAAATCTGGAAATTTGCAAGCTTGACTCAAGAGGAGAGAGAGAGAGAGAGTCGTGAGAGCTGAGGATGAAATCCATTTCAACACGAAGAGAGCACATTCCGGGTCCGGCTCCTCTCCCACTCTTTGTTCAGCACAACAGATGGCGATCCTATCGAAATTGACAAAATTCCCTAGCCTATGTGTGATCAGACCATCACACGTTTTTTTTCTTTTCTTTCTTTTTTTTTTTTTTTTTTTTTTTTTTTTTTTAATGGCAGCAGCGCGCGTTGGCTTGATTTTCCATTCAGCACAGATCGATCGGGCAGCTTAGGCAGCCGACCCACGAGATGAGCTATTCTTCTTTATCGGCATCGGGCATCGGCATTGCTCACACCAACCTCGGAGACGATAAGCGATTCAAGAGCCGCGCATTTGGCCGGTCAAATTATACAAAAAGGATTCGGAAGGATTGAATGGTTTGGGTGGGATCTTTCCGCAAACCCCAACACGCCTTTTTCTTTGACTTTGGCTCTCGCTCCAGACGGCGGATGAGCCGATTTTGCTGTTTGAGCCTGCAGCGTCCGTGCGGAACAGATCGGTGGACGCAACCGCTGTCACCGCTAAAGGCGAGAGCATACCATACTAACACTTCAATTTGTTTCCACTGCCAACGGTATCGAGGCTGGAACTGGGACTGATACGTTGCTTCTGTACGCTCCGTCTGATGGCGAGCCTTAACAGTCATGGAGCCTTCCTGTCTGGTTCGATCTCATGGTGAACAAGCGTGCGATGTGATGTAGACCCACACAAGAACACCGACGGCTGCTTCCGCGTCGCCTTTTCCGCTCTCGGATTGATACAATATTCGCATCGATAAAATTGTTCTGACAGCGACACACAGACCCTGCTTCTCAGCATTCTCGCACTCTGTCACCATGCCTTTCTGAATGCAGAGGTGATTATCACAGTCGCTGACTGGTCGATCGGGCTGAATCAACGACGTCGGATGCATCCCGATGTGCTTGTTACTCTTACGTCTCTGTGTACTGTAGCTGTTGCGGTCGTTGCAATCTTTGCGTGTGGGTCTTTTGGCGGTGGATCGCGTGTTGTTGGGAATTGTACGCCGAACAAAGTCCGAGATTCCTGCAGCTCTCTGCCAAAACGGCCAATCCGAATTTCCTAAGCCACGCACACACCGTCTCTATAGAGAATTTTGTATTGTCTCAGCGTGGGTTGCTGCATCTTTTTCTTTTTCTCTTTGGATGGTGTTGGAATTTGACCGATATCCCAAACAGGCGCCGTGGTCGAACATCATATCGATGTCGCGGAGGACAGCTTTGGTAGGCTTGCAGCTCAGTCTGTGTTGGAAATTGAAGTGGCTCGCGCTTTTTATTTTTTCTTCTTTCCTTGATTTTTTTTTTTTTCCTTTTTTCCTTTTTTTTTTTTTTTTTTTTTGGTTTCTTCTTCCCTTTTTGAGTGTTGGCGCGCACGCTCTGTGTTGCAGCGTCGTGTCTCTGCTGCTGCTACTTTGCTGCTGCTCGTTTCCCATCCAAAGCTGCTCTGAGAATTCTCTTTGCCTTTGCTTCTCAATGTCCTCGAGCTGGTCTTACGCTCCCCACCCAACTCCACCATCTCATTCCTCCCCCCTAATCCTCGTTGTTGTTCTTCGTCGTCGTCATCGTCGTCGTTGTCTGTCAAAATGGCTGCCGCTCGTTCCGCTTTCGCCTCCTTGGCCCGCGTTAACGCCAACCGTTCCGGTCTCCGATCCCTCTCCACCTCAGCCGCCGCCAAGCAGCCTTCTCGTTTGCTTGAAAAGTCGCCCGTCGCCAGCTCCTCCCGTCTCACCACCAACCCTGCCGCACTCACCGCCTTCATCCCTTCCGCCTCCCGCAACGCCTCCACCGATGGCAAGCCCCAGGAGATCACCGTCCGAGATGCATTGAACTCGGCTATGGAGGAGGAGATGCTCCGCGATGACAAGGTTTTCATCCTCGGTGAGGAGGTCGCCCGTTACAACGGTGCCTACAAGATCACCCGTGGTCTTCTCGACAAGTTTGGCGAGAAGCGTGTCATCGACACCCCCATTACCGAGTCTGGTTTCGCCGGTCTCGCCGTCGGTGCTGCTCTTTCCGGCCTCCGTCCCATTTGCGAGTTCATGACCTTCAACTTTGCCATGCAGGCCATCGACCAGATCATCAACTCGGGTGCCAAGACCTACTACATGTCGGGTGGAAACGTTCCTTGCCCCATCGTCTTCCGTGGTCCCAACGGTGCTGCTGCCGGTGTCGGTGCCCAGCACTCGCAGGATTTCGCCGCCTGGTACGGTCAGATCCCCGGTCTCAAGACCATCTCCCCCTGGTCTGCTGAGGACTGCCGTGGTCTTCTCAAGTCGGCCATTCGTGACCCTAACCCGGTCGTCTTCCTCGAGAACGAGATCCTCTACGGTCAGTCCTTCCAGATCTCCCAGGAGGCTCTCTCGGATGACTTCACCATCCCCATCGGCAAGGCCAAGATCGAGCGCCCAGGCAAGGACATCACCATCGTTTCGCACTCGATCGGCATGAACTACGCCATGGAGGCCGCAGAGATCCTCAAGAAGGAGGAAGGTGTCGAGGCCGAGGTCATCAACCTCCGCACCATCGCTCCCATGGATGTTGACACCATCATTGACTCGGTCAAGAAGACCAACCGCATCGTTACCGTCGAGAGCGGTTTCCCTCAGTTCTCGGTCGGTGCCGAGATCGCTGCCACCGTCAACGACTTTGCCTTTGACCACCTCGATGCCCCCGTTGAGCGTGTTACCGGTGCCGCCGTGCCCACCCCATACGCTCAGAACCTCGAGAAGCTCTCGTTCCCCGACACTGCCATTGTTGTTCGTGCTGCCAAGCGTGCTCTTTACAAGTAAAATCGCCATTGTTTTGCTTTTCCCCCCCTTTCTCGCTCGCCTAGAGCACGTCAGTCAAGGTCACATTCGTCACAGCATCGCTACGATTGACGACGATTTCACTCTTTGTTCCAGATAGACTGGATCGCATGGGCTGCTGAAACGCACACGGCTCGAATGTGACCTTCTCCGACAAGCTTCTACCTCTCCCTCTCTCACATTGTACCCACCCGCACGTCCACCGGTTTCTTCTGAAGTTGTAAATTGATCTTCCCTATACTGCCCATGTGCACATCCTTGCTTGCGTGTTTCCCGAAGTGAGCAAGCGAGCAGGTCAGTCTTTTGTGCCAAGCTGATTCTGGCAAGGTTGCGCTGTTGTGCCATTCTGTGCGTGTGGTCAAAAGCACGGACGAACAGACAGACGGAGGTGTGCGGAAACGGAACAAGAGGAAATGGAATTGCGTTTAGAGTGTCACTTCTGACGATCGGATTGTCCCCCGATTCTTTGTGCACTTGTTAGACCTTGGTTTGAATACTGTAGGTGGGAGTCGAATTGTTCGTGCGAGAAGTGTGGTCGCCTTGAAATTGCACAGGTGGAATGCATGACGGTGCGGGCCATCCGAGAGACAGACGCACGCGGGTGAGGCTTGCAGCACACTTACTCTCAGTAAATGACACTTTCTCCATCCTCACCCCATCTTTTTCCATCATCCATCACTGCTTCCACTCGACGCCCCAACACTCTTTACAGCCACATACAAGGCATACACTGCGCTTCCACACATCTATCGCTCCTTGACGACATTCGCTCTCTGTTCAGCGAGGAACCGCACATTCACCTGCACTTCCGCTTCTCGACTCATTCTTAGGAGCGCATTCAGGACTCTGCTGCCTAGACATCAGCGATCAGCACAAGAATCAACGGCAGCAGCGATAAGATTCGTCATCAGCTTCTGGTGATCATATCCATACGCCAAAATGTCAAACGCTCCAGGCGCAAGTACAGCCGAATTCGGCCAGCCTCTGAGAAAGTTCAAGGTACGCTTCCCAATCACCCCTGCATTGACGGTCGCTTACCATCAGCAAAACAAGAACAGTAGTCGTCGAAAGCTGGGGATGTTCTGACCCTCTTTTCATCCACAATCCCTATCCGATGATGTGGTATGGTATGCATTTCGACTATATCGCAGCTGGTCTTCTTGGGAGAGCAGTCAGTAGGCAAGACGTCGTTGATCACACGATTTATGTACGACACATTCGACAACACCTACCAGGCAACCATTGGCATTGATTTCCTTTCGAAAACCATGTACCTCGAAGACAGGACAGTGCGTCTGCAGCTCTGGGATACCGCTGGACAGGTGAGTTGGCCAGAGCCTCAAAGCAAGCGGTGATGTCAAGGTGGAAAGCTGACTTGGATCCACGTGATTGGTATTGGCGCATGCTACAGGAACGCTTCCGCTCGCTGATCCCATCGTATATCCGGGATTCGTCTGTCGCGGTGGTTGTTTATGACATTACTAGTGAGTATACAGCAAGCAAGGCACAGTTTAGCTAGGAAGCCTTTCAAGGTGGCCGCGAGTGGAGAACTGTCCAGCTGATACCAACTTTTGCCCCTGGACTTGACATCCCGCCTCTTTTGTATCCCCAACGCAGACCGAGCATCGTTCCAAAACACATCGAAATGGGTCGACGACGTGCGAGCAGAGCGTGGCAACGATGTCATCATCGTTCTCGTTGGCAACAAGACAGATTTGAGCGACAAGAGACAAGTGACAACGGAAGAAGCAGAAAAGAAAGCCCAAGAGTTCAACGTCATGTTTATCGAGACATCGGCCAAGGCAGGCCACAATGTCAAGGTGCTGTTCAAGAAGATTGCCCAGGCGCTACCGGGCATGGACAAGGATGCGGATGCTGCCAATGGCGGTGCCACTGCCAACAAGAGTAAGTCTCACGTGAAGGAGGAGAGAAGCGCGTGGAGAAAAGACGCTGACTATCTCGTTTGGATGTTTTGTGAATGCTTTGCTGTATGGCACAGATATCGATGTGACGGCTGCACCAGCACAAACGACCATGGAGGACGGTTCCTCGTGCAAGTGCTGATTTGAGGAGATCCTTTGCCAAGCTTCGCTCAACAGCGTACGATCCAGCTGGATGACATGATCATTTTCGACAGCGAGGTAGCCATTGCTTCGTCGGAGCCACCTGATGTGTAAATAGTTTTTTCTTCGTTTGTTGCTGATCCCACGATATAGCACTCTATCTCGCATGGTGGGTAAAGCAGCATCTTCTTCAGTCTTAGAGCCACAATACTGTAGAGCGTATGTGAAACAGACGCTAGCTTCACTCGGCCGAGAGCACGTGATCGGTGTACACGTGTGCCCCTTTGTCCTTTTCAGAGTTGTCGCACTCGACACTCTTCCTTCTCCTCACCATCATCACTCATTCGCTGCTCGACGTCGTCGACAGCTCCTTTTCGTCTTTTCGTCTCAATTCTCATGGCTGATAGCGACAAGCCGCTCCAGCACCATCACCACCCCTCGCAGTCCCAACCGCTGCTCGTTCCTGTGGTCTTACGACCTGTTTTCGACTCTTCCTTTCTCCCCACGATCCCGACGGCCTCTGCGAGCAGCTCAGCGACGGCACAGCGCTCCCAAACCCTTTTTTTCTCAATAACTTCATTCTCTTCTCCCCCGGCGACAAAGGCCTCTGCGTGCAGCACGACGCACCCAAGCCACCTCTCACCACGGTCTCGACGGCCTCTGCGAGCAGCTCAGCGACAGCACAGCGCTCCCAAGCCTCTCTCTCAAACCAGTCGTCGCTCTCTCTGCGACGACGGCTCCTCTTCCCCCCCCCCCTCTTCTGCGACCGCTGCTCATATCTGCTCATTCGACGGTCACAGTCAGGCATACCCCGGCTAGCTCTGGACCTGGCTTCGCTGACCAGAGCAGATCGACAGGCCTCTCCGACTATTGAGAGGTAACACTGGGTTGCACGTACCTGGTCGACAACCGCTGTGCCGTGAGGGTTAGTCGCCCCGGCTGCTTGACAACAGCTCGCCACGACCGGTTCGGTAGCGAAACCGTTCCCAGCAGGCCTCTCAACAAGGAGAGGTATCACCCCCCCAGCTTGACGAGCGGGGAACACCCTCGTGTGGTGGCTTTCGCCGGCGTGCGATTGGCTTGAGGGTTCGCTTTCAGCACTCGCGAGCTCACACCTCGCACTTCGTCAACTGCGGCACTCATCCCCGCAGCAGCAGCACCACCGACATCGTGGTGATCGACTTTCGCTGGGGCTCCAACAGCGTCAAGAATAGGTCTCGACGGAGCCCGAGGTGCTCAAACATCTCGGTTCATCTGCTGGTTGATCCAGTAGCGACAGGCACCGTCAGCACAAACGGTGTAGCACCATCTCCACGTAGCTCAGTGGAGGCAAGCATTGGTACGGCGAGCGAGCGTGCTGGCATAGCCGCCGCTGACGACTGCTGCATCTCACGACTGGCCTGGCAAGCCCTCGTGAGCTCTCCACAGTCCCTGCACCCTCTCCCTCTGCGATCCGGTGGACTGGTCTGGCACACCGTCTCACACACTCTCCAGCGTTCTTTCTATACCCTGCTGTGCACCTTACTCGCGGCTTTGGGCAAGCCCAGTAAGCTCTCCACGGCTTCCTCACAGTCGCCGGTCGACCCCCACTCTGTGTTGCGATTCTGCTGTAGGTCGGTACCTCATTGCCACCACATCAGGTACACCAGAGCCTTCCTCATGGCTTCGAACACGTCTTGCGCCCGCTGCAAGGTCCTTTTTCCGCCGACACACTTCGTTGGCGTGTCTGGCAGGCCGACCAAGACTTGCGCCAGCTGTCGAAAGCGGCCAGTACCAACAGCCGTTTCTCCCTTCTCTCCGAACGTGCAGACCCCCCATCTGGTTTGCCGCTCTAGGTCTTCTTCACCTTCTGCTCGCTCGCCATCGACCGCATCCCCTTCTCACGGTCGTACACGCCGCGACGACGCCCATTTCGCGTCAGCAGCATCAGTTCGAGCGCTCGAAACTCGCTTTGGCCGCCTAGAACACAGTCTAGACAGCCAACTCACCCAGCTCTTCGACGCCATACGGGCTTTACAGCCGCCAACAGACCCAGCACCAGCTCTGCTCCCCTCCCAGCCAGCTCTGCAGGTCTCGCCGCCGCTCCCTGCCCTACCACCAACACCGCGGGTTCAGCCAGTGACGTCGACGGCGCTCACCTCTGTTGGTAACCAAAACACAACCGCAGGTGAGTTGCCTCTCCTGTCCGTCTCTCGCTGCTTCCCCTGGGTCCCTGCCGACGTCGTGGCCCTCGTGGAACGCGACCAGCTCCGACCAGAACAGTTGGTCAAGCTTCGCAACCCAGAGTCACGCGTCTCTCAAGCTGCTGTCCAGTCCACCAGCCTCAACATTGAAGGTGGACAGCTCCGAATCTCCGAGGAGTCTGCCGAGTCGCGCACCTCTGCGTTTGTCAAGGCCATCCCGTCCATTGCCGCCCTCGCCCAAGTCTGGTTGGTGTACGTAGCTATCCGCGCTCGTCACACCAACAACTGGGAACTCAACGACGCTCTGCTCTCTCACTTAGAGCAACTCATCGAGTTCAACCAGCTCTACACTTGGCGTGCTGTCGCAGACTACCACCTCGCCGTCTGCAGGCTCCGCTTTGGCACTGGCGCTGTCATCGAGTGGTCTCATTACGACCCGCAGATTGCCGGTCGGGTACTCTTGCCCTACCATAAGACAGTCAGCCTCCCCCCGACTCGTGGCGAGCCTAGCTCCAGCTCTCGCCACCCTTCCTCCAACCAGCGTTCCACGCGCCTTCCACGCACAGGCTCTGGCGCTTCCTCCGATCCCTGCAGGAAGTACAACTCTGGCGCTCATTGCCCGGGTTGTACACGACAACACACTTGTCTTCACTGCCAAGGTCGACACCCGTTGACGCAATGCCCGTCATTCGCCAACAAGGCTACCACCAACACCAGCAACGTTCCCGTCAAGAAGGCGAACTAGTGGTGAGTACGCCCACTCACTCAGGCGACATGCCTCGCCCTCAGCCCGTGCCGCTCCAAACAGCACCAACCCCGCTGCCCGTGCCGCCCACAACAGCACCCCTCAGGTCTGGGCCAACCCCAGCACCTTCTCCTTCGCTTGTGCCGCCCACAGTAGCACCACTCCGGCCCGTGCCGCCCACAGTAGCACCAGCTAGGACTGAGCAAACCTCAGCTCCTCTTTCCCGCCCGTCCTTGGACGCTCTCACCAACGGCATTGTCGACATGTCCCCTGACTCCGCCTCAACTTTCCTCTCTGCCTTGCTTTCAGGCACGCCGCCGCCGCCAAGACCCAATACCTTGTGCGAACGGCCCATCTTCGATGCCACCGACGTTCCAGCAACGGTTGGCACTCTCCAACTGCGGTACTGGTCACAATTCTTAGACCTCTACCCCGACCAAGCCTTCGCCACTCAGCTGCGAGGCGCTTTGCGCCATGGGGTTAAGCTCGGTTACGACGGTCCTCTGCGACACAATGCTCGACCGGACGTCAACAACTTGCCCATGGATTCAGCCGACGTACAACACCTTCGCCGCGAGATCGAAACTCGCATGCAAGAAGGTCGCCTTCGCCACGTTGCTAACCCTAGTGACGTACGCCTGGTCTGCTCTCCTGTCGGTGTGGTACCCAAGCCTCACTCTGACAAGAGACGGACCATATACCATCTCTCGCACCCTCGAAAACCAGGTGCGCGACTGCCTTCAGTCAATGATGGCATACATCCGTCCTTCGTCACCATCCGCTATGAGAGTCTCGACGCCATCATGGAGTTCATTCGCGAACATCCTAGCGCCTCTCTGTGGAAAGCAGACTTGGAGGATGCCTTTCGTCACGTCATTGTATCCGAGTCTGATGCCAGACTCATGGGTATCCACTTCGACAGACGACATTACCAGGAATGTGCGCTGGCGTTTGGTGGACGCTCCTCACCATTCCTTTTCAACCTTTTCGCCGAGTTCCTGCACTGGCTCACCACCTTTGCCCTGCAGTCCGTGACACCATCGTCGACCTCGCATTCCGAGGTGTCACACTACCTCGACGACTTCTTTGGGGCGTCTGACGCTTCTGCCAATCCGGCGACACCAGTCCAGGTCCTCAGCCTTGCCTCGGCTGCACTGGGCTTCCGGATCAGCCGGAAGAAGACTCTCTGGGACACCACCAGACTGGAGGTGCTAGGCATCGAGCTGGACTCAGTTGCTCAGACCGCCTCCATCACACATCAACGCCGCCAGCGCATTCTTCAGCTGTGTGGCCGCATCGTCGACAGAGGACGTGCCTCCCTGCTTGAGTTACAGCAAGTAGCTGGCCATCTCCAGTTTGTAACTCGAGTTGCTCCTCACGGTCGTGCTTTCCTTTGCCGTCTCTATGACGCCGTCCGGTCCCACTACAAGGCCCCTTTCGGTCGTCGTATCAGTAAGGCGACTCGATCTGAATTGCTCTGGTGGATCGCCACGCTCAATACATGGGACGGCGTCTCCCTTCTTCAGCCGTCTCCGCTTGTCGTAGAGCATGTATGGACAGATGCCTCTAAGCGGTGTATTGGTGCTCATCTAGGCACCATGGACGAACCTGTAGCCGCCTTCTCTCACGAGCTAGCTCGTCGACACCGCCGCAAGGACATTCGCTTCCTGGAGGCTCTGGCAGTCCTCGAAGCTCTCCGTCGCTTTGCCCCCCTCTGGTTGGGTCCTCGCCGAGTGGTGGTGCATGTCGACAACGAGAACGTCAAGTACGGCCTCCGTAAGGGCTCTATACGCGACCCGCAGACCCAGGCGCTCTTTCGAGCCATCTTCTCTCTGTGCTTGCAGCAGCACATCGACCTGGTTCCGATTAGAGTTAGCTCCGAAGCTAACATTCTCGCTGACGCTCTTTCTCGCCGTCGTTTTGCTTTTGTCCAGCAACACTATCCTCGAGCGTACGCTCTCCTGCGGTTCAACGCGGCCAATACGGCTCCCAGCCCCCTGCCTCCTTTGTCTCGGCCTCAGGCCTCTCGTCGCCAGCAGCCTTCCTCCTCTGGAACGGACTTGCCTCCAGCACACGCACACGTTCCACAACGGTGTGCTTCGACTTCGCCTCCTTCGCCGCTTCACAACGTTGCCACCCCTTCCCGTCCTCAGAGACACTCCTCATCAAATGGGTGGCCGCCCAACACCTTGCCAACAAGACTTACGGCACAGTCAAGCGTGACCTCGCCATCATCAAGTCTTGGCACATCGACCTCGGCCTCTCCACAGTTGTTTTCGACTCCGAACGCCTGGCCAGAGTCGTTCGAGGCCTCAAGCGAGTCGTTGGTGCTCCGCTCCCTGTCGCCAAGCTCGCCATCACCCTTCCCCTCCTGCGCCAACTCCTCCGTGCCCTGCCGACAGTCTGCCCCTCACCACACAACCGTCGGATGTTCCGTGCCGCCTTTTGCCTCGCCTTTGCTTGCTTCCTCCGCTCAGGAGAGCTCACTTGGGAAGCGCAAAACACCGACAATATGCTCACAGTCGGCTCGGTCTGCTTTGCCAGCGACAGGTCGTACGCGACCATCACCATCCCCGCCAGCAAGACCGACCCGTTTCGGCAGGGCGTCGCCCTCACAGCACCGGCGGTACCGCTCAGCACTTGCGCCGTCGCTGCTCTCGACGTGGTGTGCCGGTCACGCCCGTCGTCAGCACCCCTCTTCATCCTCGAAGACGGCCGCCCTTTTGCCAGGTCTTGCTTCGTCGACACCTTACGCCAATGCCTTGCGGCCTCCGGGATCGAGCCCTCGGCCTACTCTGGCCACTCCTTCCGCCGTGGAGCGGCGACCTGGGCTGCCTCGAACGGTGTTGACGACGACACCATCCGTGGACTTGGCCGTTGGCGTAGCGACTGCTTCCGTCGATACATCGACAAGTCCGCTGCCGATCGCGCTGCCACCACCAAGGCGGCGCTCTACACCAACGCCTCAGCCCCCTTGTCACTCGACACCGTCGCCTGGCGCGACATCTAATTGCCTTTCTCTGGGCTCGCCTGTCCTTGCTCTCCAGCCTCAGCTCATGACCGTTACACCATGCGGTACGCCACTTGCACACCATGTGGCCACGGCTGGGAGCTCGCAAGCGACTCTCCCGAGTTAGGCAATCAATTTTTGTTTCTCACTCACTTCGTTTCTTGACACGTGTACCTGACTGTGCTCTCTTGAGAGTGATGTAGAGCGTATGTGAAACAGACGCTAGCTTCACTCGGCCGAGAGCACGTGATCGGTGTACACGTGTGCCCCTTTGTCCTTTTCAGAGTTGTCGCACTCGACACTCTTCCTTCTCCTCACCATCATCACTCATTCGCTGCTCGACGTCGTCGACAGCTCCTTTTCGTCTCACCCGCCTCTCCCGTCCCTGTTCACGCCTTGCATGTTAGTTTTGCATGTTGTCATGTCTGTTAGGTCTCACGCGCATTTCGCCTCGCTTTCACGCGATGCTCGACCACCCGTGCCCCTTACGGCCACGGCTGGGAGCTCGCAAGCGACTCTCCCGAGTTAGGCAATCAATTTTTGTTTCTCACTCACTTTGTTTCTTGACACGTGTACCTGACTGTGCTCTCTTGAGAGTGATAATCGGTGTCACCAACTGTACCGTCAAAGAAGGCTGCAATGGGGCTGATCTGTGCTTGAGAGCTCTCTCGGAAGGGAATTCTTCTGGATGCAGGGGGAGTGTGTCGTGAAGGCTTGTGCGGCGAGCCAGCTGAATGGTGCTGGGGGAAATTCAACGGCACACACACTTTCACACAACTTTCACACAACTTTTCACATTTTTGGAGAATTTAAGGATCCGCCGTGACACTGGACATGTGCCTTCTGCTTTCTCTTCTCCACACTGGCCCTACTTTCTCTCCGCACTCAGCTCACTCACTCACACATCTCGTCCTTCCAGACACCATCAATCCCTTATACTATATCTTCATCATCGACCAACTGATACAAGCTATACTCACATCAATCATCGCACTGGATAGATATCCAGGTACACCACCATGGACAGCCTCGATCTGCCCACCCACCAGCTCATCCTGGATGGCTTGGCACTCAACCTCGCCGAAGACATTGCCAACGTCCCCTCGGCTCGCTCTCACGTCCGCTCGCTCTTTGCTCAGTCGGCCACCACCAGCAAGGTCACCACGGCATCCACGCTCTTCCTTTCCGCCTCGGCAGCCAGGACTCAGATCAGTCTTGCGCTCTTCGCCTCGTCCATCTCCTCGGCCTCGCCATCCACCGAGCACACCACCCACATCAACAACGATGAGCACCTCGTCCCCGTCCTCGACGACCTCGAGCAGCTGCTTCGACAGCTCACCCTCGTCGACTTTGACCACGAGATGAGCTGGTCCAAGCATCCGCTCCCTGACCAGCTCGCCTACGCCCTCGTCTCGAGCTTCTTGCAGGTCTCGATCAACGCTCCTCACCACCGTGCTCGATGCGTCAGTGCCATCTTTGACTTTGCTTCCAAGCTCAGCGATGCGCTCGGAGCCACTTCTGGTGATGCCCACACTGTCGTTGTCAAGCTAGCTCCCCTCTTCAATGGTCTCTACCGCGCCATTGCCTCCACCTCGTTTGCTTGGAAGCTCAACGAGTTTGCCCGCCTCGCCCATGTGCTCAACCCCATCGTCACCTCCACTCAGACCGTGAGGAGGCTCAACGAGGCTCTTTTGCTGCTTGATGACCAGAGCGCCATCCGTCACCAGGCTGGCCGCGCTACTAGGCGAGCTCCTAAACTGGCCACCGTCAGGCCCACTGACGACCAGTCCGAGGCCAGCGTCGACACCTTCTTCTCGGGCGACGAGGACGAGGACGCTGACCTCATTGGTCCCGATGGAGGTTTTACCTTCAACGACAACGGCCCTTCAGCTCAAGATGCTCAGGACTACCGCATCTCTTTCCTAGCTAGGTACCGCCTCGCCGGTGTCCCTCTCTCGGGTCACTACATTCTTTTATCCTCCATCGACATCCTTGAGACGGCCCTCGCCCAAGCCCTCGCCGTCAATGCTCGCCCTCCCGTCAAGCACTCCTCCGATTCCCAGAAGCTTGGCCTCGACCTCGACCGCATCGATCCCAGCCGTCAGTCTCAGGCAGACCGTTTCGACCTCGACTCGGAGCCTACCGACGACGATGCCGAGCACCACCAAAGCCGTGCCATCCTCGCCCCTGGCGCCACCAAGAGGGCATGGGATTCGCTCCTCCGCTTCTCGATCCAGCCCGACTTTTCCAAGACAGCTCCCACCACCTCAGCTGCCAACGGTCACGCCGATGGATCTGCCAACGGTTCTGCCCAGCAGGCCAACGGAAATGGCAGTCTCCTCTCCTCCCTCCCTCTTCTTGGAGGCACGGAAAACTCGGCTGCCTTCGGTGATGTCACCTCTCACAGCGCCAAAAACTCTCTCCACGACCTCGACGAGACCCTTTACGCCCTTCTCCGCGCCAGCAACAAGAGCTTCCACGACGTGCAGCGCTTCCTCCTAAGCGAAGGTCTCAAGAGCGTCGAAGTCTTCCCCGAGCTTTACGTACCCGAGATCCTCGCCGAGAGTCTCAAGCTCTCCGCTCTCTGCTCTGTCGCTCGCAGCTTGGTCGGCGGTAACAACATCGACAACAACGTCTTTGTCCGCATCCGCTCGCTCCTCAGCGAGGGCGCTCCCATCTTTGACCCCCGTGTTCAGGGCGCAGCTCTCCAGAGCGTCGGCGTGCTCGTCCGCAACAACAATGCCCTGGCACTGCCCATGACCCGCGTGCTTCGTCACTTTGTCACTTCACCCATTCCCATCTTCCTCCCCAACGCTCGAGGCGTCAGCTCTCCCGTCCTGCTGGCTGCAGCTCGTTGCCTCGCCTCGTGCGTCACCATCGCTCCCGGTGACGATCTCGTCGTCTCGACCATGTACAACCTGCTCAACTATCTCGGCAGAGACACTCCGGGTGGTCTCGGTGTTGGTGGTGTCGCTGGCAGTGGTGTCTCGGTTCGCAGCGGTGCTTCGCGCGCCATCACGGCTCGCGACCAGGTCAACGGCATCCCTCTTTCGGGATCGCAGGCCAACATCTCGGCCCGCTCTGAAGACCAGAGGAGGCTCATCAACCTCAGCACCATCACTGTCATCTCGCGCCTTGCTCTCGAAGTAGGCAAGCCCGACGTCACTGCGCTCACCATTTCCATGCTGCTCCAGCGTCTTCGCAACGCTGACGTATCTGCTGAAGCTGCCATCCTCGACAACATCGTGCCTCTGGCTCTGGCTGGCCCTCGAAGCGCTTACATCGACGTGGTGCGAGCTCTTTCGGCGGTCTCGAGGAGTGCTCTCACAGGTGGTGCCAACCGCCGTGCTGCTGTGGCTGTCGAGTCGGCACAGCTCAAGCTGGCCCGCGGTCTCGGTCGTCTCGAGGAGCGCGACGAGCGCGACTCGTCCTCGGCAGACGAGAATGACGCCTCGGGCGGCCGCAAAGAGATCTTCCTCATCGAGCTCCTCCAGCTCTTTGCCGAAAAGGGTATGCAGCTGCAGACTGTCGCCTCCAGCAGCAAGGCCAGCGCAGAGGAACTCGCTGAGCTCAACACGGACCTAGCTACGCTCCTCCCCGCCATCGCTGCTGTCCTGGAACACAAGGATATCCACCCCGAGGTACAGCCTACCACCGAGATGGTTTCGCTCTTCCGCAACATGTGGTTCCTGTCCGTTCTCTTCGGCTACGCCTCCCCCTCCAACATCCGCAACAACATCGCTGCCGACGGTAGTGCCACCTCGCGCCCTACCTCGGCTGCTGAAGCTCAGGCCGAGATCGTTGGGAGGTCGCTCAGCTCCATCTCGCTCAAGACGCCTACGCTGGTGCCCGAGACGGCACACAACTACCTCGAGAGCGATCTCGAGTACAACTCGGTCCTCAAGCGCGAGTTCTCCAACCAGACGCTCGACTCGCAGCGCAAGGCCTTGAGTGCCGTCATCCCCTCGCACGCCTCCGACATTCGCTCGTTCAGCTATGCACAGGTCACCTTCCTCTCCACCATCTACGATCTCGAGTGTCTTCGCAGCCGCATGGGCCGTCCTTCCATGGTGCTCTCGTACTTTACCAACGAAGGTCTCAACAGCAGCGCACTTGTCGGTGCTATGCAGGCGATCGCAGACAAGGTCATCGACTTTTTCATCCGGGATCTCGGCCTGCAGGTCAACAAGCATTCGCTCGACCCTCGCGTTGCCAACGAGGTCAAGAACCTCATGCTAGGATGTTGCCACCGAGTTGCCAAGGTGCGCCAAGTCTCACAGAGCATCTTGAACAAGCTCGTCTATGCTCTCCCTTCGCTGCTCTGCGATCAGGATGTGGTAACGACCATGCTCGAGATCCTGACTCTTCTCCGTGATGGATGCGAGGACGAGTTCAAGGACGAGTTTGCTCCCACTTACAACTATGTGTCGGAGCGTGCCAACGTCTCGTTCGACCTCTCGGACTCCTACACGCAGAGGAACGAGATCCTTTCGCAGTTCCTCACCAAGTCGCGAGAGTATCTCTCGCTGATCATGAATCTGGCTCCCCTGGAGCTGCAGGGTATTCTCGAGCGATACTTGGGTACATTCGACGACTCGATGCTGCCCGACCGCAGCGAATTGGGTAAGAGCGTGGCGCTCGAGTACGCCCGCAGCATGCCCGTTTCTGCTCGCAAGGAGCGTCTGCTGCCTGCGCTGGGTGGATGGCGCTCGGATGCCAGCAGCTCGTTCATCGGCGAGCTGTCGGCCAAGAGCACCTACCTGGGCGAGATGACCGGTATCCACCTGGCCCTCACCAAGGGTCTGGTGGAACTCTCCAAGGATCCCACCAACACCATGTCGCCTTCGAGCGTCGCAGAGTGCCGACAGCAGCTCGCTGCTCTTTCCAACGAGGTCGGTTCCAGGCGCAAGGTGCTTCCCTTTGCCGAGCTGCGTCGACTGCTCTACCGCACCGCAGCGCTGGTCGTTGCTCTGCCAGAACCAGACTACGAGCTTCTGCACTTTATCGTCTCGATCCCCTTCCTCGTCTTCACTCCCGAGGCCATCTCTACGGCTTGCCAAGTATGGACCTGGGTCATCGGCGCCCGCCCCGAAGTGGAGACCAAGATCATGGTCGAGCTCACCATTGGTTGGGCTATGACTGCCAAAGCTCGCAAGGGTATCTTTTCTCCCAACCTCACGACGAAGCACCCCTTCCTGCGCAAGACTGAAATGGGTGCCTTCAACCGCGAAGAGATCACCGCAGAGCAGGAACAAGCAGCTCGACTTTTCACCCCCCATCTCACCTTGATCCATCTCATCTCGAGCCGCTTCCAGGCTTTCCGATACCGAGACCCGACCATGGTGCTCTCCCTTGTCCGACTGCTGCAGCACTCGGGCGCCGCTGTAGACCGCATGAGCACCCATCCTCTGGCACGAGAGGCTAGATTCACCCTGCTCAACTTTGGATTCCGCCTCATCCAGACTTCGCAGCTCGAAGGGCTTGTTGAGCATCACCTGCGCGAGGCGCTGTACAAGCTGGGATATGGCTGGTTCTCGAGCAGCCCGCAGTGGTCGTTCGGCGGAAATCGTCTCCAGCTGAGCGCAGACATGCAGGTTTTGCAGGAAACGCTGGATCTGCTCCAGGGGGATGTGGTCAGGGCCGACCAGCACGTCACCAGTTTCCCACCCACTCTCAGCGCCGTACGCATGCCAGGCGGTCTGACGCTCCAGGAAGCGATCAAGAGCTTTGACGAGAAGAAGCGACTGTTGCAGCTGCTGGTGGAGAACGAGTACTCTCGTCTGTCGGTCTGGGCCAATCCTCTCAACACGGCCAGCCGTGGCTCCGACTTTGTCGGCTCGCTGAGCAAGAGTATGACCGAATCCAACTGGGGCAGCTTTGTTGAGTCTGCCTGGCGCATCTCTCCCGTGATTGCCGTCCAGCTCGGTTCGCGATTCCCCCAATCTAAAGCCTTGCGCTCATCCCTAGGCCGATTGATCCGCAGCCAACCCTACAAAACCGTCGACAATCCAGCCTCGCTCAAATACCTGCTCGACGACCACCTGCACCTTGCCCAGAAGGAATCCTCGGATCTCCGCTGGCTCTCTTACTGGGCGGCCGTCTCGCCCGTTGAAGCCATCGACCTCTTCCAACCCGAATACGATAATCACCCTTTACTCCTCCAATACGCCATGCGATCTCTCGAGCAGCATCCTGTCGAACTCACCTTCTTCTACGTCCCCCAAGTCGTCCAAGCCCTCCGCACCGACGAATACGGCTACGTCGAACAGTTTATCTTTGAAACTTCCAAGATCTCGCAACTCTTCTGTCACCAGATCATCTGGAACATGAAGGCCAACAGTTACAAGGACGACAATGCGGAGGAAGAAGATCCGATGAAGCCTACTTTGGACCGAATGGTGGACAACATTGTCAATGCGCTTTCGGGCGAAGCGCAGGATTTCTACGAGAGAGAATTCGGATTCTTCAACGAGGTCACTTCCATCTCTGGCAAGTTGAAGCCGTATATCAAGAAGAGTAAGCCGGAGAAGAAGGCCAAGATCGACGAGGAGATGGCAAAGATCAAGGTGGATCCGGGAGTTTACCTGCCTTCGAATGCGGATGGTGTTGTGGTGGATTTGGATCGCAAATCCGGTCGTCCGTTGCAGAGTCACGCCAAGGCACCGTTTATGGCTACGTTCAAGGTGCATCGAGAGATTGTCAGACCGGGTGATGAGGGGGATGAGAATACGCCACCCAAGAAGACGGGGGTTGATGTTTGGCAGGCGGCGATTTTCAAAGTTGGTGACGATTGTCGTCAAGACGTTCTTGCGTTGCAGGTGATTGCCATGTTCAAGAACGTGTATACCACCGTTGGCATTGATCTTTACCTCAACCCTTATCGAGTCACTGCCACGGGTCCAGGATGCGGAGTTATCGACGTAGTGCCCAACGCCACCTCTCGAGACGAGATGGGACGGGCCAAGATCAACCACCTCCTCACGTTCTTCATTGGCAAGTATGGCAATCCCGACTCGATCGCGTTCCAAAAAGCTCGGATCAACTTTATCCAATCCATGGCGGCCTACTCTGTCGTCTGCCACATTCTGCAAATTCGCGATCGACACAACGGAAACATGATGATCGACGGCGACGGCCATTTGGTACACATCGATTTCGGATTCCTCTTCGACATCGGTCCCGGTGGAATGCGTTTCGAACCTTACTCGTTCAAGCTGAGTCACGAGATGATCGACGTTATGGGTGGACCGAACAGTCAAGGATTCCGAATGTTTGAAGAGTTGGTGGTCAAGGCGTTCCTCGCTGCTCGTCCGTTCTGCGCCGAGATTGTGGATACGTGCAAGCTGATGCTGGGTACGGATCTGCCGAGTTTCAAAGGAATGCCTACAATCGATCGATTGAGAGACAGATTCAAACCAGAACTCACAGAGAGGGAGGCGGCTCAACATGCACAATGGTTGGTAAAGGATGCTTATGGCAACCGAAGAGCAGTGCTGTATGATAAGCTGCAGGAGGTGACGAACGATATTCCTTTCGCTCGTTGAAGCGATGGGAAGGTCGTTTTCTAAAAGCAAGGTGTTGGCATTCTTTCTTTTTTTCGTAACAATTTTTCCACAGATCTCGTTGGCTCTCTTCTGCATGAGTCTGTGAGAGAAGCACGATGAACTCTGAAGATGGTGGATGAATGCCAAAAAAAAAAGATTGGATTAGATTTCTGGAAGCGATAGATACCTACTTCTGAGGAGCAAAGGCGGCTACATGAAGCAATGAATGTGTGTGTGAGAAAGGCATTGCAAAAGAATGTCCATGTTGTGAAACAAGTGAAAGCGAAATGACGACTACTGGGCAGGATTGGACCAGCCATAAGTCTGGAATCCACCACAGGGATTGGGAAGGTTGTTGTAGAAGTTTCGTACGTTTCCACCTTTACCCGGGTTAGGCATGGTGCCCGCAGCGATCATGTCGACGTAGCTGTAGAGCTGCATGAGGTTGTCGGACAGGGCCAAGACCTGAAGTTTCGAGGTGTTGGCTTTGAAGTTCCAGAAAATGGATCCGGCCGACCAGCCGTAGGTGGAGAGCTGCATCTGGAGGTAGGTCTGGGCGTAGTTGGACGAGTTGGTGTTCTGGATCGCAGAGAACTCGCCCATGACAATGGGGACGGGGAACTGGCTTCCTGCAGAACCGTATTCGCATACAGAGGTCTGGATCTGATCCGGTCCAGGCTCAGGGGTGGAGAACCATCCGGGGTAAGGGTGGTCTTCGTAAATGAGCATGTTGGGGTTCTTGCCCGAAACAAATGGCCTCCAGAGGTTCATCTTCTCCATGACGGTACCGGGAGCGAAACCGTTGTGGAAAGTCATGGGGATGTTGTACTTGAGGCAGGTGGCGTAACTGCGCTCGTAGTAGCTCTGGGTGATCTGGAATCGAGTCTGGTTAAGGGCCCAGTTGTCGTTGACGATACGAGGCTCGTTGACGACGCCGATCGAGTTGATGATGGAACTGTAGTTGCTGGTGGTGGCCCAGTCCAAGACATTCTTCAAGAAAGTGTCGGATCGATCCTGGTTGGTCTGCTCAAACCACTGGATGTTGGTGGTGTTGTGACCCGAGGACTGGTCACCGTTCTGCGAACCAGGCATGGCGTGAAGATCCAACATGACGTACATGCCGCGCGAGTAGCACCACTTGAGCATCTTGTTGAGCTGGTTCTTGTACATGTCCATGTCGTTGAGATAAGGCTCGCCGGAAACGGTAGGGATGAAAGCCCAGAAGGGAATGGGGATGCGAACAATATTGACACCGCTATTCTGGAGCGTGTCCATGTCGGCTTCGGTAACCCAGCTGTTCTGGTGGTCGTTGAGTACCGAAGCGGCACGGCTGCCGAGGATCTGGGTGAAGCGGTACTCGTCCCAAGCGTTGGCGCCGCCCTGCTGAACCATCCAGTCCTCGAGCTGCCATCGCTCGAGCACGAGCCAGGAGCCGAGACTGACACCGTAAGCCTTGGTGTTGGTGTCGGTCCAGCTGTAGTGAGGGAAGGGGGTGATCTTGGGTGCCGAAGGTGCCGTCGAGGTGGGAGCGCCGTTACCACGGTTGCTGCCAGCTCCGTTGCTGTTGCTGCTGTTGCTGGCGTTGGAAGCACCGCTGTTGGAGCCCGAGCTGTCCTTATTGGTGTTGGCCGCGGCAGAGAGGTTCTTGTCGTTGGACTTTTTGGACTGCGAGATACCGACACCGGCACCGACACCGGCGGCGATGAGGACAAGCAAGACGATCAACGAGAAGAGAATGGGACGACGTCGGATAAAGTTGTGACGCTTTTTGGGAGGAAGACCACCTTCGAGACCGGCGTTGTTGGCCGGGTTGTAGCCCTGGCCACGTCGGCCTGGATATTGGTGGAAGCCAGCAGCTGCAGCCCCAGCGGCGGGACCACCTTCCTTGTTAAAGTAGTAAGTGCTGGAACGTTCGCCACGGCCACCATCTACCGACTGCAAGAGGCCCTGTGCTTGGGGGGTGTGAGCGCCGTCACGGTCGTATTTCTCGAAATTGGTGCTAGCCATCGAGTGGTGACCAAAGCTTCCTAATGTGCCTGGTGTGCCCGGACGAAGGGTCTGGAACTCTGTGTACTCTCCGGGAGGGGAAAATGTGGGGGACATGGGGTCTGGGCTGTAGTAGGCATCCGCGGCCGAGTTGGGCGCTTGTGAGCTTGGACGCGGCATGTTGTATGATATGATGTGCGCTGGGTGGCTATAAATAGAGCAGACGCGGGGAGTAGCGCCGAGCTAGATGGAGACGTCGAGATTGAAATGAGTTGATGCAGAAATGTTAAACAAGTTGCTGATGTTTGGAGCAATGCTGTTTGGTGAGAGAGACAAATGCAACGAGCGCCGAACTAGAAGCGAAAAACAAGTGCAGAAGCCAAAGAGATTGAATGGATGGGGTTTGTTGGTGAAGAGAATAGGAAATGACACTCCAAGACGAGGATGAGACGGAAGTGAGAGGGTAGATGGAAGGAGGGAAGGAAAGGAGGATGAAAGAGAGAAAGGATAATGAGGATGGGGGAAGCGAAGGATAGGGAGGATTGAAAAAGGAGAGAGGATGGACGGAGCTAGGAATTGAGGGGGAAGGGGCAAAGGACAGGGAGGCAAGGGGAGGAGAAAGAGGAGAGAGAGCTTGGCATTGAGAGCTGGAAGGCAAAGCAAAGACGCAGGGAGAGAGAGAGAGAGAGAGAGTGTGTGTGTGTGTGTGTGTGTGTGCGATGAACCGATGGTTGAGGATGGGAGATCCCGCTGCTGTGCTCAAGGATAGCCGCCCACGAGTTACAGTCCATGGTCGGACAAGATTCACACGGCTTGTCAACACGGAGAGGAAGAGAAGAGAGGCAAAGCGGAGTACCGCCATCGGTAAGCGGCGCCGGGCCAGCACCTAAAAAAACACACACACACACACTCTCTCTCTCTCCTAGGAGTAACTGTACTGTACAGGTGAGACGGGAGAGGGAGAGACAGACACAAAAGCAGAGCTGTCAGGATCGAGGGGATCACGAGAAGCGGAGATGGAAAAAGAAAACAGGCTTCGAAACTGCGGCTTGTCAGCATGGGGGAGCGACGGAAACGAAAAAGGGGCGGTGATGGTCTCAGAAAGGCAAAGACAACAACGGCTTAGCCTAGCTACCACACACAACCAAAACCAAAAGCGAAGGGCAAATCGTTGACGCAGTTCCGATGGAAGGCGTGGCTTTTCAACCCTTTCTTCACAAGCGAACACAAGGCGACACATTTTTTTTTTTTTTTTTTTTTTAAATAAGATTGAGTTTTGAGGGTTGTTGACTGTAAAGCACCCGCATCACAGCTGCACGGGAGCACTAAGACGACGCGTTCCCAGCCACCACTTTTCAAGCGTGTTGTTTCGTTTCTCCCGATACACACTTTGGGCAGCACTGGCATTCAGAGCGACTACAGTAGCACAAGTTCGTCAGAGCTCATCGTCCAACCCTCTGAGATCAAGGACAAACGATGTTGGATATGCGATTATAGTTGCGCGAGGCAGGGAGAAAAGAGAGAAATGCTTGGCTCAGACAACGGAAGGGAGTGGAAATACGATGGTAAGAGGTTCAACACCAGCCAATCGCCACTTTTCACATAGCTAAGCGAGAATACAACTACAGTACCTCTCCAATCCCAATACAATACGGTCCCCGGCTCAAGTGCACTTAGCAAGCAACACACAAAAAGGATTTTCCGCAGCGGCCAATCGTCGCTTCTTGAGTATGGTTGTCCAAACAGACCAAGAGGCCAACTTGATGTGCTGTGTACAGTACACTCCGCCAAAGTGGTTCAATCACGTTTTTTCGCTCATTGTATGCACAACGCAGAAACTCGACCACAGGAACAAGGCACTGCTGCAGAAAGGTTTCCACCTCAGCTAAACCGTAAGAATGGTGCGTGATCACCACCACCACCTTGCAGCAGCAGAAGCTAAAGTGGCGTTCCATTCCGTTGAAAGAAGTCGTATCGGTGCCTGGATCCGTCTGTATACAGTAGTACATGCCTTTCTCACAAGTGCCGTCTCTTGGCAGAGTGTTGATTTGGATGCGACCTTGTGGACAACCAGCATTTCTGTTTCTTTTCCCTTTTCTTTACAAAAACTCAAAACTCCAAGCACTAAACTCTGCGATGATGCACTCGCGCAGCTCTCTTTTCCCGTTGGACGATTCACACGAGCCTCTTTTTTTTTTTTCTCTTCTTCTTTTCTGCTCTGGCTGTTCATGGGCGACCGGAGTTCCGCGTCCCTAGTCAAAACTGCATACACGTAAACGGGTCAGCACAGCGATGGATCGGTATCGTTTGCGTTGCACAGATTTTCCGCTGTTCACAGCATCATCTCGTCCGACTCTGGGATTCCGCAAGATCAAGCATGATGCCGTCAAGAAAGAGAAGATCGAACAACAGCATTCCACCAACTTTGACAATCCTGTCGATCCGTATCAAGTGTGCCAAGACTGGATGTGGGGTTGGGCATCATGAACTTGTTCCTGGATTGCTTACGGTATCAAGATGAAAAAACAAAACAAAACAAACACCTCTTTTTCATAGCTGTTCTTTTTTTAAAAAAAATATATATTACAGTTCAAACCCGCACTACACACTCCAAGTTCGAGTTCAAGTGCAGACTCGATGTTTGTTCGGAATCTTGATTAGCTACTGGTCTGTCTATGGGACCAACCTTGTTGCTCAGTAGGACTCCCTTGCGGTGTTTTGTGTATGTGAGTTGACCGAAACGAGCTGAATAAAAATAAACATAAAAATAAACCAAAAACACGCTGTCTATTGTACTGTACCTGTACTGTACTGTACGGTATTCTGTCTGTGCTGTACACTACCCGATCTGTCAATCGGCGTCGGAAATGGAATTTGCGACGTTCCAAGAAAGAACATACAACACATACAGACACATGCACCAAACATCAAACAAAGGGGGCGGACCCTTGGCTTGCTTTGCTCTTGCGTCCCTGCTGCACACTTTCTGCCGCTCCAAGTTGCTGTACAGAGTCGCTTACTGCAAACCACGCACCACTTTGCGCTTCCCGTTGATGCATCAGCAGCACCCACTTACACGCACACATGCGCGGTCAACTCGGATCGCAACCGTGCTGTTCCCTGACGCTTTGATATGACTCCGCTTTCGCTTGCCTTGCTCACATGTGTCCCGTGGTGAGCGGTTTAAAGCGTCCACCTCGAAGGTCTTTCCGAGCCTACGGATTGCTCTCTGCGGTTCGGTCATGGTCAACGAGATCTCTGTCAACGTGATACGCTTGCAGATCAGCCACCACTAAAGCAGCATTTTCGGGACCACCACACCTCCTTACCCTGATAGCATACGCCACGCTCGGCTAACATTTTTAGACCCGTTCTACTCGAGACTCTGAGCTAGAGTATCATGTGGCGCTGGCATTCCTCATCCCTATCCTGTCTCGCAAAAGAGTTACTGTACTGTACTTTGTGTACGCCAAGCCTGCCGAACAGAACAGCCATCGACAGCAATCTCGTCTGATCCCGCCCACTTCGCAACGCCCAACAGGTCTCACTCTGTTGGATGCCAAGAACTCCACGGACCTTTTTACCCCATCAAACCCACAACACGCACACACACGCGCTTAGTTAGTGTAGAAAACAGCGATGCAAACGTGACCTCTTCCCCGCACATCGCGTATAGGTAAGCTGTCACAACGTGCTGCACATCGAGCTCTGCTGTGCGGAACCGTTCCCATGAATCGGCAGCGCTTCCGATCTTGCCATGCTCGCATAAGGTGTCTATGTTGGTGCGATTTGATCAAACATGTTAGAGTGTCTTCCTTCACAGTTTTTTTTTTGGATCTCTGTCAGATCGCAACTTGGGCTCAGCCTCTGCACGGACCCTGCCGCCTTTGCCTCCACTCTCTGTGCAGAGAGCAACACTTTTTCTGAAACTGGACCAGCCAACCATTCTTCATATCAGACGACATAAAACTCACTCCCATCCCCACATCGCCACACTCTACATTTTCTCCCATCAGCAACCGACCCACGCAAAATGACAACAGCGCAATGGCCCGGTCGATACGACCACATCGATCGAATCCTCGACAGACCCGGTCCATCCACCGATCAAGCCTTCCAAGCAGGCACTCCTGTAAAGACCTTCCTCCGCACCCACTCCAAGATCCTCGTCATCGGTGCGGGCGGCCTCGGATGCGAAATCCTCTCCAATCTCGCACTCTCCGGCTTCAACGACATCCACATCATCGACATGGACACCATCGACGTCTCCAATCTCAACCGACAATTCCTCTTTCGTGACAAAGACGTGGGCAGAAGCAAGGCCGAGGTAGCGGCCGAGTTTGTACAGCGCCGAGTACCAGGTGTCAAAATCACTCCTTACCACGGAAAGATTCAGGACAAGGACGAAAAGTACTATATGCAGTTCAACATTGTCATCTGTGGCTTGGATTCGGTAGAGGCCAGAAGGTGGATCAACGCGACACTGGTCAACATAGTAGATGAGGACGAGCCAGAGTCGTTGAAGCCACTGATCGACGGTGGTACAGAAGGGTTCAAGGGTCAGGCGAGGGTCATTTTGCCCACTATAACCAGTTGCTACGAGTGCAGTCTAGATATGCTCAACAAACAAACTACCTATCCGATTTGCACCATAGCAAACACACCCAGGTTGCCAGAACATTGCATCGAGTGGGCGAGCGTGCTCGAATGGCCGCGTGTCTTTGGCGGTAAGCATCTCTCCCTTCCCCTCCTCTCTATTTGTTTTTTTTCCGACCAGACTTACTCAACCGACTTCTTCTCACCTTTCCTCTTTCGACACACGCAGAAAAGAAACTCGACAACGACAACCCGGACCACATTTCCTGGCTCCAAACCGTCGCCTCCACCCGCGCCGCCACATTCGGCATCACCGGCGTCACCTACACCCTCACCCAAGGCGTCGTTAAAAACATCATTCCCGCCATCGCCTCCACCAACGCCATCATCGCCTCCGCCTGCGTCCTCGAAGCTTTCAAATTCGCCACCACCTCTGCGCCCTACCTCAACAACTACATGATGTTTACCGGAAACGACAGCGTCTACACGTACACTTTCGAGCATGAGAAACGACCCGACTGCCCTGTCTGCGGAGGCGAATCTCGAATCCTCGAATTCAACGCAGAGCAAGACAAGCTCGAAAACGTCATCGAGCTACTGGCGGAAATGTCGGATCTGCAGATCAAAAAACCGAGTCTAAGCATCGCTGGCAAGCCACTCTACTACCAGGCTCCCAAGCAGTTGGAGGAAGCGACGAGGGGGAATTTGGGAAAATTGTTGAGGGATGTGTGTAAGGATGGAGATGAGATTACGGTGACGGATGCGAGGTTGCCATTTACACTTGGGATTGTTGTCAAGTTTGTTTGATGTCAGGGCAAAATATGCATGACTTTGACAGACCAAGATCGTGTGTTACGCAGCAGTGGTGACGTTGATCCCGAAGAGGCGTGCTAGAGCACCGTTCGATGTCACCCTTGATTTAAAAAAAGAGCTCTCGAGTGTCAGTATACTCTTTCGCTTCCAACAGTCCAACTTCGAATGGACAGAAAAAGGCGGGAGGAAAACTTACATGGTTCGACCGTCATGCTTTGCACCTGCTATCCAGTCTACAGACCACTTTCTTTTCCCTCTGAACCCTGCTCTCATCTGCATCGCCTCCAGGTGGCCATGGTAATTTCGTGCCCTTTCGGCGCGGTCAGCCCCTTTTTCCCGCGCAGAAAGAGCTTTCGTCAGTATCGTCACCATCCCCAAAAAAGGGGGGAAAGAGGATACCCACCTTGAGCTATAGCCTCCAATCGATCGTCTCCAACACCTCTATCTTTCTCCCCGTGAACGAAGTGTATCTTTCGTTGTAGCATCTGTAAGAGATAGAATTCGGGGTCTTGACTGAGCCCTGGATAGGGGAGTTTGTTCTGGATTGCTTCAAAGCCGTCTGATGGGCGGGGTCAAAGTTGGTTAAGACGTTGATCTTGGAAAAGAAAGGAGGAAGGGTGGGCTCTGATAGACTTACACTTGTACTCGTTCATGCCCTATCCTCCAGTCATCCCATGCCAGACAGAGGTGCTTTTGATCAGCTCAAGCTCGACCACACGATAGAGAGAGAGAGAGAGAGAGAGAGAGGAAGAGATACAGATGAAAACAGGCTATACTCACCGGCGCGGGAGGACCTGCTCGATCCGAGCTAAAGTAAAGATAGCTGGCGGGATTCATAGCCACCCACACCACTTCAACGTTGCTTCCCTTTGGCGGCGGTGGTACGGCTGAGCTCAAGATAGAGTGTCGGTGCACTAGCTGCGCTCCCATACTGTGACCTGCTACTCGACCTACTCATCCACAGCGTCTGGTCAAATCGATCAGTACATGCGCTTCATTTCTATACCTCTCTCGGGTGGAAGGGATGGACTTACACAACACGATCCTTTGAAGGCAGGCGTACTGTTTCGAATGCAAAAAGTGGCCCAGGATAGCGTCGAGTGCTTCGAAAGACGACAAACCCCCATCTGAGTGACCTCTCGGTCGATTGCTTGGAGATCCTTCGCCCCACTGTTTCACATATAAGACCGAAGATGTGTGCAAACATCGAAAAGCAGGTTGTAGGAAATGATGCGAAAAAAAAAGGGGACGGAGAGAGGAAGCAGGTTGTTCTTACCCCATTGCCTTTCCACACAAGCAACGCGGAAGACCCTTTAAAAGCGGGGAACTTGTCCTTGTCAAGCCCGTTGAACTGCTCCATCGAAACAATCTCATCGTCAGTACTCATATTAGAACCTCGAGAAGGTCAAAAGATGCGAGGGGTACTCACGAACTGCGGTGAGACAGTCAAGATCCTCCTCTGATGTTGAATGGGTAGCTTTGCGCGTGCTGCTGCTATGTCTGTGTATGCTACGTTTGCTTCCCTCTCTATTGTTTTATGTTTGCATGTGAGAAGAAGATAAGGATTTTGGGTCAGCATGTTGTCTTTTGATAGTGCGTGAAAAAGTGCAGCGAAAGATAGGAGGGGAGACTTACCTCTACCATGCACATGTACGACAACCTGCTCGATTGTTTCTCTGCTCTCCCGACCTGCAGAGACTCGATCATCAACGTATAACGGAAGCTCAACCGTCCGCCCTATGCTGCTTGAATGCCAGGTGAGGAGCCCAAGCGTGCTGCCTTCCACTGTCATCGTTTAACAACAAGGTAGATTAGCTTTGTGTCAGATTTGGCCCAGGTCGACCCTTCCTCACGAGCCTACGAACTCTGCCTTCTGGTCTCTCACCTTTGTCCAAAAGCATCCCACCCTCGTCACACGGGACAAGTTGGGGTACGCTGTCAAAGTGCATTCTTACCTCGTGGATGATCAGAAAGCCTTCTGCTTGCTTCGAGACTCAAGCGAAGGTCGTCGTGGGGATGAAGAAGGAAGCGGTGCAGCGTGGGACCGTGCATTAAATGACGTGCAAGAGAGTACATGCAGGGTCCAATCGCTCAACTGCAAATGCTCACCGTCACTTTACACTCCAGCCCTCACATCACTCGTACACATTCGCTCGACATATACTGTACTTCACAACGTTGATTTGATACTGATACAATCTTGCGCACCATCTCCCTCGGTAGCTCAATTAAAAGTGCTGCGAGCCATTCAACTTGGACTCTACAAAACTGGTGATGAGGCCAAACAGATTGCCTTGACCTCCCGCAACCTCTTCGGCCGCCCTCAACGCCGAGACGATATCCCTGGACAGACCAGATTCCAATTCTTGCCTTGCCATGTGTTCGAAGCGCGCCTGCTCTTTGCCCTCTTTCGACTTGCCTGCTGCCCAGATTGCCGCTTGGCTGGCTGCCAGCCCAAGAGCCTGCTCCAATGTTGCTGAACAGCTCGCCTTGTCATCCGTCGACAATTTTGCCTTGTTCGTCCTGATATAGTCCGTCAGGTGCGAGCCGAGGTCGAGAAGCGTTCCCAGCGTGGCAATCCGCACAGCGCTGGTGCGGGTGGTAGGTCGAACAATGGCACATCCCGAATCGGTCGACGGCCATGCTTCGGCTCCCCTGCAAAGCACCAGTACGCACTTTGTGTGATTCCACAGACTCGCCACGAGCACTGACACGATACTTCGGATCTTGCCCGCTGCCGTCTCTTGCGCGAGCTTGGTCGCGTCCGCATTCGCATCGAGACCAAGCAAGCTGGTAAGCTCGTTCGGATGCTGCAAGAGATGCACGAGCGGCTGCAGCGTCCATGCAGAAGTCGAGGCGAGATGCTGCACGATCGACGGTCCAGCCGAGTCGGTTTCCCGGGCAGTGGAACGCGCGGACTGCTCCTGTTCGATCCTCGTCAAGCTGTAGAATAGACTTGAGATCAATTCGACTTCCTCCAGTTGCTCCAAGCTGACAGGCGTGCCAGCGCTGTCGTTGGTGGTCGCGAAGTGGTCGTGCGCGGAAGAAGGGTGACCAATGACACCGGACATCGAGTCGAGCCGCGCTGAGAGCTCGCCTAGATTCATCGCTCGGTCGATCTGCTTCTGGTAGACGCGGACAAAGCCGTACACGTCGGTCTCGACGAACCTGGCACTGACGCCGCGCCAGCTGGCGTTGTCGGAGCCTGCGCCGAGGTTGTCGATAAGGTTGACGACGATGCGCAGCATCATCCTCCAGCATTCGTGCGAGGGGTTCGGATCACCAGAAAGCAGCAGGGGCGAAACTTGACCGTTCTCGAGGGGATCGGTGAGCATGTTGGATGCCAGTGCATTGACAGCACCCTGTAAGGCCAGTTCCTCGCTTGAAGACGGCTGTGATGCGACGGCCAGCAGCAGGGACAGCAACGGCTTCATAAAGGCGACATGATGCGCACTGTTGGGGTTGACAGGCGTGCTGACACCGTTGGCGCTTTCAGGCCGTAGCACGGGTGCTCTGCCAAGTAGACTGATCGTGATCTGCAACAGCTGCGTCTCTTGGACGTGCGACAACCACACACTGATTTCTGCGCCAACATCGCGTCGAATGGTCATCTCGAAAATGCTGACCAGAATGTCTAGGTCATCCTCCAAATACTGCAAGTCGGCTTCGTGTCGTTGACCAGTCTGCAAGACGCGCAGAGCCATCTCGACCTTGATGCGGAGCGCCTCTGTGGCGTGTCGACAGAAGAGGTCGACAGAGGCGTGGAGCGCCTTGTGGCTCTCGATCGTCTTGTCGTCCGGTCGGACCATCGAGTCCTGTGCCGAAAGCAGCGTGCGGATGCGGGCGACGCAGACCAACACCATCTCAAACACCTCGCGGTGGAACTCTGGCGGTACAGTGCCCTTGAGACTGTCTTCGACACGGAAGAAGGGGTGCGTCACGAGACGTCCACACAGAGTAGCAGCTTGGACGATCTGATCAGTGCTGGAGGACTCGTTGCTGCGGCGATGGCCCCAGCCGAGCTCCATGAGCTTGGTCAACAGAGCAAGTCGGGTGGCATGGACACCACGCATAAAGTCGCCCTCCCTGCCCTCGTCAGCTGCAAGCGTGGCGAGACGCGTCCATGCCGTGATGATGGCTTTCTCCAGTGCCGACATCTTGTCCTTGTTGATCGCCTGTGCCACGATACGGCCCATGCACAGCTCAACGCACTGCGTCCAAGCCTGGAGCACCGAGTTCTGCACGTCGACCAAACTCCACTCCATGTTGATCGTGTAGACCGCCAAAAGTCCTTCTTCCAGCAACGTCACCTCGCCACCAATTTCTCCGTCCAGGATGCGACCTTCGGCCTTATTGCGGAAGGACGAGATGCTAAAGTGGTAGTCGTCACCATATCTTTTATCGAGATCAAAGTCGTCTTTGCGAGCCGGATGACGCAGCGAGTCGACGTAGATGGTGGGGAAGAGTTCCGCGAGCTTGCGTTCCAATGCGGCACGCATCGAGGGATCGCAGGGCATCGAGAAGCACTTTTCCATTGCGCCTAGGGTGCGATCAGACGAAACGAGGATCTCGAGCAAGGCCTCGACGCTGGCTTTGCTGGGCGCGCTACTCTTGGCTTGATCTTTGAGGATACCGCCGAGCTGGATATCGTGCTGCAGCAGCCTCAAGGAGCGTGCCTGGCACATCTTTCGATAGCAGTAGGTCGCCACCGCCGCGTCGTTGTTCGCACGCAGCGTAGTGTCGGCATCGACAAATCCTTCAGCCAAGGTCGAGGGAGCGTCAGATGCCTCGCAGATCACATCCGCCAGCGCACGGAAGAAGGCCGAGTTGGTTCGGATCGTGTCAAAGGCAGCGACATGCTCTGCCGCATGCACCCAAGCGACATCGAGGAAGCGGAGCACGGCTTCGAGCAACTGCGGACTGCCTGCATAAGCTGTCTTCCAGGACAAGACCGCCTCGGACGCCACATCGAGTGCTGTCTTTGCGAGTGCTTGCCCGTGACTTGAGCCTGCCGCTGCATCGGATTGCTTCGCGTTCGAATCTCCATCAGACCTGTTGAGACGCGTCTCGGTCGTCATTGCTAGGTGTCGACCGGTAAGCAGCAGCGTGCCAAGGGCGGGCTGAGTGTCGACGATAGCGGCCAGCATAGTCCAGACCTGAACCTTGAGCGCAGGATCCTGATTCGGGTTGGCAACAAGCTCAACGAGCCCAGCAAGGGTCTCTTCGAGCTCCTCGAGCGTGCCCATATGCCCAATGAGGCCAGGAGGTTGCTTGCCGGCCGAGACAAGGTCGGCGACTGACCTGAGGACAGCTGTGATCAAGTGCGCTGCCGTCAAGCTGATGGATGTTGAGGTGGGGAAGAGCACGTAGGCGAAAGCTGCACTGGCGAGCTCGACTCGGTTGGATCTGCGTCCGCCGCTGAGTGCTGTTCGAGAGGCAACAATCGTGTGATCGAAGAAGAGGCGCTCGAAGAGGCCCATGTTGATCTTGGCCGACATGGCCTTCTTGGCCGTCTCTGCAGGCAGTGTGGAAAGATCGCGCAGCGCAGCAATGGTGAGCTCGCGTTTGCGGGAGACGATGAGCGTGGCCAGACGCAAAGTGGACGAGATCCACTCTTCCGCCAGAACGGCATCTGTCTGTCTCCCAGCTCGGCTCAATGCATCGAGAAGTTGCTGGCCTGTGCCGATGCATGTGATCAAGGGAGCTAGACCGATGATGCTTGGATGGTTGACCAGACTCCTCTCTGCAGCTTCGACCAAGGCAGCTGCTGGCCCCGCTTCTTCCACCAGGTCCGACGTTGGTGTCGGAGACAGGCGCCAACTGCGCTCCTCGAGCGCCATCTCGAGCAGGCGGGTACACTTTGTGCCAATCTCGAGCCGATCTGCCAATCGGACGTACCTCCAGCTCTGGTACTCGGGCCAGACGCATTCGAAGATCCAGCTAAAGGTGCGGAGAAGGACGCCTGCCTTGGTTTCGAGGGTGTCGGTGGATGAGGTCGAATACGACCTTTGAAGCTCGGAAAAGAGCGAAATGTGGAAGTCGAGCAAGGACACCAGGCCACCGTACGAAGCGCGGCCCATCTCTTGGGTGAGAAGCGCCGAAACGGTCGATGGACCTGCTCCGGCAGCGCTTTTGGATAGATACGGGATGGCGCCTGGACTCCCGATCAAAGCGTTGGAAGATCGCACCTCCTGCCAGACAGCATCGGGGTCGTAGGGCAGCAGCACTGTGAGTAGCCGCAAGGTCGAGCGAACCAGACGGACATTGATGGGGGCTGCGACGAGAGCATGCGACAGAAGGCTGACGGCAATGGATGAAAGACTCTTTGCATGCGCCAGTTCCTCCTTTTCCTTCTGAATTTGCTCGAGCTCTTCAGGTTCAAAGTCCAGGGAAAGCTCATCGGCAGTGATGTCGCGTCCGTCGAGGTGAGCGAGCAGCGACCAAGCGAGGTCTGCGCTGGCAGAGATGATGCTGGCAAAGAGGTCAAGAACGTCGGATGCGAGTTCTTCCCAGGGCTCGTCGCAGTCGGCAGGGGCAAGCTGAGCAAAGCTAACGGCCTGCTTTTGATCGCGGAAGGGATCGGCCTCGGCTCGCTGCCCCCCGAGGTCTGCGTAGGCGGGAGGAAAAGACGAAAGAACGTCACGCATGAGCTTCCATGCACTGACAGGGCGAGTGGGACTCCAGAGCACGATGACAGGCTCTTTGCCGAGCTCCGAAATGGTAGATCCAGTGGTGCCAGGCGTCAACCGGATCTGAGTGCCGGGAACGCGCATCGTACGTGTGATTCGATAGGTGACCGAGGTATAGTCACCTCCTTCCATGGTTTCAAAGGGCGCGTTGGGGGTGCTGGCACCCATAGGCAGCACTTGGGCAAAAGTGGGCACGTTGGCAAGATAGTCAAAGACGGCAGCGCAGGCTCGCTCTTCGGCTTCGGGACGAGAACGGCCATCGAGAAGGGAAGGCCAAGAGGCCTGTGCGTCGACTCGAGCATGCCCAGAGAGGGCCTTTGTGAGGAGGATCAAGGGACGGAAGCTGACGGGCCATCGTCGCCTTGCGGTGTCGAGAGTGGTGCATCTGGACTCGTATCGGCTGTCGACCTGCCAGAACTGATCGCAGAGGGCAGCAACGCCGTCGATGGCAGACTGGCTGAGCTCAAGCGAGAGACCAGAGCCAAAGGTGGCCTCCCACAAACCAACGAGAGCGTTGAAGTTGGGGAGGAACTCGGGCTTGACGAGCTCGGTGATGCTGAGCAAGAGACCTTTGAAGACGGCTCGATAGGCGAGAGCAGAGGGACCTGCTACGGCAGGGGTGCTAGCGCCATTGCTACTGGTCAACAATGGTGAGGCGAGCAAGGACATCAAGGTCTCAAAGAGTCGGAGCTCGGGATCAAAGGCAGCCTGTGCGAGTCTGAGCCAGAGAGGAGGACCGCCATCTTCGGTTCGGATGACATTGGCGAGCTCTGTAACCGATGTTGTGAGTGGACGGGAGGAGTCGAGTTCGGAAGCATCGTAGTGAGCCACGAGAGCGTCTTCGAGGCGGTGCAGAACGAGAGCCCAAGCGAGAAGAATGGGAGCCTGAAGGGGATCTGCCGAAGTGTTGCTGAGAAGGTCGAGAGCCTGTTCGAGGCTAGCCGGATGTTTGGAAATGTGCGAATCAGTGCCTTCGACGAGGTCCAAGCCATCCATGACCTCTTCTAGGGAGAGCAGCTCGACGGCGATGAGGACGAGGAGGTGACTGACGCATTCGACGGTCTCGGCAGCTTCATTGTCGAGGAAGCCGATGTTTGCTTGTCTTCGACCGACCTCGGTGTCGTGCACGGCTCGGAGAAGAGCGAGCAGCGAGGAGGGAGAGGGGGAGAGCCTGCCGTAGAAGAGGAGGAAGACGATTTCGAGAAGGCCGAATTGCTCTCTGAGGATCTGTTTGGCCCAGAGGGAAGAGTAGCGTGGCTGCTGGCGTATTGACTCGGGCAAAGGGAGGTCGACGAGGGAACAAAAGTGGTGGATGCATTGAAGAGCAAAAGCTTGGTCGGCAAAGAGGTCGAGGACAGAGTTGGCGAGATCAAAGTAGACGTGCTGGGGATCCTCTGTGATGCGGATGAGGGAGGAGATGGTGCGAAGGAGATACATGCGCTCTTCAAAGTAGAAGATGTTGAATGCATCGAGAAGGTCGGCGCGGGTGGTGTCTGCGTTGGAGCTCTGCGCCGACTTGTGCGAGCGTGAGTGGGCATGGTTGGATCGAGCGCCTCTGCCTTTGACGGACGAGGGTGGAGCAAGCTGGAGATGAGATTTGACGACATCCTGTACGCCTTCCGAGTGACGATGATCTGATGCGAGGAAGGTCTGAAGCGACGTGAAAGCATGCTGTTGGGAAAGGTGGTACTGGTCGACGATGGATTTGCAGAGCTGCCGTGTCTCTTGCTCAAGGTTGTGTGTGGAGCCGTCGGAAAGCTTGAGAGTAGCTGGAGGCAGCTCGGCGGTAGAAGGAGCGAATTCTGGAGTGGAGCTGACAGGGAAGGGCTGAAGACAGGATTTGAGATGCTCTTTGCGGGCAGTGAGGATGGACTGGATTTGGGTGGTGTCGCGTTGATGACGGGCCAGCTCGAGATGCTCAAAGATGTCCTGGTAAGAGACAAAGAGCGTTGAGGAGGAGGAAGTGGCGGTTGCTGACGTAGACGCCAAGCTGGCGGATGGGCCGGCCGCCTGAGAGGTGGTAGCTTGCACCATGTTGTCGAAGCGAAGCGAAGCGCGACGCTATGATGGCGTTGTGAGAAGCGACGGGGTGTCGTCTGCGGTTCTGATCCAAGAGAGAAAATCTAGCGCATGGATGAAGTGTGCAGTCGTTTACGTCGAGGGTATAATGCGGTGATCGAAAGTGTGGGTGTGACGAGTGTTGAATTGAGGTGGTCACTGTCAGAGGATGATCGTACAAGAAGTGGCAGTGTTATGTGTGTGTGTGTGTGTGTTTGTTGATGTCTGCGAAGAAAAAAGTCCAACTCTGCATCCAGAAGAGCGACACAGACATTTGAGAGATCCATGCGTTCGTGATCGGCTCCACCTTATCAATTGATCGGGTGATCAGATCCACCCGATTTTTGAAACACGAAACCCAAAGAAAGATGAAGCTGCAGCGTGGAGTTGGATATCAAAACACAAACGTTCAACAGACTGTCCACCTTTTTCTTTACTGGGGCGTGATGGCGTGTTCGGTTTCGCAAGGACCCCCTCAGTTGACGATTGACCATCTAGCTTGGGCGATGTGTTTTGCAATGCCACCGTACAGGGATGTATTGATGTGTGGAACTCCTAAACAGGACAGGCGAGCTCGATTTGGTGTGGGGTAAAAGACGTAGGGCACCGCCAAGTACAGTAGAATGGTCAGATGCGATACATAGCGCGTGCTCTCAGCGATCAGGAAAGTCGCTCGTGACCTTGCAAGAGTCGATCAGAGGAGGTGCTGGCAAAGCAGGAGAGAGAGACAGAGAGCAGACAGGAGGTCATTGAATTGACATCTTGAATGATTTTGAATGCAGGGTTCGTCATCTCGGCTGGTGCTCTCTCTCTCTCTCTCTCTCTCTATGCGCGCGCAACTGCCTCTTTCGGCTGATCCATTTGAGCGTGACTCCTTTCAATCGGCCCATCCGCTGTTTGCCATGGCTCAGTCCATTCGCCGCTCTCTTTTTGAGCTGGACTTATCGCAATTGCTCCACTTGAGCACAACGCGCAGCGCATTACAGTAGCCCAGCCTGCATTCACTCGAAATCACATTTACGCCACTCACACTGCTCAACTGCCTGCTCTCCAATAATGTACAGTACTGTACAGTAGATATCGGCATCAACTCACAATTGTCTGCACTTGAAACGAGGACCCTGACGACGCTGATCTCACGCGCTCTTTTGCTCTCCTACCTTTAGTACTCCTCACCTTATCCTATACCTCCTTATCTCTTTTACCACCACCACCATCCATCACTCTACCAGCATCCACCATTCATCAAGACTAGCTTAGAATTCACTCTTACTCCCTCCTAGACTCGTCTCTCGTGCCGCTCATCCTTTCAACACACAAGTAGACTCGCTGCTTCATATCACTGGCACTTACTTTGATCCACTCATACATAGCTAGCTCTCTGCAGCGTTGATCGTTGCTGGAACTGAACTTGATCTTCACCTCATCGACGCTCTAGCGTCATCCTCGAGTGCGTCCTCTATCGCTCTATTCTCTAGAGATGGCACGCCCTGCCACCCATGGGCATAAGCGCCTCTTTGCGCTCATCGCCCTCCTTCCCTTTTGGCTCAGCTTTGCCTCGCTCGCTGCCTCTCCTCTCCCAAATTCCCACCTCGTAAACGGCATTGCCCCTCGTCCTCAAGATCCTTCCCGCAAGTCGCTTGCCTGGGGCCCCGAACACAACCACAAGGTCTTTGCTGACCTCGAGTCTGCCAACGATGCCGCTCCCCTTCGACGTGGCCTCGACTCTACTCGCAAGCACGCCTACGCTGCCGCCATCCACTACGTCAACGCCGAGGTTGGCCCCAAGACTCCATATTCGGTCGCCACCCGCCTCGCAAAGCACCTTCTCGGTTACGCTCAGGGTCTCGCCCCGTCCGGTCACGACTTTTACGTCCGACCCGACTCGTACACCGACCCCTCGAGCGGCATCTCGCACTACTTTATTCGTCAGCTTGTCAACGGCCTCGAGGTAGCTGACGGTGACCTTAACATCAACATCTCGCCCGAGGGCAAGATTCTTTCTTTTGGCTCCACCCTCTTCGCAGGTCAAGCCCCTCCTCCTTTCACCAACCAGGGCGTGGCCGCTTCCGAAGCCACTTCCGACGAAGAACTCTCGCAGCGATGCGACAAGCTTCGCTCCGAGCTCGAGGCCCATCTCTTCCCCCAGGCTTCCTCTGCCGAGTACACCGAAACCGCCGGTGCCGACTGGTCCAACACCAACGAGGCCTTTGTTCGAGGAGGCGTTCATCAGTTCGTCTTCGAGTCCAACGCCGCTGCTGCCGAGCATCCCGCTCACCGCGCCAAAGTTGACTCCAACACCGTCTTGCCCCTTCAGGAGGAGCTTCACGAGCTCTGCGGTGTCCCCACCGACGACCCGCTTCTCCATGGTGCCGACCTCTCGTCCCGTCTAGCTGGCTCCCTCTCCCACCTCCGTGCCAAGCGCGATCTGCACGGCCCCGAGTCCATCGTTGACCCTCGTCTGGCGCTCATCTACTTCTTGCGCCAGGCGACTCCCGATGAGGGCCTCGCCGCTCGTCTCTCTGACCCGCGCGCTGCCGAGAGCGAAGCTGCCCAGATTGTCACCACCTTCGAGCACAAGCTCCAGCCTCACGCCGGCAAGACTGACTCGGGTGCTCAGGCTTCCCACACCCAGATCGAGTATCTTCACAACGTCCCCACTGCCAAAGGCCCCGTCCCCGCCCAGCTCGCCTACGTCCAGACCGAGGGCGAAGGCCTCAACTTGGTCTGGAAGTTCCAGATCCCTCTTGAGGACAATGCTTACGAGGCTTATGCTGATGCACACCGCCCCGGCAGCATCAGCACTGTCGTCGACTGGGTGCACAGTATGCCTCGCCCTCGATCCAAAGCTGCCACCAAGCCAGCCAAAGTCGCCTCGCTCGGACGTCCCGAGTTTGGCAACCGCAGACTGCCCGAGCTCGGCCGTCCCGACTTCTCGAGCTACACTCCCATCAAGCCTTCCGAAGCTGACGGTCCCGCTGCTCCTCTGAGCCACGAGCCCTTGTACCGCGTCTTCAAGTGGGGTCTCAACGACCCCACCGAGGGCAGGCGCTCCAACGAAAAGGGTGAGCGCTACGAGGAGGCTTCTCCCGTTGGCTGGCATACTGTGCCCGGAAAGCACTCGCCCTTCTCTTCGCTCAAAGTCGATGAGGCCCGCTCTCTGGTCGGCGACAACACCGTCTACTCGGACACCCGAGGTAACAATGTCTTCGCTCAAGCGGATCCCTCTGGCAACGGTGAATGGAAGTCTGACTCGATCAAGCGACCCAAGGGCCGTCTCAGCGAGGACGGCTCCACCGACATGATGTTCAACTATCCTTACAAGTGGCGCAAGTCGGAGAAGAAGCAGACTGAGCTGCCTCCCGCTGACTATGTTGCTGCTGCTACCGTTCAGCTCTTCGTCACCATCAACGAGTACCACGACTTGCTCTACGCCTACGGTTTCGACGAGGCTTCGGGTAACTTCCAGGAGCACAACTTTGGTCGAGGCGGTGAGGCCAACGACGGTGTGATTGCCTTCGCCCAAGACGGTGCTGGAACTGACAATGCCGACTTCATGACACCTCCCGATGGCCAACGCGGCAGGATGCGCATGTATGTTTGGGACCAGTCGACTCCATTCCGCGATGGAGACTTTGAAGCTGGTATCGTGATTCACGAGTACAGCCACGGTCTCTCTACGCGTCTAACGGGCGGTCCTGCCAACAGTGGCTGTCTTGGCTGGGGCGAGTCCGGCGGCATGGGTGAGGGATGGGGTGATGCGCTTGCCTCCATCATCCGTCGCACTGGCGCTGCTCCTCACGACTGGCCCATGGGCTCTTGGGCCTCGAACCGCGCCAAGGGCATCCGAAACTACCCATACTCGACCAACAAGACAGTCAACCCCGAGACTTACTCTTACCTGGACCACGCCGGCTACTGGGGTGTACACGCAATCGGCGAGGTGTGGGCGACCATGCTCAACGAAGTCGAGGAAGCACTTGTGCTTGAGCACGGATTCACAACGAATCTGTTCCCTCCTGCCACCAACGCCACTGCCAAGGAGCAAGCCGCCTTCTTCCTCACCGAGGATGAGGTTGCATCGCTGAGCAAGCATCGCGTGAGCAAGCGACGCGTCCCGCGCCACGGCAACTCGCTGCTGGTGCAGCTGATTCTGGACGGTATGAAGCTTCAGCCCTGCCGACCAAGCTTCTTTGACGCTCGTGACGCTATCGTGCAGGCGGACAAGCACCTGACTGGTGGACAGAACAAGTGTCTGCTCTGGAAGGCGTTTGCCAAGCGCGGACTGGGTACGGATGCCAGTGTCATTGGACGAACACCTTGGGGTGGAGGAAAGCGCTCGGACGGCTACGCTGTGCCTCACGACTGCAAGTCCAGCTCGGACTAGATTTTCCAAGAACCCTGACGGCAACCGCCACGCGCATCCTCAACATTGATCCAGATCCCATCTCGTCTTTATCGCAACCGTTCTCAGTTCCTCGTCTCTCGCAAGCAAACTTCACAAGATACTAATAAAGTCCAGCTCTAGTCCACAGTCTCGTCTCGCACACGCAATGTTGCTTTACCACATGATCCGGCTCCTTTTCTCAGATTTCTCTATCTCGTCCAACCTCCTGTCTCGCAATACTCTCATAGGCAATCGTACGTCCGTTGAACTCTTGCACAAGATTTGCCACCGTCAACTGCTATCGTATGCATGAATTGTGTGGAGATGAGTGGCTGCCAAAGGGAGGATGCGGGGAAGGGAAGCAGAGAGTGAGAAAGAGAGGGAGATGAACTAGCGCCAAGAGTCTTGAAGTGCCGTCGCACGCAATGGCGTGTTGAAAATGGGGGGCTTGGCGGTTGTCTTTTGTGTGCACTGACATGTGGCAAGACGGCATCGTGCACTGCGAATAGGAAGGAGAAGGGTTGGCACAGAGGCCCGCCTTTAACGTTCAGCAACTGAAGGGAGAAAGAAAAAATAAATAAATAAATAAATCGAATCAAATCAAATCGAATTCCGCCTGCCGCCTGCTGTTCCTGAGCCAGGGTTGGTTGCTATTTCAGTCCCCTCTTTTCCCTAAATCACAAAATTCAAGCAGACTGTGTCACTCTACTGTACAGCTACTCTTTGTGATTGACTGCAAAATCGATTTATGATGTGATCTTTGGAAAAATAAATAAATAAATAAATTGCCGCGGCGATTCGCCAGTCGGCGCGCAGAATGGCTGCAGCTCACCGCAGCCACTTTTGCGGAGACTTGAAGCCACCCTAGCACAAAGTCCCCGTTGCCGCTCCTGGCAGATACAGATAGCAGACTACCACCACCACCCTATATCCCGCCTCACCAACCTAACTCATTCCCTCACCAACACTTCTCGTTTGTACGCTCGATTCCTGGACAGCTATGAACGCGACGTGGGACGCTTGGTCCTCTGTGACCCCGAGCTATACAGCATCGGCAACTCAGCACGCATCTACCAGCTATGCGGCCGCGACAACTCAGCAAGCAGCTCTCTACCCCACCAATCACACTTCCGCGTATAGCAGCGCCAACGTGTCTGTCACACCAGCATATTCAGCATCCAACATGTCATCCAACTCATCACCTGTAACTCCGGACGTCGTCGCCAACCCTTGGAACACTTCACTACTCTGGTCCAGCGGTATCATCGACAATCGAGATCCCCGTTCCAACTTTTGGCCTACTGACGCTTGGCGTAACACAAGTGTCCCAGACAACCTCAACACCGCCCCCATCGGATACTACTATTCTTCATCCAACGCTGGCGATTCTGTCAACTTTTACTTTACCGGCCATGGTCTCTCTGTGCTTGACTTCAGAGGCCCCACTCGCGGTAGATACAACGTCACCATTGACGGAGAATCATCCGTCATCATCGACGCCTACTCCCAAGTCGATGAGCTTGCCAAAGCGTCTGGCTCCACATTGCCCCCCGTCATCTGGACCTCTGATACATTCCAAGAGGGCACCCATTCCGTTGTCATGAGCAATCTCAACAACATTTCCGACATGAACTTCTGGGGCGTAGTTATCAACCCCAACAACTACAAAGCCGGCACTTCCTTCATGCCCTCCAAGTCGACCAACACCAAATTGATCATCATTGCCTCCACCGTAACTGCGGTCGTGATGGTGGGCATTTTCCTTCTTGTCGGCTCCATCGTCTACTACTGCAAGCTCGTCCGACCACGAAGACGCGCACGCGAGCAGATGGACGCCGAACGAAAGGAAACCCTGTTGCCCAGCTCCTCTCCTGCCACAGAAATCTCACGCAGAACACCAAGGGGCTCCATTTCACAATTGCGACTCAACACCAATTTCTCGTCCAGCCAAGGTGATCTTGGCAGAGTGCCAAGCAGGGTCACTGCCACCACAAACGAATCGCAATACTGGCTGCGATCCGAGACAGACCTGGCACAGGTCTCCGACACAAGGCAGACATCTTCCAGAACACCCGCTTTATTCCAGGAAATTCGGCTTGGATCACCAGTGGATTCTGCAACTTCGTCCCCAATCGACTTGACTCCCGCCGCAGAGATAGATTTCTCCTCAGCGATGTACACGGCCAATATGGGCGAGCCTCTCTCGCCCTTGTCTCCATCCAACCACGCCTATGCCACTGCGCAAATGCCAACTCATCGCCATGCTTTCTGGGACGGTAGATCTGCACCACATGAGCAGGCACCACCACGACAAATGGCATCGCATCACCACTCTCATTCGTTGAATCTGCACATCTCGACCGGCATTCCGTCCAACGCCAACGTGAGCAGAAGCTATGCGCACCACAATCGAGTAGCTTCTTCTCCAAACGCCAATCCGTTCCAGGATCCTGTCCACCCATTCACCGCCACAAACACCACAAGCCTTGCACGAACAGGCTCGCGTCGACCCCTCCCCACTCCACCCACAGCAACCACACCCATCAGCCCCTTGACCACTCTTTCGCCCACCTCCTCTTCGGCACCTTCGCAATCACGCTCCAACGGTAGTGGATCAACATCAAATACCAGCGTGCACCCGTCTTCGTCTACAGGCTGGGCATATCGGGTTGAACAAGACGCCTGCTCCATCCATCTCTCTGAGGATGGCATGTTTGACGATCACACCGGAGAGACGTTGTTGCCGCCGCCATATGCGCCCAGGGATATGGGAAGGCACTTTGTTTAGCTGAACCCCCGTGAAATGTAATGGATTTTTTGTGGTCGCTCCTGGTTGAGGACCCCTACTGCAACACAACAATGAGTGTCTTCGAGCTGTGAAGATTCGTGTGAGAGCGATTGACGGAGCAAAGCTGTCCTGGCAAGATACATGCTACATGGCTAGACATGAAAATGCATTGGCTGAAAATTGCCGTAACGCTGTGGTACATGATTTGTTAGTCGTCATATGAACCTGAAGAAGGCTGGAGGTATTTGTTTTATTAGTCAGCATGACGGTGCTGGCAACAGCGCGTTCTCAGGGTCCTTTCGCGCAAGTGGAGTTTGACCTTGCGACATCTTCCATACGAACCAAATCTTGCTCTTCTTGACTCGCCGTCAGCACCAGAAGCATCCATCCATCCGATACGATACAAGCTGTCATGGCACGAAAGAAGAGAAAAGCACCTCAGCTTGAGGCCTGGTGTTGGTATTGCGAGTAAGTTGGAGCATCCTTTCACCATTGACGATTCTTCCGCTGATCATAGGGCCTTAACCCATTCCATGCTTGACATTTGACATTTGACATTGCAAACGGTGACAGTCGCGAGTTCGAAGACGAGAAGGGTAAGTTTTTGACCTCGTTCTGACAAGTGTAGCCTCTCGATCGAATTTACTGACCCTTGAACTTTGTCAACGTTGGTTTTGCAGTTCTTTTGCAACATCAAAAGTCCAAGCATTACAGATGTCCACAGTGCCCTAGACGACTCAATACCGCAGGAGGTCTAGCGGTTCATCTGACTCAAGTCCACAAGGCAGAACCAGATAAGTGAGTCTTGCTCGAACCCATGTCATTTGCCTGGCTTGACGACACATCTTTTTTTACTGACCGGATCCGTGTTGGATAACTACAGAATCGAAAATACCTTGCCAGGCAGAGACTCGTTCGAGATCGAGATCTACGGAATGGCGGGGATCCCCGAGAGAGACCTGGTCGAATGGAAGGAGAGACGTGCAGCCCAAAAGGCAGATGGAAACGTTCCGACCCAAAACAAGCGTCCTCGAATCGAGAAACTGGTGCTATCGAAGGAACAGCTCCGAATCCAGCTAGAAGCGCACAAGGCTCTCATGAGCGGAAAGGCACCGATTCCCGGACTTGTGCCAGGTCCCTTCGGTGCGACGGGTCCATATTCAGTGCCACCACCAGCGCTACCGCCAGGCTTCGGCGTGCCACCACCCAACTTTGCAAGACCACCTCCGACCCAACCGCCACCCGGATACGGTGGGGCACCGCCTCCGCATGCGTCACAACCGAGAGAAGACGCTCGAGATCCACACAAAGTCAGGGCCGCGGATCTTTTCTGAATGCGCCGTAAGCGTCTGTGAGGCAATACACTTCATGACCACCAGACTTGAACCTTTGCTGAGCGATACAGGCCTGTTTGGCGCGGGTCACAACGATCGAGGCACATCGCACGCGGTGATTCAGGCGCAGCGAAGAAGGTGAATGATTGAAAGCGCCGAGACATCACGCAAAGAAAGAGGCAGACTTGGACACAGGCCTAAGAGGTTGGACACGATCGCGAACAAGGGTAGATTGCATGGGTATTCAGTCTCTGAGCAATCTTGCTTTGTCGCGGAAGGACGAGGAAGCTGACGAGGAAGCTGCATCTGCCATGGCGCTCCAGCTGGACGAGCCTTTTGTCAAGCTCTTCATGGGCCCGCGGGAATACGAGAGTGTGCTGAGGATGACGAGTGCGACGCCGGCAGCGAATGGTGCCGTGAATGGGAAATTGAAGAAGGCGACGCTGAAGCCGAAACTGAGAACGATACTGAAGCTGACGGCAAAGCCTTTCAAGATGTTGTCGGCGTGCTTGATGACCATGGCGACTGCGAGACCACCAGTGACCTGCAGCACGACCGTGGCCCAAGCACTTGCGCCAAAGTGGAGAAAGGGGGCGACTGGGCCGTGACGAGCCATCTCGACGAGGACGGGAAGGGCGGCGGGAAGTAGAGACCAACCGGAAAGCTGCACGTTCCTAGCCCACAGATTGGCATCGGAAGTCTTGAGCACCATCTCAAAGTAGACGCCCGCGAGACCAGAGGTGAAGCAGGCAGCAATAACTGCGAGGAAACCTTGGATGGGTTGCATGGGCTTGTCTGCTCGTGCACTCTCTTCCATGCTCATCGAGATGCGTGAACCGTCAAAGGAAGGCGAAGAGGGTGGAAGGTGGTCGTAGTCTTTGGCATCGGAGCCAGACAGGAACGAGCCGATGCTTGGGAGACGCTCTGGTGGCGGAGCGCGATGCGAGTCAAAGGGGGGAGGCGGTGGTGGAGGCGGCAGGTCGGCAACGGGACCGGCGGATACGTGGCCGTAGCCATGGGTGCGGACCTCGAATGGAACGAGACCCGAGACGGACTTGCTCTGAATCTGGACCACCGCAACGCCTACTGCCAATAAGCCGAGCGATAGCCATTGCCACAAGCCAATCTTTTTGCGAAGGAGGACGATGCTGAAGAAAGCGGTTGTAAGGATCTTCATCTGGTAAGCGCAGATGAAGACTGGTGGTTCCAGATTCGAGACAGCGACGTACTGCAGGTTGTTCTGTAGAACATAGAGGAAAGCAGGGATCGATAGCTTCCAGTAGTCTTCTGCTGCGACTTCGTCGATGACCTGTCCAAGTTTGGATTGTGTGAAACGTGAACGCTTATGGTCGTTTCGATGTGACGATGGTGACGATGTGCGTGGTTGCAAGGCGTCATGTTCGGGATTGGAGCGCTTGCTCTTGGGGTGTGATGACCTGCGAGATCCCGATGGAAGCGGAAGCGAATCGTTCGAAGTGTCTATGGAGATGACGGCAATGACGAAGGATATGAGGCACTTGAGCAGTTCTGTGAGGAGGACGGCGGTGGGGAAGAAGTAAGACTTTCCGACTGGTGCCGAGACACGGCTATGGTGCATCACAACACCGAGCAGCGTATTTTGAATCGTAAGAACGGCGAGCGAGACCTGCTTGAGAGGCAGACCAAATGCGGTGCTAACCATGTCGGAAGGAGTGCGATCCTTGCACTAGAGCGTCGCAAAAGTCAAACAAGTCGGGGAGGGAGGTTGAATGCTGGCGTGATTAGAGTTCTGTCATGTGTGCAATGTGATGATGGGCTGTGTGCGCATAGAAAGCAAAGGTGATGCGGTCGGAGGGGAGCCGGAATCACTCAGCGACGTCGTCGGTGGATGCCGAGATGAAGTGGGCGGTGGTGACGCTAGGTCCAGAACGTGGCGGAACCGCGAAAAGTATCAAGAGAGAGAAAGAGAGAGATCCGATGCTTCCACAGCGTGTGAAAATTGGACCAACGTTGAAACCCCTGGTAGGGCACGATGGTGGTGGTGAAGGCGCCGGAAGGACTAGAAGGATCAAAGCGCTGATCGCTGGTCGGTCAGAGGGGCGACAAGATGGACGAAGCGCAAAAGCCAAAGTGACACTTGTTGCTTGGAAGGAATAAAAAAAAGTGCGCGTTCACTCGAATGCACATGAGTGGCGCGCGCACGCACACACCTCTCTTCCTTCCTCATGCCGAACATGCAACACTCTGCAGCCTCTTCTCTGTACGGCACTGCGCACTGCTCTCTGACAAGATCCAAGATTTCAAAAGAAATCCTCCGACGAGGGAAGTTTGATCTTTGTGAGTTTTCTTGGAACGACACGAAAAGCGCTGGTCAAGCGCGCTACAGTATGGGGTCCTATCCCAAAAATAACGCTCTCTCGCAGGGTCCATGCTGGCCAGCTGGCTGTGATGATGAAGGTGATGATGATGGACACGTCCCACATTTTTGGCTGCTTGGCCTCCACTTTTTTCCCCATTTTGCGGAGCCCAATTATGCACACCGCATTTGCTCTCACACTCAGAGAGAGGAGGCACACTGGCGTCATTCGTCTCTGGCTTCTGTTGTTTTCCACGTCCGGTCTTGGGAGAAAGGGTCGAGATCCAAACCTCTGCACAACCTTCTGCGTTTTACCTCACTATACCATCTTCCAGGTTGATCTCGGACTCAAGTTGCAAGGAGCGAGGTCGCTAGGCAGCCTGCATATATGCAAAGAAGACTTCGGAAGCGCCATCGCGACTGTATTGTTTCCTCATAGATTGACCGGAGCATCCGCCTTATCCATCCAAGCATCGACATCGGACAGGCCCGAAGAATTCCCACGATGGCTCCCAAATCCACCAACTCGAGGTCTTCTGCAGCCGATCATGGCCACGATAGCGAGCGACAGCCGCTGCTCGCACCATCTTCGGCCGGTTCGGACTACCGCTCCATCCCTGCGTCGGCACCTCCGGCACCACGATCGAGGCGTTCACCGTATCTCACCTTCTTTCTGCGGTTCTACTTTGCCATCGGTGTACTTCTCTTGCTGCCGGTCACTGTCCTACTCCTGCTCCTCGTCATCAACTACTTTGAGCCAATCCCTTTGCTCCTCCCGCCTCATCGCTCTCCTGCGGTTCTACCTCTGTGGTTCTGCCTCATTTCGGTATCGATGCTAGGACCTGGTCTGCTGTTTTTCGAGCTCGCCTCCCACGCCACCAACTTTTTCCATCTCTTCGTGCTCTGCTGCACCATCGCAGATGTGGTGCTCCTGCTTGCCGTCCCCGAGTTCCGCATGACCCACTCGTATCTCGGATTTGCCTCCGTCGGACTCTGCCTGCTCTCAACTCTGTGGGCCTTCTTCTCTTCGCACCACCTTCAAAAGCAAAAGATCCCCTTCACCCTGAACCCCGATGTTGGTGCGCCCATTGTCACCGAGATTCCTCTCTCGCGTGCCCAAGCAAAGTGGAGCAGGCGCTTCAAGCTCGTTTGGGCCCTCTTCGGCTGCCTTGCTGTAGCCCTCGCTGCTGCGCTTGTCACCTTCGATCTGGTCCTCGATGCCGCCGATTCTGGTTTCAGGCCTCTGGGCAACCTCACTATGGTTCATCCTACCTCGCTCACCAAGCAGCCCGTCTATCCACAGGATCCAGCTGACGTCAATCCATATCCAGTCTCGTTCCGTCTCCACCTCGCTTGCGAATCCGCTCCCGCCCAGTCAGGCTCTGACAACTTCAAGTCGCACAACGCGTCCAACATTGCTCCCACTGCTCTCGTCATGTCGGAGCGGGGTGTATCTGGTGTCGTGGCAGCGCAGTTCCTTCGCGAGATGGTCGCTCGCTCTGGCTCACGTCTCGGAGGTGGAGATGATGGCCATCTCGCTCTCACACGCGTCTGCTTCTGGGACCGCATCGGCTACGGACACTCGGACTTTGTCTACCAACCCACATCGGTTCGTCTCCAGACAGAAGCACTCTACCATGCTCTGCAGAAGCACGACCAGGTCGATCTTGACACCATCTCGAAGCACGCAAAGAAGAAGAAAGACGGCGAAACGCTTGGCAAGTTCATGCTGGTTTCCACCGGATACGGCAACCTCTTTGCCCAGGATTTTGCCATTCAGCATCCAGAGCTCATCCACTCCTTCCTTCAAATCGACGCCGAGACTCCCTATTCATGGTACACCGATAAGGTCACTCCAGACACGGGAGCACGCGCCGGCTATCTTGCCCGCCGCCACGGTGCCTTTGGCTCTCTTGTCTACGACCTTCTTCCTGCGCTTGCTGAGCCGTCTGGCATCACACGTATCATCGGCCTGCTCAAGGGCAAATCCGTCGTCGACCGCATCTTGGCTCCTGGACAGCGAGGACGCGCCGCTCGCCAAAACGACTTGGGCGGTGGAGGCTGGCGCATCAATGGTGCCGGTGGATCCAATCCCAGGCTTCTCATGTCGTCCTGGCTTGAGCGTCTCGACGCCAACCTCGGTACGCTGAGCCCCAACTTTGTTGGTCTCCACAAGTCGATCTCGGAGTATCAGTCTCTGCTGTCCAAACGTCCCGTTGCGGTGCTTTCCAGCTTCTGGAGGATCCATGCCGATGTCGGCGGTTGGGGTCAAGAGCAGCGCGAGACCCTGGTAGCACCGGCAAAGAACAGCTCAAGCCTCGTCGGTTGGTGGCGCATTGGCGATCGAAAGAAGAGGACAGGCGGAGGTGATGAAGGTGGTCCCGCTGGAATCTGCTCCACCAAGATGGGCGTCATCTTTTGTGAAGAGGCTGTTCGCAAGCTGATCGCTGCTGGCCAAATGTGGAACTCGACTGCTGTCGCCTCTCCTTTGCTCTGATATACTCGCTTCGGCCCAGAAATTCTGTTCTATCGTCCAATGTACATTACCACGATGCTGTTCCAACACCTTGTAAGTCCACAACCACCCCCTTTCTCCACGGAATTGCAGACCTGAGCTTCCAATGTCACGCGCTCAACACATACAAACAGGCGGTCACGCAAGCCTTGCCAACCATTGAGAAAGGATGCCGCGAGCCCACGGCTGGGGGAACATCATATTGACAAGGGAAAAACACACGAAGGAACAAACAAGCTGTAAATTACAGAGGCCAAGACAAGAAAGCTCACCTTGACTCAAAATTGCCTGTGCGCGTCTCGAACAGCCGACATGCCCAACGTCTCGCTTCCAAAGAATGGGCGGCAGGGTATTCAGGAAGAGAGACAAGCTTTGGAACATGTGAGCCGGTTGCGCCGACAGGAAGAGGTGCTGACGAAAGGCAGCGTGAAGGTAGGCCCTTCTTTTGGGTGAAAGATGAGGATGAAAGACAGAAGAAGTGGTGTTGTCGAGACCAAAAACTTTGAGCCGACATCTAGTATTCCGACACTTTAGGCCTCGAGCTTGGTCTCTTGGACCTTTTCGGCCACCTCGTCTACCTGAGCATCCTTGTCATCTTTGGAGGCAGCCTGGCTCTGCTCGCCGCCAACGAGCGCGCCGGATGGCTTGCGTCCCTGACCCCAGGCGCCTGTGGGTGGCGCAGCACGGGGTGCCTTGGCAGCTGCAGGCGCAGCGGCCTCCGCAGCAGGCGAGTCGGCCTCGGAGGCGTCAGCCTGGACCTTGTCGGCGGTGGCAGCGGCCTCGGACTTGTCCTTCTTCTCCTTGTCAGCCTTGGCCTTCTCCTTCTTGGCCTTGAGCTCCTCTTGCCTCTCCTTCTCCCTCTGTGAAAGCTTCTCCTCGATCTGTCGCTCGCGTTCGGATGCATCGATGGGCTTGGCGTTGCCGAACGGGCTGGGCTTAGAGCTGGTGTTGGAAGTGGCAGCAGCGGCAGCGGACTCGGCCGAACGAGGCTTCAAGTCGAGCTTCTTGCGCTCAGCGGGGGCAGCAGCCGAAGGCGCGGGGCTAGAGGAGCCCGAAGCGGGCTTCTTGGCAGATCGCCAGTTGTCGGTGGCTTCAGAAGATGGGGCAGCGCCGGCGGGCTGACCGCTGCCGCGTCGCTCAGCGGCACCAAAGCCAAAGCCCTTCTTGGCGTTACCGGGGCTCTCGGGAGGAGTCTGATCGGGGGTGAACTTGGAGCCGAAGCCCATTCGCTCTTGAGAGGCGAAGCGCTCGTCGACTTCGTTGGCATCGTTGCGGTTGCGGAAGGAGGCACGTCGGGAGTCCGAGTCAGCCATACCAGAGGGACGACGCGAGTTGGCGGGCGAACGGCCCTCGACGGGCTTGCCGGTCCTCCACTGGGTGGCAAGGTCGCCCTGGCTGGGCTCAACAGGGGCAGCATCGCGAGGGGGGCGGTTGGAGGGAGGTGCGGACTGGAACTTGGCGCCAAAGCCGCTTCGAACGCCACCGCTGACGTCCATCTGGTCGAAGCCAGAGCCCTCGGTGCGGGGGACACCGGAGCGCTCAGGGCGAGGGGCAAAGCCGCCACGGGGCTCTGCGGGAGGGAGAGGGCCAGCGCGGCGCCACTGAGAGGCGTCGTCGGCCTGGCTGCTGTGGACGGGTCGGTCACCACCAAAGGCGCTCTTGGGAGGCTCAGCGACCGAGATGCGGACGGTTCTGGAGGCGAGCTGGGATCCGCTTCGGTCGAGGGCGGATCTGAGGTCGTCCTGGGACTGGAATTCGACGTAACCGAAGCCCTTGGGCTTGCCGTCGTGGCCGGTGACGATGCGGACGCTGACGGTGTTGGCGGGAGCGAAAAACTGTTCGACATCGGCCTCCATAACTTCGAAAGAAAGGTTGCCGACAAAAGCGGTGAAGGGGGGCTTGTCGGGGAGGGGAAGCTCCTCGCGAGGAGGGTAGCTTCGCTCGGGACGCTCGAAGCCACGGTCGCGGTCGACACGGTCGGGGACGGTGGAAAGGTAGTCGCCGCCCCTGCGGTAGCTGGATTCACGGGGAGCCGAGGAGATGGGGAGGTCGTCCATCTCGTCGGCCCACGAGGTCTTGCCGGTGGACTCGTCGGCCAAGAAGTCGTTGAGCGTCATCTTCTGTCCCTTTTTAGGCGCTGCAAGATTTGCGGAATAGACAATGTTGAAAGAAGAAGGGTCAGCTGGCAGCTCGTTATGACGCGGTAGCGAATGCAGCCTAGAAGGTTGAACAAGCACGGTCTGACGCTTGTTGGAAGGCGGCTGAGGCTGCGTTCTAGATACTCACGCATGATGGGCGGGTTGTCCGGTGGGAAGTTGACGACTAGATGCTAGTATGGAGAGGATGGTGTGGATCCTTGCGATGCGAGCAGGATCGAAAGAGACTACCTTTTGCGGGGAAAGGTAGCGAAGAATGGAGATGTGGATGGTGGTGATGACGATGATGATGAGGACTGTGACACCAGCCAGCAAATAAGTGTAGACTCTCTGCTCTCGAGGATTTGGTGCGGAAATGAAATTGGTTCGGATCACGGCTGCCTCTGAACTAGTACAGTATTGTGTGACTGACAGGCGAAAGGCGGATTTTGATGCTCTCAGGGCCCTTTGTGTGAGGCAAAGGAAAAAGACCGACCTAAAAAAAAAAAGTCTCAACAAGAAGATTCCTCTCCTCGCTCATGTTCTTCTGTACTGTAGTGTTGCCGTGACTGCTCAACTGCCCTCTCTCTCTCTCTCCAGCTGCCGCAAAAAAAAAAAATGTTGAAATCGATTTCTCTCTCTTGCGGGGCTAACTGTACTGTACAATGTATTTCCCAGTTCCCACTTTGGACCCGATTCGAAATCAGATTCAAATGGCAGGCAGGACGATATTTTTCGGAATCGTCTTTGTTGGTCGTGACAGCCTAACAGCTATACTTTATCCGTCCTTTCCACGTAGCATCCTGCATGCAATCTTCCAAAGCTTCATTTCTCGAACGCACCCTTTACGGCAACTGAGCTGATAAGCATAGGTACTCTCTTTTGATCTGCCCCACTGCCTCTCTTTCGCTCACACGACCACCACCGTCGCGGAAACACACAGCCGCATTCCAGCGCATCAAAGCAACATGGCCAAGTCAGAGACCGACAACAAACCCAAGGCGGACCGCATCGTCGTCGACAACTCGAATCTTTCCGAGCTCAAGGCTACTTGCGATGAAGCAGTCGAGCGAGTAAGTAAGAACCACCCATCACAAGCTCATCATCATACGTCAAGCTGACACTTGTTGGCACCATCATGCTGCCTCCTCTTCCTTGCAGATCCTCTCGCGTCACCCTCAGCATGGCTCGTCAGCCAAGTCGCACGGCTTTGCTCCTTTCAAAGCCAGTCACTTCCACACGGACTTGCGTCTCGTGCTTGGCTACACAGCCTCGGCTATCATGATTGGCACGTCCATCTGGGCATATTTCATCGAGAAGGAATGGAACCGCAACAAGCAAGCGTGCGCCATTGCAGTGGTAGCCTACATCATCCTTTCCGCCATTCAGATGGTCGACTCGTACTTGCAAGGCAACAACATCTTTACCGGCACTCGCAAGATGCTCTCCAATCGCATCGAGACAGAGCATCTCACCATCGCATCTCCTCCACTCCCCAAAGCTACCAAGAAGGGCTCAAAAACTCCCAATGGCAAACCCGTCTTGACGCCTCCTGCCTACACGCTTCAGTTTGAATACACACGCAAGAGCAACAAAGGCAAATCACTTCTGGGACGAAAGAGCGATTCTCTGCCACTCGGTCACCTAGGTAAGCATTCGTCGAATCATCTTTTTTTTGCAAGGTACACCAGCTTTCCCGCTCACACACAGCACTTGCTCTGCTCTGCTCACTCGTTGCTCTCCCCCATCACTAACAGGCGAATGGTTTACTGAGGAAGGAGAGTTCGTCGAAGACATCTTTGAGCAAAGGTTGCTCTCAGGCCTTCAGAAGGCGTTTGGCCAGTAGGCGAGCAATCTTGTCGAAACAGCTTTGGCATCTAAGGTCCGCTCTGCATCTTCATCCTGACTTCCGATACCCGCGCATCTGCTCAATACTATCGACAGTTTCACATCCTCTCCTGACTTGCGCTTTGCAGCGGCGCTGCTGTTCATTTGATACGTTTGCAGTTATGTGGAACAGACGTCTGTTTTTTGCTGCAGTCTATGATGAGAACTTTGCTCGTCAACATAGAAGCAAGGGTCTATGAGGAATGTGCAACTGGCCTTGTCAGGGTGGCTCGATCGCCGACCACGTCGTATAATTTCTCTTGGCGAACAAGAGCAACACAGCAACCAAAGAAGAACAAGTAGTCGACTCTCGTTTGTTTCGTGTGTTGCTTCTCTCTGTGTTTTTTTTATCTTGTTGGGCGCGTTTGGCGTGGACGTGTGACAAGAAAGAGCTTTATTTTTGCTCCATTTCTGTGCACCGACTCGCTCGCTCAGATGTTCTTCCTGCCATTGCTTCTTTATCCTCACCGTCCTACGTTCCACCACCATCGACTCACTGAGCCTCTTGTCGTCCTATCTCGATAAGAGCAGCTCGTCTTGAACATCACCAACATGGCGTCACCTCATGTTCCCAAGGGTCAGGGACTTCGTTTCCAGAAGCAAGGCGACGCCAGCTTCGCCAAGGCCACCGCTGCCAAGGATGCTGCTGCCGCCAATGCCCTCCTCTCTCGCCGCAATGCCCTCTTCCAGGACTATGCTAGGGCACACCAGAAGCCCGCTTGGTCGCCCTCCATCTCGGCCGCCTTCCGTTTCCTCATCATCATTCGTGTCTCTTCTGCCATGTACTCGGTCATCAAGGACTGTGACGAGTCGTTTGGATACTGGGAGCCTCTCCACCTTCTCGTCTTCCCCCGCGGTAAGCACCACGCATCGGTACCCTTCCAGACTTGGGAGTATTCACCCGAATTCGCCATCCGATCATGGGCTTTCATCGCTCAACACGTGCCACTCACAAAGACACTCGCCTACTTGGGCGTAGGCAAGCGTCAGGTCTTCTTCGCCGTCCGACTGCTGCTCGCCTTCGTCTCCTCTTTCGTAGACGCCAGATTCTACAAGGCCGTTGCTGATGTCTTCAGCGCCCGAGTCGGACGCTACTGTCTCATGGCTCTCGCTGCCACTGCCGGTATCTACGAAGCCTCGACCGCTTTCTTGCCTTCCACCTTTGTCATGCACGCTACCACCCTCGCCTTCTCTGCCTCCCTCTACCCTGCACGACTGCCTTCCACCGACTCTTCGGTGCTCTCGGACCCATCTCAGCGGCCTTTCAGATCCGAACGTCTCATTGTTGCCACGCTCTCCTTCGCTGCAGGTGCCATCCTCGGTTGGCCTTTTGCCATCATCTTGGCGCTTCCCTTTGTCCTCGAGCAGCTCTTCCTCCGTGGAGACGACGTCATCGCCAACGGCAAATACTCCCACTGGACTGTAGCTAGGTGGTCCACCGCCATTGGTGCCGCTGTCCTCTCGGCCATTCTCGCTCTTCCCGTTTTCGCTATCGACACTCTTGCCTACGGCAAGCTCTCCTTTGTACCACTCAACACCGTTCTCTACAACCTCTTCTCCCGAAGCAGAGGTGCCGGCCCAGAGCTGTACGGAACCGAACCTTTTACGTTCTACTTTTCCAACCTCTCCCTCAACTTTAACGTCTTCTTCCCCCTCGCGCTGCTCTCTCTGCCTCTGCTGCTTGTCAGCACCCGTTTCGACCCTAGACGCTTCCAGCGGCCCGCTGTTGAAAACAAGAAAGGTCACGCATCCACGGAAAAGCCCTCGAGCCTCTTCTCGCTCGCTCTTCTCCGTATCGCTCCCTTCTACCTCTGGTTCGTTGTCCTCAGCGTCCAGGCGCACAAGGAGGAACGCTTCATGTACCCGGCTTATACGCTTCTTTGCTTGAATGCTGCCGTGTCGCTCTACCTCATCCGCTCGTTGGCCGAGGTCACGTTTGTCAAGGTCACCAAGTCTCCCTACCGCGCATCCAAGTCGAGCCTCTTTACCACCATCACTTCCTCGATCCTCGCTGTTGGGGTTCTGCTCGGCGTCCTCCGTTCCGTAGGCCAGCTCAACAACTACCACTCTCCCTTTGACGTTCTCTTCCACTTTGAGGGGTACGAGCTTCCTCGCGTCGTAGCTAGCAAGTTCCCCGAGACTCTCAGCCCCGCCATCCAACAGCGTATTGCACGTGGTCTTTCACCCGTCGCGACTGAGCAAGAGAAGGACTACAACGACCGCGGCTACGGTGCCGAGAACAAGGGTAACAGTGTCGATCTCACCATCGACCTCTCCCCGCTCACGACGCTCGACAAGCCCATCAGGCTGTGCTACGGCAAAGAATGGCACCGTTTCCCCACCCACTTCCTCGTCCCTGCCGGCGTCGAGGTCGAGTGGATCAAGAGCGAGTTCAGCGGCATCCTCCCCAAGCACTTTGACGTTGACGCCGCCTCTCCCGTGCAACCCTCTGACGTTGTCGCCCACACTCTCGATGCCACCCTTGGCTGGACCTGGCCTTGGTCCGCCATCACCCGCCGCGTTCAGCCCGGGTTCAACGACCTCAACAAAGAGGAACACGACCGCTACGTCGACGTTTCCACCTGCGACTACCTTGTTGACCTCGACCTTCCTCACCGTAGTCTCGTCTCCGGTGGTAAAGAGTCGCTCTACGAACCACGTTTTGCGACAATGACGGAGGAATGGGATCGTGTCTTTTGTGGAGCATTCCTGGATGCCGAGTTCAGCCGTCCTGCCGCTGATCCTCGCGACTCGATCCTGAAGAGGATCGTGCAGAAGGCAGCGGCGGCATTGCATCGCGCTTTCTGGTTGCCCAAGTCGTGGCCCGGTAACGCCAACATGTACGGTGATTACTGCCTGCTTCGCAACCGCAATAGCCGATTCAGCCCTACCCCTTAGCACCTAGAGAGGAGCTTCTTCTTATCCGATCTGCAATGTAAATAGTCATCATCATTCAAACTTCATATTTGACCAAAGGGTTCATTTGAACGAGCAAGCGAAGTTGAACAGACTTTGGAATTTTAAAGGCTGCACACGCACCTGTGAAAGCATCGTCAAAGCCTTTGATGGCTCACAACAGCACACACACAAAGGAGAGCAACAGGATCAAACCTCTCGGGAGAAACGCAGATTGGATTTGAATAGAATCGCATAATGTGCTGCACGGGTGGGGTGAGGTTTTCAGAGCATCTTTCTCAGCCTCTCGTCGGGATCGTGTTCGAAAGCCAATCGCACCTCGTCTTCCTGACAGGCCAGCATGAGTCTTGCGAATCCGCCTGCTCTTCCCGTACCTGCACCTTGACCTACACAGATGACGAGTCCCAGGGAGGTGAGGGTTGCCAGAGGAGCGTTGAGCGATGTTTCTTCTGCTCCCGTTGTTGCTGTGGTGGTACCGGTCTGTCCAAAAATCGTAGTTGTACTGATGCCGTACATCCTGCAGATGGCTTTATGGTGGCTTGAGACGTCTCCGAGTTCCGCCTCTGCCAGACCGGAGCGGCGAAGGCAGGATAAGAGGCTAAGAAGCAAGATTTTTGCGTGCAGAGGCAGCGATAAGATGTGCGAGACTTTGCCGGATTTCACCATCGAATCAAGGACCGATTTCATGTCCAGGATTGTAACCGGTTTCGGAGTCGCAGAAGGAACGGGTGAAGTCTTGGCTTTGAGCTCGACAAGCTCGATGGAACGCCTGCAGACGTCGAGCATGCGTCGTGCGTCACCAGAGACGTTGGAGACACGCTTGGATACGTAGGTGATGGCGTCGGGACTGAGGACGTTTGTACATCCTTTATCTGGGTCTGCGTCTTGGGAGGATGATTCGGTGGGGTCGGTCAAGCCAAGACGAGATTTGACAATTTCGACAAGCTGTCTGTCGGTGTAGGGCATAAAGGTGATCCTGGTCATACCGAGTCGACTTGCTACTTTGGCGTTGAGCGTCCGTTCGGGCAAGTCCATCGTATTTGCCACTGCAATGACCACCAGGCGAGATCCGCGCGTGTTGGGCCAGTTGAACATGTTATACATGACATCCTGCCTCGCCGTCACCAACTGATCCAATTCGTCCATCAACACGACCGTGGCCGCTCTTCCCGGTCCCGCACCTACACCCGCCCCGCCCGCAGCACCGGACATCTTTGTCGCTCCCACCCTAGCGAAATGCGAGCTCAACAGACCCAGCGCTGTCTTGGGTGACGTCCGCTGTCCACCCGAGATCGCCGACCACAGCAAGGTGTACGCCTGCGAAGCATCGGCGAGCTTCATGCCGTTGATCTCGACAAAGCTGAATGGATTCATCTCGTTTCGCTCCGCTCTGGCGGTAAGCGCTCGGATCACCTCGCGGACGGTAGCGGTCTTGCCGGTACCGGGTACACCGGAAACGTAGACGCAGCCGCCAATGCCTTCTTCAACGGCATCTTCGACGCACGCCATGATCTCTTCGTATTGGTCTTCGCGGCAGGGGAGATGGTCGGGGGTGGCACCTACGTGGAGGAGGCGTTTGGCGCGGTCGTGGGGGGATAGCGTCTGCGCTTCTTCACTGGGTAGAAGAGAGAGTTTTGGGGGGCGTGCAGGAAGCGTTGGGTGGGGGAGACTGCGTGCTTTCAAACCCATCAAGCGGGCTTTGGATCGAGGTGTAGCCTGTGCTTTTGCCGGACTGGCTAGGCCCAAAGCTGTTCTCTGCGGGGTGGTGAGCACGCGCCGCTTTGTAGGCGTCATTGGCGTTGCGTCCTTTGGCAGCTTGGCCCGTTTTCGAGGCGTGAGATTGAACGTCTTGCCAAAATCGTCGTCGTCGTCATCATCCACATCGGAAGGCGGGGCGCTGAATTGCGAGCCCTCGTTATCAGACGATTCGGGCGTGTCCAAGTGTCGAGCTTTGACGAGCAGGTTATCTTCCACCTCGAACTCGTCGCCGCTCTGGAAGGAGTCGTCGGAGGCAATGTCAGAGTCCGAGGAGAAGCCGTTGGCTTTCTTACGATTGTACTTGCGCTTTGGGGCGGCAACGCCGGCCGAGAGCGAGTCCTCTTTGCGTGGGCGGCCGGGACGGCGTTTGGGTGCGTCAAGGTCGATTGCCGAGGGTGTGCCCGTGGAACGAACGCGCGTAGATTTGGTGGGGAGGTCGGAAGTGGATGCGACCGAGGATGGTGTGGTCGCACGTGCTGCTGTTCTGGGAGTGGAGGTGGTAGGATCGCCCGTCGAGGGTTGAGCGTCTCTCTGGACTTCTTCCACGAGATCCTTGACACCTTGACCCTGCGATGTAGCGACGTCTGAAGAATCATCCTTGAGATCCCATCCAGCGCCTTGCTTTCCTTTCTCGACGAGCTTTGCCCAATCTATTCTCCAGAACAGCTCCCTGTTGGGATCCACTGCGCGCTCGCAAAACAGATGCGTAGGAAACGACTTGTTCTTGTACAGTGTGGTAGTCTTTCCTGACTTCTTCTTCGCATTTCCGTTGGCTGTATTCATTGCTGCATTGTCTGCCCCATTGGCTGAAAGCGCCGAGAGCGCCGAAGACTCCTTGATTGCCTTGGAGCACTCTGCCTGGCTCGGATGAATGTGAACCTTTGCAATGATCTCGTCTACATCGAACGAGTAGTCGTGCAGCGAGGGGCCTGCCTCAAAGGTGTCTCCGTCCTTGCCAGATTTGGCGCTAGTCTTTGTGCGGCGTTTGGTGAGAGAGGTGGCTTTGTGGGTGTAGTAGATTTCGTGCCGGCTGGTGATGCCGGACATGCGCTTCTTGGCCATGGTGGACATCCATTCTGGCCAATGGAGGAGACGACAGACGCCAAAGATTTTGCCCTCTTCTGTTGCGTCCGTCCAGAGATGAGTCAAGACGCCAGCAAGTGGAGCTTGGTAGGAGGAGGGAAGGTAGACGACATCTCCGATGCGGAACTCTTCTGGTTCGAGAGTTTGTTTTGAGGATGATGGGGAAGCTTTGCGAGTGCGTGGATCTCGGTTCTCATCCTCGTCGTCTGAGGAGAGCTCTTCGCCTTCCGAGTCGGGTGCAGAGTCTACTGGGCGTGCGAGTCGAGTGAATGCGCGAAAGTGACTTGTCGAGGTGCCCGCTTCTGAAGTAGCCAGCGGCTCATGAGGCTCGAAAGAGTATGTTGGTGCGATGTTGGGCGGCATGTTGCTGGGACTAGAGATAGGGCTGTGATGTATGATGAGGGGTGAGGATGAAGGTATGATTGGATCATGATGTCGCTTGGTTGTTTGACACATCGTAAAAAGTGTCTTGGTGTTAGACTGACTCACCGGCTGATACACAACCGGTGTACTGGCCTTTTCTAACATAGCACTCGTACAGCATGACTGTATCAGCTCTGTACAAGGTTTGACACACCACAACTGCTCACTTAAGGTCTGTGTTAGTGGTGTATTAGCTCTTGATGGTCCACAAGTGCTGTATTGGTGGTGTAGTAGTGCTTGATACACCAATTACCGGTGTGTTGGTGGTGTATTAGTTGTGTATCAGTAAAAAAAAAAAAAAACATTTTTTTATTTGCCAGCAAAAGACCGGATTTTGCGAATTTTGAAGATTCAAATTCCAGCTTTCCATAATCAATCAGCTGTGGTATATAGTTGGCTGAGGCCAGGAACATATAAAAAACAGAAGCAATGGAGCAGCGGTATAAAGGGGAGGGTGTGTTTTCAGTTAGGTGGGCTGGGAAATGAGTTTGGAAAATCACGGGTTCGAATCCTGGAGGTGGTCATCTTTTTTTCTTTTTTTTTTCCTCTGATACACCACTGATGCAGACGTGGTGTGACAATACAACGTTAGCCGTGCACAAGTTCTCTTCCACAGGTGGTGTACCAGGCGGTGTACTAGCTTTGCACAGCCATAGTTTTTACGATGTGTGAAACCAACACCTCTGTGTGGAATTTCGCCTTTCTCGCTCTCTCTCTCGAATAACGCGTGGCGTAAATTACGGCTCCAAAAAGCAAAAGAAACGCGACATTGAATCGCACGAGAAGACGCACGTACCACGAGCGCTGTTCGAGTCAAGAAAGTGTCTGGACATGAATCAATATACAGTACATTCGAGTCCCGCTCTCATCCTTTCATGTCAATGTTCCGGTAGATAGGACAGCTCATACCGGTCGCATCTTCTTTCATACCAACAACATCATACCCAGCAATCTACCCAGTGGCACCACCATATCACTACATATCCAAGTAGCACCTCTACTAGCTTCCAGTCCATCGCTGCTATCACGAACGCTTCAATCTCAACGTCGCATACCAACAACATACCCACTACTCGTTGACTTCCATATTTCGAGCCAAATTCGGCTGCTCGCAATATGATGGCCCTGCGCTCCGGAGCGAGAGCTCTTCCTCGCTCAAATGCCACCATCACCACCACTACACAACATCTCCGCACCATCGCTTCTACCTCCTATACCGGCGAGAAGCGCTACTATCCACCACCAGAGCCCTTTGTCAGCTCTGCCAGCGACACCATCTCCATCGAGCCTTCTCCCTTTTCCACCTTTGGTGCCTCGCCAGACCTTCTCACCCACTACCTCTCTCTCCAACCTGCACCTCTTACGCTCCGCCAGCTCATGGCCCAAGGCGGCAAACCAGGGCAAGCACTGACTCCGGAGCAGCTGCTCTTATCTGCACAGCACACTCACCGCGAATTGCCCATCCGACTCGCGCGGAGAGTAGGCGGCTTTCGAGCACTCCCCTTCATCGTCGGCAGCAACCCGTTCATCTCGAGAATAGCCCGACTGTACGCATCGAGCTTCGAGACGCTAGTCAAGTTCGGCCAGATCCAGACGCAGGAGGACAACCTGCGATTCACAGCCGTCATTGAGGATCTCGTCTCAGCACACGCCCAGAACATCCCTACACTGGCGAGAGGCTTTCAAGAGTCGAGAAAGTACATGGACGCACGCCAGATTTCGGCTTTCTTGGATGCTGCGATTCACTCGAGAATCGCGATCCGCATGATTGCCGAACAGCACCTGGCGCTTAGTGCCACTTCGAACGAATTGAGTCATGTCCGACCGAGGACGACCAACAACATTGTTGTCGATGAGGGCCAAGATGCGGATCATTTGCATCACCTCGATCCCGACCTTCCTCCGGAAGGTACGAGCAACCAAGGGCACAACGAATACGGTTCACCTACAGCAGTCGGCATCATCGAGACGCAGTTGAGCCCGGCCCGCATGACCCGTATGTGCGCTGCATTCGTCCGCGATCTCTGCGAAGGCACCTTAGGAGCCGCGCCAGAGCTGATCCTCGAAGGAGATCTCGAAGTGACCTATACGGGTGTCCCCGTCCATTTGGAATACGTCATGACAGAGTTGCTCAAGAACTCATACCGCGCCACCACGGAAAACTTTTTCAAATCCCAATCTGCCGGCAGCAACTCGCTCAGCAAAATGCCACCGGTGATCGTGACCATTGCGCAATCTGCCAACCACGTTTCACTGCGGATTCGAGACCAGGGTGGCGGCATATCGCCACAGAATCTGCCACATGTGTTCAGCTATGCGTTTACGACTGCCGGGAGCGGGTCGGAGCTAGAGGATGCAGAAGAAACCGGTGGTGGACCTTACGCTATGCAGGCTGTAGGTGGCACGGGCGGAGACGCGTTGGCAGAGATGGGGAAGATGGGCTTGGCATCTGGTCTGGGTACCTTGGCTGGATTGGGATATGGTCTGCCAATGGCAAGGATCTACGCAGAGTATTGGAAGAACGGATCTGCGTTGGATTTGGTCTCTTTGTACGGACATGGATGTGATACTTTTGTCAAGCTGCCGAGGCATATCGAGCTGTCCAATACCGTGATTTGAGGGAGAGGGGTTTAGGGAGGAAGGGGTGAAGATAGCATTTGTATTTGTACCGTACTCAACAGCATCGTTCGCAATCTCATGCCGGGCCGAATGTACCCGCGCACGAACTTCAATCGAGCCTATTCTGAAAGACAATTCTGAGCTCTCATCAAACAAACGAAGCAGACAGGCAGGCCCGCACAAGCCGCACATCCAGACGAACTCATCCAGTCTTTCTCCGAGGCAACGAGACGATTGCATTAGAAACGCAGCGTCAGGTGTAAGGAAGGGGGTGTATTACGTTACATCAGACCGGAAGATTAAAGCAGGAGAGAGAGAGAGAGATGTCAGGAGCCGGGGAAGCCATTGCTCCACGATTTGCGTGCGCGATACGAACGAAAATCGCAGCATTGAACAACTAGTATCAAAACTTCGGGGGGGGGGGATAAGGGTTTAGTCCTTCTTGCCAAGAGGAATGACGGGCAAGGTGAAGAAGCTGTTGTAAGGGCTCAGGAACGAGGCGATTCCGAGGTAGTAGCCTGCGAAGCCGGTAGCGATGCCAAAGGCGCCACCTGCGGTTTGGAGGGCCTTGATACCGGTGTAAGCGTGAGCGCCGAGCATGATGAATGTGACCCAGAGGAGGAAGATGAGGACGAAGAGCGAGACTGAGCCTCGGAGGGATGCAATCTATGCCAGGGTTGCCAAAAACGAGGCGGGTTGTCAGCTGTTTGTAAAGCGGCGAGGGGGAAAAAAAGGAGAGGAGAAAGATGGACGACTTACAAGGTAGATGGTGGTGATACCGAACCAAATCCAGAGGTAGAGACCAATAGCCGACTCTGCTTCAGCGGCGTAAGGCGAACCCTTGGCGTAGATTCCTGGTTGACCGTTGTAGGTGCCCATGAAGCCGAAGAATGGAATCTGTAGGGCGAATTACACAGACGAAGTTCACGAATCAGAGTCAGCAGCTGGTCTTTCTCGTCCTTATCAGAAGTAGAGACGGCAAACTTACCAAAATGACCGAGTAGCCCCACCAGAACATGCCGAAGGAGCAGAAAACAGTAGCACCAAACGTGTTTCCGCTGGCAAACTCCCAGAGACCGGCGAGGAACTGGGCGAGACCACCGTAAGAGAGCGCAAAACCGATGACGGCGTTGGGGATTGCGATGCCCTGAATCTGAATGTTGTAGAGCGAGAGGAGCAAGGTTGTGGTGGAGAAGCCGAACACTGTTTTTGCAGAGAAGGAAGTTTTGCGACAAAATAAGGCAGGTCAGCTACAAGTCCAACCGGCAAGGAATGATTCGAAGAGCAGGGAGAGCAACTCACCACCGAGGGGAAGAGGGTTAGCGATCCTCCTGTGGTTGTTTGCGATAGCGATGAGGTCGTCATCGGCAAAGTGGCCGCCGGGGGTCAAGGTTCGGCTGAGCTGTTTACCGGCACCTCCACCGTTGTAGAGGGGAGCCTGGTGAGGGAGAGAAGATTTCTCGTTTTCAAAGCTGTGGTGGCCGTTGGAGTGACCGTTGGAGTAACCGTTGCCATTGCCGTTGGCGTGGGTGTCGACGGCGGTGGCAGCACCGTTGGTGTTGGCAGCGGTCATCATGTGGCTGTCTGGGTTAGCGACTTGGGACATGGTTCTTGCGGCGATTAGGATGGAGAAGGGGTGGTGGTGGTGGTGAGGAGGAGGAACTCTAATGATGGAGGTCAAGAGGAGAAGGGATGGTTGGGGGAAGGGGAGGGGTATCGACAAAAGGGGTGTGGCGTAGAGACGGGGTGTTGTCTCTCTATGGTATCTGCTGTACCCTTTGAGCGATGTTGAGCAAGACGATGGTCGAGCAATCGCAGACCAAGCCATCTCTCAAGCAAGACAAAAAAAAACAGTGCGAGCTTTGCCTTGGGTGTTCGTGTTGATCCCTCCCCTCGGGCTTGCAAATGCGGCCAAACCAGAAGCGCGTGGTGATGGTCAATGCATTGGGGCCATGCTACCCCACCTCTAGGCTAAGCGATGTATGTGGTGCAAGACGAAAGAGGGATTGCGTCGGCTAATCCAGAAAAAGAGAGAGGGAGAGAGAGAGGGCGAAACGGCAGCGGGGCAAGAATGACACACTTGTCTGCTCAAGCGATTGCATGTCGCATTATGCGGAGAAGGCAAAGAAAAGCCACGTACGACGTCCAAGCACAACACTGAACAAACCACGCACCATCAACTAGGCTTTTGCCTGGAAGGGGAAGAGAGAGAGAGAGAGAGAGAGAGAGAGAGAGAGAGAGAGAGAGAGAAAATCCAGGGTTCACACAGCTCTCACACACACACACTATAGTCGAAGCGAGCAGAAAGAGATGGAGTCTAATGCTGATAATGTCTTGGTGTTGAGAGCTAAGAGATGCCTCGTGTCTCGGCGCGAGCATTTTTGAGCTGGCTCTGGTGGAAAGGATAGGATACAGATGGATGAAGATTTGGTTGTGTTGTTTCGAGGATGGTGTTGCTGGTGTACCGCCTAACTGGAGCAGAGCCGCGGAGAAAAAAAAAATTAAAAAATGGGGAAAAAAGCGAAACAGCAGAGGAATCCGAGCAACGGCGGTTGGTCGGAGTAAGCTAATGCATGCAATCTCTGTGCATGCCGCGGTGACAAAAATAAAAAAATAAAAAAATAAAAATGCGGGGTAACATTTCTGTCAAGGTGTGACGGAATTGTCGGAAACTCCGCCTTTGTCCAACACACCATACAAGGGTAAGCAGCATAAGTAAACCATCAATCAACAAACCATGCCAGAAAGATCAACCGAAATCACTCTTTTCCTTGCATCTCTTCTGTCCCTGACCCGTGTCCTGCATTCCATTCCGTACCCTCTCTCTCTCTCTCTGTGTGTGTGTGTGTGTGCGTGCCGTGCTTCTTTCTTTCCCCTCCGACGGCATCTGCATGCTCCCGCTTTTTCCTCGCATCCTTGTCGACAAAGAGTATATCGTGTTGGGGTACCAGCAAGCACATCACTAAAATGTTCCTGCAACATTGCTCGGGATGCTTGGCCTCTCGGAAGACGTTGCTCGGTTCTTTCCGAGTCATGTTGATTGGATATGTATTTGCAAGATTGATATTGGGCCATGTGACCTTGCGGATTGGATTGCCAACAAGATTCCTCGTCCATTGGTCCACATCTTTTGCAACCGGCACGATCTCAAGAAATGACGATCAGAAGGTGATGCGGTTACAACTTCAATTCGTTTTGCCAAGATCAAAAGCCCTCGTACCACCAGACAGGCACGATCAACACGAGCTACAGTAACAATTAGATATCACGGTGCACAGGCCAAGCTTGTTACTCCAACAAGCTTTTGCTCTAGATGTACTGTAGTACCTCGGCAACAAAAGATCATTTCTTGGATCATCTTGTGTACGCTAAGCGAAGGGTGGAAAGAAATGCACAGTGACTCCACTCCGCCTTTGGTCCGCGGCCGATTTGTGTGTCTGTGTGTATGTGTTTCTTTTTGTTTTTGACACTCAGACTGCCGAAAGCAAAACCAAAAGCCATGACAGCTCTCTCTTTCTCTCCCCCGCTGCAACGCCGCTACGCCGCTGACTGCATCAACGGTGGCATTGCCGCTGCAGTCGATCCGCCTCATTATGCCTTGTTTTTCTGTCTAAGCGCGCCCCCAACGCGCGGTACATTCACCTCGATGACATGCCGCCCCGCGCGTTCGTCCGGATCCATCACTCAACTCATCCTCGTCTCGCCTTACCTTCCCCGCTTTTCGACGTGGTAGATGTCTTGTTGACCCGCGCATTGGGTTTGAAGCTGCCAATGCCTAAACTAAAACCACGCTAATCAAAGACTCCATGTGCGCTAGTGTGTGTGTGTGTGTGTTTCTTTGGGCTTGGATGGGGTTCATGCCGTACCTTGCGTTGATAGAGTGCCAGTTGGCGTGCTTGCCGAATCCACCATGGTTGGCCACCAAGCTTCCTCTCTCCTCGCTAGACTAGATCAAGCCACCCCAGATTTGTACTGCAGCATGCAAGCGAGCCAGTGCGAGCCAAATGTTGGTTCTTCCGGAGCTCCATCATCAACTGCCCCTCAATGTTTGCCTAGCCTCCGCCTCGCACAGACACACACTCTTGCAGCATCTCTTTTTTTGCCTCATTGACCTTACACGCACAGCTTCCCCGCAATCTCGTTACTGCAGTGCATACCCAACCTGGTCCAAGTCGTTCATCAACAACAACCCCCCAACTTTGCCTCCCTTCGCTCATAGTGTAATCTACCCCCTTCCTCCCTGTCTCGCCACCATTCACTCCCTCTTCCTCGTCTCAATCCGTCCCACTACCATCACCACCACCACCACCACCATCACCCTCGTCCTAGACACTCCCCCGTAGAAACCTCTGTCCAAGATGACCACCGCCAACTACAAGCACCCTAACTTCAAGCAGCAGTGGGGTCTCAGCGAGGATCCCAACGGAAGCGACCATGTCGTCACCTCGCAAGGTCACAAGCTCACGCGTACCGTCACTGCCGGTGGACACGAGGTCGACTCGTCGCAGCCCGGTTTCCCTGTCTACCATCGAAGGATCGCAAAGTGAGTACAAGCTTTTCACAGTCAAGTTGGGCGCGAATGGTTGGGATGTTTTCGAGACACGTGTGGCGAAAGACATGGTGTTCAGAAGCTGACCAGCGTGGTCTTCTTGTTGAAATTTCTGGTGCTCGTGCGCAACAGCCCCTTCCCCTTGGTCTGCATCGCTACAGGAGCATCGGTGCTCATGCTTGGATTCATCCTGACTGGTAACCGTGGTATTACCAACCCTGCCATCTGTAAGTTCCGCATACCTTCCTTGAGCTCGATTCTGAGTTACAGCGTGCTGAGCTTGCAAATTTACCTCCGTCTCCATCTCTCCTGGCGCTATACAGACATGGCAATGGGACTTCCCCTCGGAATGATTGGCAACTTTGCCGCGTGCATGTTTGCCTTCGCTGAAGGTTCCACCTACCTTGCCACGATCGGCGGCACTCTTGCTGGCCTTCTTGGAGGAGCAGGTTTGCTCTTCTTGCCCTGGACTGGAATTCAGGCCACCTACGTTGTTGGTGGTGCCACTCAAGCCAACCCTATGGCAGGTGTTGCCGAATTCTACAAAGCCGCCGCCATGGTCTTCTTCATCGCCTTGATCCCCATCTTTTTGATCTTCCTTGCTTCCTTCCGCACCAGTGGCCCTATCGCAGGTGCAGCACTCACCATTGTCGTCGCTCTGGGCTGCCTCGGCGGCGCTTACATCGGAGGTAGCCCCAACGAGGTCATCATGAAGGCTTCCGGTGCCCTGTTTATCATTATCGGCGTCGCCCTCTTCTACGCTGCCACGTCGGTGATGCTGGCCGAGGAGGGTTGGAAGATCCTTCCCGTCTTCCCTCTGCCCAGGGTCGAGTAAGGCTCTTGTTCAAACAGAAACAGAACCCTGCAATTTGTTTGACATATCACCTTGTTCTTGTTTAATTGGCTTCTCAATTTTGCCTTTTGCGGCTGTTACTTTACCTCCTACCTTGAACCCTCTTCGGCTCTGTCGCCAGCTGAACTCTCGACCAGCTGTGGGATGGAGTGTCACCTGGAATACGAATGCAACATCATATACATCTTTGCGTCGTGTGATGAGGATAGTAACAAAGTACTGTTGTGTGGTACAGCCGCTTGCTGCCGTCGGATCGGACCTTGTCCCCGCATTTTCCATGTTGTGCAGCCTGCAACCTGTGCAGAACGCCAAATGAAGAGAAAAAAAATGAAAAGAAAAGAATCCTTTTGAATTTTTAATTTTTATTTTTTTCCATGAAAATGTTAGAAGATGGAATTTACAACATTCTTAAATCGAAATTTCGGCATGTGTAGCGCGTGGGCGAAGCGTGGGGGAGAAAGGGCGCGGCAACCAGAAAGCAATCCTTCTCGGCGCAGCATAGCCGTAAGTAGAGGATCACCTTGTCACCCGTGATTCCACCACCATCACTTGTTCTCACTCAACTCTGAAAGTCACTCAACATGGACATCGAAGGCTTCCGCAAGGCAGGATATGCAGCCGTCGACAGGATTTGCGACTACTACTCCTCGCTCTCCTCCCTCCCTGTATCCTCGGCTGTCCAGCCCGGCTTCCTCTCCTCTTCCATTCCTCTCCAACCGCCAACCACAGGCGAAGAGTGGAAAACCATCGACAATGACTACCACAACATCATCATGCCCGGCATCACTCACTGGCAACATCCCAACTTTTACGGCTACTTCCCTTGCAACGCCTCGTTCGAAGGTGCTATTGCCGATCTGTACTGTGCCAGCATCAGCAATCCCGGATTCAACTGGTCCGTCTCACCCAGTGTCACCGAGTTGGAGATTCTCATGGTCGATTGGGTCGGTAGAATGCTGGGCTTGGACGAAGAGTGGCTGTCGACCAGCAAGTCGGGGACAGGTGGGGGGATTATTTTGGGTTCGGCAAGTGAGGTGGCTGTGACGGTGGCTATCGCTGCAAGGGAGAGATGTATCGCGTTGCTTGCGGACGAGTTTCCCATGCCCAACAGTTCGACTGAAGCTCATGGTGGTCAAAAGGGAGAGGGTCTCGATGCGGATCAAAACGTAGCTATGGAAGGTAAAACCGCATCTCAAATTGGCCAAGAGTCAACTCCAGATGCAAGCTCCCAAATGGCCGAATGGCGAGGCAAGCTCACATCCAAATTGGTCATGTATGGTACCACCCAAACCCACACCATCGCCGCCAAAGCAGCCTTGATCCTCGGTCTCGATTTCAAGGCTCTACCCGTCTCCGCACCCAACTATTCCCTCTCTGCCTCGACGCTTCGCACCGCCATTGAACAAGATACCGCCCAAGGCAGGATCCCGTTTATGCTCATCGCCACCATCGGCACCACCTCTTCGGGAGCCATTGATGACATTTCCTCCCTCATCCAAGTCGCGCGTGACTATCCGACACTGTGGCTTCACATTGATGCAGCCTATGCCGGTGTCTGTCTTTCCATCCCCGAGATGCGTTCTGCGATGCATTTGGACGCCATCAACTCGGGAGCGGTGGATAGCTTTAGCACCAACCTTCACAAATGGGGTTTGGTACAGTTCGATTGTTCCCCTCTGCTCGTACGAGATCGTGGCCACCTCTCCAGAGCACTCACCATCACCCCTGCCTATCTAAAGACGAAGCAGGGAGATGCAGGGAACGTGCTCGATTTGCGAAATCTTCAAATCTCCCTAGGACGACGTTTTAGAAGTCTCAAAATCTGGTTCGTCCTCCGCTCGTTTGGCGTCCAAGGTTTCCAAGCCCATCTCAAGACCACCATGGAATGTGCTAAAGTTTTTGAGGACAATCTCAAGGCGGATGATTCGGGATTGTTTGAAATCGTCGCTCCTCCCAGATGGGCTCTGGTCGTATTCAGGATCAAACCACCCAGTGATGAATCGGGCGGAAATGGGGAGGGAGGTCAGTTGGACGAACTCAACAAGGCATTCTGGGAAGATCTGCAAGAGTTATCGGACAAGTTTGTACTGACACAAACGAGTTTGCCGGGTGTAGGATTCTGCGTGAGATTTGTAGTGGGTAGTCCACAGACGAGAAGGGAACATGTTGAGGAGACGTGGCAGCTGGTCGCCGAGACAGGAAAGAGGACTTGGGCCCGGTTCAGCGGTGGCAACCATGCTTCATCGTAAAAAAAACTGTTAAACACTTGACACGGTAGAGATTTGTAGAGAATCGACTCGGAAGGAAGTGATACGTTTCGTCGTAACACGCACGAGACATGTGTGTGCGTATGTGTGTGCATGAGATTTAGATTGTTTGGTGTCTTGTGAAGAATGCTACATTGCGAGGGTTAGCTACGCTTGACTTTGGACTGGTTACTTGAGCGGACTGAAGGGAAGGGGTCGCATGATCTGGGCATGCATCTTGTCGATCAACTTGACAGTCTGACTGACAGTGTCATTCCACGTCTCAACCTGCCAGGCCAGATCTCTGGTCCTCTTTCTCTCCTCCAACGAAGGATACTCCCAAATGTGGAAGACGGTGTGCAATCCACCAATCTGGGTGAACCAGGCACCGATGGGTTCGACAAACTTTCTCCTTGCCTCGAGTCCACGTCTCCAGTGCTGCTCCCACTCGAGCAAGTGACCTGGCTTGAGATGGTATGTCCTGAGCTCATACAGACCGTTGGTGGTGCGAGGTGGGGAAGAGGGCCAGAAGGAGAATTCCTGAGTGAGCCAGTTGGATCGGTTGGAGAGAAGCGGGCGGATGCGGCGGGTGAGTTCTTGGAAGTCAGGATCGGAGCGAAGAGCGGACTCGGCCTTGTCGTAACCTGCATAGCCGTCGTACTCCCAAATATGGTAGAAAGTCTCGAGATCGCCGACAATGACTTCCCAGCTACCGGTGAGACGCATGGGAAGGCCCTTTTCGGCGAGCTTGGGAAAGTATTGGGCGATGAGGGAACGGTATTCATCCGAATGGGCGGGGGAGACGGATTGGCGCTGGATCTCGTGAATGTATTTGCCACGTGCGACCTGCATCGAGTGAGACTGCTGTGTGACGCCTTCAGCTTTGGCCTTGTCTGAACCGTGTAGAAGCGACTTGAGAAGGCTCTGCTTGGGTTGCTGTCCATCCTGTTCGGGCTGCTGCTGGCTTGTTGCGCCGTTCTGCTCAGCGGAAAGGGGTCGCGAGGGGATGATGAGCGATCGAGATGCTACGAGAGTGGTAGCAGAAGGTGTGAGTGTCCTTGTCGACCAGCCTCGGGTGGCTGTTCGCAGACCTCGACCAGCGAGGGAAGCGGTCATTGTGGATACGCGATAGCGAGGATGTATATGCTTGTGCTATGTTCTTCAAAAGCAGTGTGTTTATGTGTTTGATCCTAAAGACAGCGATGTTTGATGTGTTTGAGGGATGGTGGTTGTGACATGAAAACGGACAGCCAACTGAGCTTCTTTCAAGAGGTGTGGGGAAAGTGTTGAGTGAGGCGGAATTAGAGGTGCAACGACGCTCGAGCCACGCTTCCTTTCCTCCAGCATTTCTCCACTCTCAGGCTCTAAGATGCACAAAAGCTGCAGCACGTGACGTCAGCGGGGGATAGAAGTAGCAACGACGGTCTAACAAACTCGAAAAATTGGCGGAGTTGTGCATACAATACAGTACTGTACAGTACAGTACGTTGCCGTCATCGCTTCTCGGCATGACCGATTTGTTGAATTTATTTATTAAAAAAGAAAGCCCTAAACTGAGACACCTGAGGAAACAGAGCACACAGCACAGCCATGTTTGCTGCCAAGAAGCCCCTCTCTCTTGTTTCATCATCATCACCCATCTTTGGATTCATTGCCGGACTCGGCTCAGTGGCGATTCACTCTACCACCATCACCATCATCATCGCAAATTCTGGCCCGACGAGGATCCCATATACCCCCCTTCTCCGGCCTCCTCTTTCTTTGCTTCAACAACAGAATACCCACTGCATTCATCCACCACACAGACACCTTCAGCCCCATCTACCCGAGACCAAGTAGTGACCAACATCACTCGCAACCATGTCGTTCCTCAGAAAGGCACAGCAGCATGTTGCGCACACCTCTAAACTTCCAGCACTTGGCAACCAGGATCTGAGGCAGCTTCAAGATGTCATCACGTCCGAAAAAAACTTTATCCAAGCCAACACCAAGGCTGCCACCGATTTCAAGAAGAACGCAGAATCCATCAAGGCTTGGTCGGCTGAAGAAGGTCCTGATCTCAACGATGTCGTCGGCAAAGTCTCACTGCTTTACGACCACTATGCTGCCTCCCAGAACCGTCTCAACTCGCACCTTAGCACCGTTCGTCTGCATTTCAAATCCATCCGTACTCGCGAAGAGGCCCTCGCCGATCTAAAGAGCCGCAAACGCTCCCTCGGCTCCGATATCGAAAAAGTCGAAAAGAAGCTCGCCAAAATGGGCCCAGAGAACAAGGAGCTCATGAAGGTCACCGCCCAACTCAAGGAGATGCGTGGAGAGATGGAAGGTCTCCACATCGAAGTCATGAACGAAGAAGCTGCCATCGGCGACTTTAAGAGACGAACCGTCCGAGAAGCTCTAGGCATCAAATCCGGCGCTCTGCTCGAAATGGCCGAGAAGCTCACCATCGTCGCCGAGATCTCCAAGCTCATGCTCGAGGAGATTCCGCTTCAAGCAACTCAGCCTGGCATGCCTCGTGCAGAGTACTACGGCTTTGCAAAGACCGAATCGCTCCTGCAGGAAGCTACGCGATGCATCGCAGATGTCGGTTTCACGCCTAACGGTCCTTCTGCAGGCATTCCACGATTCGGCGACATGACGCTGGCCGACACCACCGCCAACGCTTCCAGAGACATGAGCCACTCGTTCGCCAACCCTGATGGTGACGTGTATCACGACATGCCCTCCCACGGCTCGGGCGGAGACGTCAACCCAGACACTGGATACAGCCCTTCTGTCGGCCGCGTGCTCAGCACCGAGGATGTCGCTCGCACCCCCATCTACGCTCAGCACGCTTCTCGATCCCAGTGGACTCAGGACAGCCCAGCTGGTGAGCAACACATGTCGGATCCCGCTACCAACGAATGGGCTCAGTCCAGCTACGAACGTGGCGACACTTCTACTGCCTCTGCCGCCGCTGCCGCCGCTTTGGCTGCCACCGCAGGTGCTGATCTGAACGCTGTTCCAGGTCACGGCGACCCCAATCAGCCCGATGGTGGCTTCCTCATGCAGAACAGTGCATCCTACACCGGCTCTGCAGGTGTCGCTTCTGGCCCACAGTATGGATCCAATCGAAACAGCGTCGACTACCAGAGCGCACAGGGCGGGCATGCCAACGACCACACAGCACCTGCTGGTCTATCAGCTCGTGGCACTTCGACGGAGGGACATCAGTCTGAGGCCTACGATGGCTACACTGCCACTGGCGCCTCGCAGGCGCAGCACCATGAGACTGCAGCTAACCCGACCGCGATGCTCGGTGCTCCAACTCTGCCGCCCCTCCGCACTGCTACTCCCCTGAACGGCTCGACCAGCGCAGCTCAAGCGGCTGTAGCATCACCCCAGACGTATTCGGCTACCGACGACTCTGCCTACTTCCAGTCGATCGGCAGCACTCGTGCCATGCAAGAAGCTGTGCGCCGTCCCACCTCTCCCAATCAGAACGCCAGCCGCATGTCATCCTACGGAGCTCTTGGTGCCGCCACCACCCAGTCCACAGGAGGCGAAGGCAAGAAAGTCACCGCCGCCGCCTTCCGTCGCGGCTTTTCACGCAACCCTTCCAGCCAGGCCAACATGACCTCCACCATCCCCTCCAACTCCTACGACGCCCCTGACCAAGGCTGGAACAATAACCCTCTGCCACAGCCACCCAACCTTCACGCCAATCTGTCCACGCCAACCCCACCAGGCGGATACAATGGTACCACTCCAGACTCGGAACACATTGTGCCACCTTTGCATATTCAGAAGCGCAACTCTAACTCCCATGCGAATCCACTCGGCGCCGCAGCGGCCGCAGGAACACCGGCTGATATGCAGGGCAGGAGGTACAGCAATGATCTGAATGTTTCCGGATCGGACAATCCTGCCCCTCCTTACCTGCCCGATCAACACCAACAGCAGCAGCAGCACGGTGTCAGCAGCGTAGACTACGCACAGCACCAGCCGGGCTTCCCCCCTCCCCACCAGATTCCGCCACCGGGACCACAGAGACAACATAGCAGCCAGTATGCAGAGTACGCTGCGCCTCCCCCGCCTGGTTACGGATATGCATAAGTTGACGAGTCTCTAAGTTATGTCAGTCGTTTGATTTAGGTCTAGTAGGGATGATACCTTAATTTATGCTTTGATTGTATCCAAAATAGGTATGATGCCAGGTGTGAGGCTGTACGTGATGTGTATGTGAGTGCGCCCTGTGGCAGAAAAGTGCTGTGTAGGTTGATTGCCCTTTGTAGGTTGATCGCCTTTCGTCAGGTCGGCAGAGAGACCACAGGAGCTCGTAATGGTGAGAACAGCGGCAGAAGCACTTGTTTCTGCTCGCGAGGAGCCACCCACTGTTGCGAGGTGATACATGCATCTGCACGGTGGAACGAGATACCACAGGCCATGTTTTGTCAGACGGCGAAGCTTGAACCCGTTCCAAATCCACTGTTGTAGCCTCAAATTTGCAAGCTGTAGATACAGGACGGTCGACTCTGTTGTCACACTTCTAGCAGACGAAGGTGAATGACATCGATCTCCGATTGTGGGGAGCTGCTCCAGCTCGGCCCTTGCCATGCAGCTATCTCTGATGGGTTGGAAGGTGTGCATTGTGCTTGTGAAATCGGCCAACCTCGGACCGATACACTTGCTTTCAGGCTAAATTTTGACCAGCCAGCGGTCGGTCAACGCAGGGTTCCAACGTGACAGATTTGTTGACAGCTTTTGAGAACTTCTCCGCATCGCAAGGCCGGACCGAGGCTGAAGTTGATAAGATACCGCGTTGACCTTGCGCAAGTGCATTCTGTTGACCGGCGGCGGCGATAAGGATAGCTGACTGCAGGGAGAATGCGGGGGAAGAAGCAATGGTACCGAGGTCGGAGCGACTTCCGGGGATCGGCGGGGGATCTTCCGACCCTGAACATGGTCTTGAAGGATGGGAAAAGGAGGAAGGGTGTTTGTCACAGCCGAGGGAAGGGCAAGGGTCGTGTCTTGTGTGTTGAGCTCGACACGTGTTGGTGATGGTCTGCATGATGGATGCTATGGGGTTGATAAGATGCGGGGTGAAAGGGTGAAGGTACTTATAGCGGTTTGCACCTGCCTGCATCTTGTATCCTGTCGGCCTTACCCCATCATCCACCTTGGAGCCTCCAGTACAATGTTGTGGACCAAGCTTCTCCCCATGGCCCTCGCTGGCCTCCTTGCACCCAGCAGTATCAGCGCCACACCACTTCCTCCGAACACCAACGTAGGCCGACCAAAAGTAGACGCAGGCCTACACTCCCTCTTCTCCTACTACAACAGTACCGATGGCCGATTCGACACCTCTGCATCCTGGTGGCTCACCGGAAACGCCCTAACCGCCGTGCTCGAGTATACTGACAAGACCCACTCGCGCCGCTTCATGCAGCAGATCCTCAACACCATCGAGCAGCAGAAAAAGCCTCTGCCCTGGTGGCCCAGCGGCGGAGGCATCTTCCGGGCCGACTCTACCGACGACACGGGCTGGTATGCTCTGGCAATGCTCAAGATGTTTGACGTTACCCACGACACCAAGTATCTCGACTATGCCGTGCTCGATGCCGAATATCTCAGGAGTTTTGAGAGTAGCGCATGCGGTGGAGGCATCATTTGGGATATCCCGTCGAAGAGTTACAAGAATGCGATCAGCAACGAGCTCTACCTGGCACTCACCGCCGGTCTGGCAAACAGATTGCAAGATAAGAAGGAGGCGAAAAAGTGGTTAAACATTGCCAGGGCCCAGTATAGCTGGTTCTTGCACAGTGGGATGATCAATTCGCAATCTCTGATCAACGATGGTCTTACCGATGACTGCAAGAACAACGGAAAGACCATCTGGTCGTACAACCAAGGTGTGATTTTGGGAGCATCGGTAGAGCTTTTCCTCGCCGACAACCACGAGCGAGAATACCTCGACCGAGCCCAACGCATCGCCAATGCCGTTCTCGCCTCTCCTGCCTTCAACAGCGCCTCGGGAATCCTTGTCGAGTCGTGCGAAGCTTCGGGAAGCTGCAACACCGATCAGGACGCTTTCAAGGGCATCTTTATGCGAAACTTGGACAAGCTCAACAGAGTGCTCCCAGGGCGTCCGTACACGAGGTATATTCAGCGCCAGGCAAATGAGGCATTCACTAAAGGAAGGAATGCGACTGACTTCTATGGCGTTCAATGGACTGGTCCCATCGGGCAGGCAAACGTTGGAACACAAGGCAGCGCGGTTAGTCTGCTCGTTGCTTCCTTGTGAGAGTGGAGAGATGGAACATGGAAGTAGAGGATGTCGCCGTGCTGTATGGGACATGATTTTGTACGCAGCAACAAAGCCTCGTCAGAGTCATCCGAAATGGGCTCTGGATGTTTCCACAACTGAAATCGCATCGAGCAAGCTGGTTTCTATTCCGTGGTGTTTGGCTGATCTAGTGTATGTGTGGTTTATGCTCTATCTCTGTACGGGTGCTCCCAACGTGGCTCTTACTCGTCACCGGGATTCTTGTACCTCCTGAGCGCGCGCTGTCTCGCCTCTGCATGTTCTACGATAGGCTTTGGGTAACCCAACTTTTCGAACTCTGCTTTGCTCAACCGTTTGTACGGATCGTGAATCGCGTTGCCCTTGACGCCCTTCAACTCGGGCACAAAGTGTCTGATATAGTCTCCCTGGGGATCGCTCTTCTCGCTCTGCGAAAGCGGGTTGAAGATTCTGAAGTAGGGTTGGGGATCGGTACCTGTACTGGCGCTCCACTGCCAACCACCGTTGTTGCTCGCGAAATCTTGGTCGATAAAGTTGAGCGAAAAGTGTCTTTCGCCCTCGCGCCAATCGTGCAACAGATGCTTGGTGAGGAACATGGCAGTAATCATGCGGCCACGGTTGTGAATGTAACCTTGCTTGATGCACTGTCGCTGGGCAGCGTCGACGATGGGGTATCCGGTACGACCTTCTTTCCACGCTTGAAGCGTTGCTGGGTCCGTCTCCCATTTGACGTCTTCGTACTTGGTGATGAAAGCATGGCCCATGCAGACTTTGGGCCATGCAGCGAGAACGTGACCGTAGAAGTCGCGGAAGGATATTTCGGTGTTCCACATGGCTGCGCCAGAGTCTCGCCCAACGTGAAGCTTGCCTTTGGTGAGCTCTTTGGTTCTGCGCAAGCATTCTCGTGCCGACACGAGACCGGCAGCGAGATAAGGGCTGATTCTGGAAGTTCCGTTTTCGTTCATGAGGTTTCGACCTTCAGCATAGCGACCGAGGCGAGAGTCTTTGGCGTTGCCTCCAACGTTCTTGGTCGAAGGCTCGTTGGCTGGACGGTCGAGTGCGGTTTCTCCGCCTTTGCCCTTCATAAAGTTATCGAGTACCTGTTTAGGAGCGTCACCGGTAACGGGCCATAGTTTAGCCATGTAGTCGCGATCTTTGCATTCGAAGCCGGGAAGCTCTTCGGGGATGCCAAAGCCTTTGCCGAGCTTGTCGAGGTGGAAGAGCTCGCCAAGGGTGGAATCCTTGTGGATGGACTTGTCGTTCGCTTCGGGATCAGGAGATGCTTCGATAAGCGACATATCCTTTGCGATGGCATCGGTCCACTTTCGGTTCCAGGGCGAGAAGACAGAGTAAGGACGCCCGTCGTTGGTCACCACTCTTCCGGGTGGGACAACGTAGCAATCGTGGAAGAGGCTGAATGCGACTTTGCTGTCGTTGGCAGCGTTGACCATGTTGATATCGCGCCAAAGCTCGTCCACCTCGTACTCGATGTTGCCCGTAAGCTGGGAGACGTTCCACTGCTTGCACATGTCAAACACTTTTTCGCCCACCTTTGTTCGGTCTCCTTCGTGGGTGTAGACGACAAAGGGGATATCGAGTTTGTCAAACTGCTCTTTGAGACTAGCCAGTGTGCGAAGGACAAAATCGATCCTACGAGCACCCCTGTCGTGCGCCCTGTAGTCTGCAGGAGTGATGACAAAGAGCGCAATGAGATTGCCACCTTTGCCCTTGTTGCTCCTCTCGTGGGCAAGGGAAGAAGCGTGGGCAAGCGCTCTGTTGTCGTGAATGCGAAGATCGTGCATCCTCATCCAGTAGATAACATTCTTGCCATCGCCAGGATTGTTGCTCTTGTTGGGAGCATGTTTCTTCAACGCCTCCTCCAAATCTTGCAATGGAGTTTTGTCGTCCTTTCGACCTTTGGGAGCTGGGTTGAAATCGGAACTCTTCCATCCTTCGCCTGACTTGGCATATGCTTGACCGCCATACTGCTTCTCGACTTTGGCGCCGCCAGTGATGACAGATGAACGGGAAGAGTCCTTTGTAGTAGAGGCAGAGTTTTTCTTTGCACGCTTGTTGGGAGGCTTGGAAGTTTCGGATTCGTCTTCGTCAGGGTGCTCGGCGAGTTTCGGATCAAGCGCTTTTTCGTCTTCGTCGTGGTTGTCCGACGGAGCCGGGGAGTCGGGTTTGCGTTTGCTGGCTGCCATTGTGTCGCTGAACCGTCTGGCAGAAGACTGAGATGGAAAGCGGGGTGTGGAAGGCAGAAGACAAGGGCGCAGCAGAAGAGTGGTGGGTAAAGACCGTACGACGAGAGAAAAGCGTAGGAAGGGGAGAAATGGCAACGCTCTAGGTTGCATCGAAGGCTGTCTGGATCCTAGATGACGGTAACTCAGCAAGATCGCTTCGAGGTTTGCTCAAGCAGGGTTTGATTCTATTCCAGTTCGTCCATCCAACGAGGGGCTCCCGAGGGAGTGGATCACGAGAGCTCTGATGGAAGAGAGGATCGGCTTTGCTAATCTCAACATGCATTCCGCTGCAGCTGTCAAAAGGAAAAAGACAAGAATTATCGTTGTTCGTTCGTTGCGCAATTGTTTGTGGAGGCATAACAATCATCTCCCGATTCATGGATTCAAACTCACCGATAGTGCAGCGGAAAGATCCGTCGTGTTGAGATTTTGGTTCCGTGATTCGCGCGAAAAGAAATCAAAAGTCGGTGAAATTGTAACTTTTTGCCCCCGCTCTCTCTGACACTCTCTCGGCAAGGGCCGAAGAAGCTCGTTTCTCTGATTTTGGCTCAGAAATATTTGGTCGTGCGAGGCAGAGTCGGTTGGATATGAAATGCTTGCGCTGCTGTTCAATATTTTCTTGACTCTTTACCTCTACTTGGTCACCCAACCCCTTTTCTTTTCTCTCTCTCTCACACACACGCTTTCGCAAAGATGGCGACCATCGCAGGCGGCATCAAAGTCTTTTCCGGCACCTCTCATCCAGAGCTCGCCGAGCTCATTGCCAAACGTCTTGGTCAACCTCTAGGCAAAGCCACCGTCACCCGCAACGAATCTGGCGAATCCATCGTCCGCATCGCAGAGTCGGTTCGAGAGCACGATGTCTACATTATCAACACCTCCTGTGTCTCTGCCACACCCACTGGCGCAGCTGCTTCTCCCAACACCTCGCTCATGGAGTTGCTCATCATGATCCACGCTTGCAAGACCGCATCGGCGAGACGAATCACCGCCGTCATCCCCCACTTCTTCTACGCCCGTCAAGATAAGAAGGACAAATCTCGTGCTCCCATCACCGCAAAGTTGATCGCCAACATGCTTGAGAATGCCGGTTGCGACCACGTCATCACAATGGATCTCCACGCAAGTCAGATTCAGGGTTTCTTCGACGTCCCCGTCGACAATCTTTACGCCGAGCCCGCTGCTCTGCAGTACATTCGCGAAATGGTAGACGTCAACAAGGCCGTCATCGTCTCCCCCGACGCCGGTGGTGCCAAGCGAGCAACCTCTCTCGCAGACCGTCTCGAACTCGACTTTGCCTTGTTCCACAAAGAACGCAAACGCGCCAACGAAGTCTCCCGCATGGTCCTCGTTGGCAACGTCGAAGGCAAAGTTGCCATCCTTGTCGACGACATGGCAGACACGTGTGGAACACTCGACCTTGCCGCGCAGCAACTCATCGAATACGGAGCCGAGCGAGTCCTCGCCATTGTCACCCACGGTATCCTCTCAGGCCCCGCACTCGACCGCATCTCCAAATCCAAATTGGAAAAGCTGATCGTCACCAACACGTTACCTCAATCGCACAACAGGTCAAAGTGCAACAAGATCGAAGAGATCGACATTTCGCACGTCCTGGCCGAGACCATCAGGAGAAGTCACTACGGTGAATCGGTTTCCGTCTTGTTCAACCAAATCCCTTACGACACGCCTCAACCGTACAGGCATGACAACGACGATGAGATCACCGCTGCCGCTGCAGAGGCAAGCAACATTGGAGGAATCACAAATGCAGCAGGTGCAAGCGCCAGTGGCAGCCGAACCAACAGTGGACCCCAGAGCAGAGGATCATCGCCAAGCAACAGTCGACACTTTCCCCCGAGCCCGTATACACTTCCAGACCCTCCCGTCGCACAAAACTACTTTGCCGATCACTCCCACTCGGCTAGCCCAACAGCACACGACACACCCAAAGCCAGCGCCATCGATGGCAAATACGCCCCTTCGCCACTCAGGAGGAACGTTTAACTTCCGTCCCCACCCGTAAACGCAGAGTAGAGTAGGAGAGGTCGGAGAGATGAAGATGGAGTCAAATAGCACTCTACACAATAATCAGCTACTAGTTTGTCCGCCGATTCCTTTCTCTTTGCAATTCCATTCACGGTCCATAGCTCCATAGCTCGAAGTTGGTCTTCTTACAATCTCATTGACAGTCCATGACTAGCTATTCAATTGAGATCCACAGACCCTGGCGCGTTTGTTGGCGCGTTAGTACATTGGTCCGCGACCACAAATCTATATCAGCGGACTTATACCTATGTTGCCCTACCACCTGTGGCTGAATGGCGCATTTCGAGTCGATCTGGCTTGCTCTCGGTCTGTACTTATTTTTTGGATGGGTGCCTTTGAACCCCATTCGTTCGCCCCTGACCCGTTTTCTTCTCAACTCAAGAAACTTTAGACTGCTTGAAATGAATGAGCTTCACTGCGAGTCCAGACAACCGACACGAGATCCTTCACATGGAATCGCAGAACCACTGATGATTTCGAACGAGATTTGCCAGAAGAGTGCAGAGACGGGGATGAGCAGTACACCAGGGAGCCCAGTCCAGGCTGAGAACCTTGTGCTGACTTATGGCATGCTGGTGTGCTGGCCTGGGAAGCATTTGCAATGTCGAAAAAACATGGGGAGGGGGTGGAAAAGAACGGATCAAGAAAAAGGTTTCGAGCAGAAGACCGAATTGCGACAAATACCACCGCCACTCTTAGTCGTCAAGGGTTACCTTGCTGCTGGACGCTTGACCCTTTCGTGCATTGGCGGCCGAGCTTTGTGTCTTCCGGGCTTCGGGCTCCTTGCTGCGTGTCCAATTGTGCCCAATATATTCGATGTCTGAGTCGTTGTCCCCCATGATATCGAAGTCTGAGACGTCGGTGTCTTCTTCCAAATCTTTCCTTTTCCTCTTGGCTGTTCCCTTCCCTTTGGAATCCCTGTTTCTCTGCGCTGAATCACGAGTGCGCTCACTCTCCCTGTCCCAAAAGGCCCGACGTTCCACCTCTGAAAGTTTTGCGAGCCTTTGTTTGTAGTTTTGCCGTCTCCTTGCCAGATGGTCTTCTTTAGAAATGTCCTCCGAAGGGCGAGCCGCCTCCCTGGTACGCTGGACAAACCTGGAACGCATGCTTGCAAAGATCCGGTTGTCGCGAACACCATCAGCCAGCTTCAGTTCAATGCCCTGACCATTCTCGCTTGGCGTTGTGACGTAGGGAGTGAGATCCTTGAGGGCGTCCTCTTCAACATCTTCGACAAAGTCTCCATTTCCGTATCGTAGGATGGGAAGTTTGTGGATATTGACAACATGAGTTAGAAAAGCCCTGTCATCATCGTTCCGCCTTGGCGTTTGCCACTTGCATCCCACCACACAACACTTGACTAGCTCGTTTCTGGTTGATGCAGGCACCCGGACCTGCACTTGAGCTTTGTTGCCGACGAGCTCGTATCCGAAGAAATGCGATCCAAGATGCCGGACTAGCTTCCCTTCCTTTTCGAAGATCGGAAATTGTCCCTCACCAAATTCAGCCTTTCCATCTTTCTTCTTCTTCTTGAGCACAATGGCGACCGCCTTTAGATGATGTTCGTTTTCATCACCCCTCCATTCGAGATGTACACATGTGTGTAATGGGCAGACATGGTACGTAAAGGAGCGCCATATGCACAAGTATGGGAGTGCCAGGTCAAGTTCGATTGGCAGCTGTACGGTTGATGTACCGCTGTCTCAGTGTCGCTTCGTGTTCGTTCTCTGTCGTGGCCACTCAATCACTGTCTTTACTGTTCCCAAGTTTCACAATTGATTCCAGGAACTACTTCAAGCCTACCTGCCGCTCTGTGCGAGGATCTAGTACCCTGACACCATCAGAGAGCACTATCAGAAGGCACTATCAGCAGAGAGAACGATCAGAAGGCACTGCAGGTATGTTTGGCTCTATCGGCCTTATCGGGAAAAACATCGGGGTATCGGGCCGGTGGCGCAATTTCAAATGCAGCCAATTCAAGCACAAACGTGATCAACTACAAAGTTTGACCGGATTCAATACAATTTGGTTGAAATTGGAAGGTGGAAGAACGAGCCAAGCACGGGGCAATGCGGTCAAACTGCCTTTTCAAAAAAGTTAGATTTTGGGGGAAAGATGCCGGGTCTAGTCTCGCTTCTTTGTGGTTGCTCTTTCGAGTGGAGCGTAGGCTCGTGCTACAAATACGTCGGCCTATCAGCGAGTCCGATCGATAGGAGGCAGCAGGCAGCGGTGGTGTTGTTTCAGAAGAAAGCCGTGTACACTACTTTTGTCCTTCTCCCTTCTCACCCCCACCACCACATTCTTTAGCTTTGCATATACTCCGTCCTTCTTGAAAGGGTTATATGTCATCGCCTGTACGTGCCAGCGCCGCAGCTTCGATACGTCGACTTTCTCAGACCGTCCGTCAGCTGTCAAACGGCAACCAAATTCCACCCTTCACCATGTCTTCCGCCTCTGACTACAAGACGCGCGCCGTCGGTGCACCCAACACCCTCGACTACCGAGTCTTCCTCGAGAACACCAAGACCGGTCTTCCCGCCTCCCCCTTCCACGATGTCCCCCTCTTTGCCGATGAGAGCAAGACCATCCTCAACATGATCGTCGAGATCCCCCGATGGACCAACGCCAAGGTGGAGATCAGCAAGGAGGAAAACTTTAACGCCTTCAAGCAGGACACCAAGAAGGGCAAGTTGCGATTTGTCCGCAACTGCTTCCCCCACAAGGGCTACATCTGGAACTACGGTGCTTTCCCTCAGACTTGGGAGGACCCTCACCACACTCACCCCGACACCAAGGCCAAGGGTGACAACGACCCGCTCGACGTCTGCGAGATCGGTGAGCAGGTCGGCTACACCGGCCAGATCAAGCAGGTCAAGGTCCTCGGTGTCATGGCCCTCCTCGACGAGGGTGAGACCGACTGGAAGGTCATCGTCATCGACATCAACGACCCCTTGGCTAGCAAGTTGAACGACATTGAGGATGTCGAGCGTCACCTCCCCGGATTGATCCGCGCCACCAACGAATGGTTCCGAATCTACAAAATCCCCGACGGAAAGCCCGAGAACCAGTTCGCCTTCTCCGGCGAGGCCAAGAACCGCAAGTACGCCACCGAGATCGTTCACGAGTGCAACGAGGCCTGGAAGAGGCTCATCACCGGTCAGGCCGACGCTGGCGAGATCAGCCTCACCAACTCGTCCGTTCAGGGCTCCAAGGGTCTCGTCGGTGCCAACGACGCCGCTGTCACCAGCGTGCCCAAGGCCAACCCCCAGCCTCCCGCTCCCATCGACGCTAGCATCGATAAGTGGTTCTTCATCTCGTCCAGCTCCAACTAAAGTGCCGCTGCTGCAGTACCTCGTATGCCCGCCACTCGAATCGTCAGTTCTCCACCGTAAAAAGACCGCGGTTCAGCAATCGTACTTCTACAACGAAATCCTCCGAATGTGATGCCTCGTTTGTGATCTTCTCCGTTTTGAGTGAGCTGTCCCGAGCGATTTCAAGCGATGGACAAGGCAAATCAAATGATTGGATCGAGTGTGTATTGTGCGTTCGTAGAGACACATGTGTCGAAAAGCTTGCAGATCATGGTTGCTTCTGCTGTAGGCGCTGCTTCTTCCTCCGCTTTTGCAACTTTTTCTTCCTGTTGGCTATGCTATTCCCTCCACCGCTCTTGACTTCCTTTTCCTCTTCGTCTTCCGCTTCCGCTTCCTCTTCTGCTTCTGCTACATCGTCGTCCGCATCATCTTCAGCAATCGCTCTCTTCCTGCTTCCAACCGCAGCTTGCTCGTCAGCAGCTGCGGTTTCGGCAGCATCGCCTTTGATAAAGCAAGCAACGAAGAAGCCATTACAGCTCTCTACATGCGGCTTGTCACCTTCACCTACACCACCTGGTTTGCAACGAATCACGCTGTTCGCCACCTCCTCGCCCGCTTGTTTGCCTGCTAGTTTGATACACATCTCTTGATCTCCTCTGACAGGCCATGAGGGGATGACCATTTTGCGCGGGGCCAAAGTCCAACCGTTCTGTTTGGCTTCTTCCGTGTCAAGGGCACGGATGACCACTTCTTCGTTTTCCTGCGTGTGAATGGAGCATGTCGAATAGACGACCTTGCGGAGGGAGGGAAACTTGAAGGCGTGTCGGATCATGAGCAGTTGAAACTCGGACAGTTGCTTCAGGCGACGTCCGAGCTTGGTCATACCCTCGTTTTCGGATGAATCCGGAGTGGAAGAAGCAGAAGAGGGGGACGTGTCTTCGACATCGTCATCTTCCTTTAAAAAATCCAGACGGTTGACGATGCCACTTCCACTGCAAGAGGGGTCGAGGAGCATGTGTGTAACGCTGGCAAAGTCGGTCGGATTGGTTGTGAGAAAGTCTTTGCGCTCGGCTACGACGTTTCCTGTTGAGAGCTTTGTGATCCCGGTAGCGTTGGTTTGAAGAGCTCCGACGGCGCTAAGGCGCTTGACGAGGGTCTTGTATCGTACAGCATCACGTTCGAACGCAAAGATCTTTCCCCTTGCCCCATCCGCCTCTTCTCCGTCTTCTGCATGGTTGGAGAGGTTCTTGCTATACATGATAGCAGAAAGATGGCTTGTCTTGTTCCCCGGAGCACTAGTCGCATCCACCACCGTCCCCCCTCTCGGCGGATCCAATATGTACGCAGGAAAGCAGCTCGCCAAATCTTGCATCACCACCCAATTCCCCTTGTAGACCTCTCCACTCAACAGCCCACTCGTTGCCTTTGGATGAAACGCCAACAATCCCGGCACATGTTTGCTCTCTATGTATTCTTTTGTCCCTTCCAACTCCTCTTTGCTTTCTTCCACCGCTGTAAACCTATTCTCTTCGAGCCACTGGAAGACTTCTTCCCTAGTAGCACGCAGAGGGTTGATACGGATCCAACGTGGAATTCGAGCAGTCATCTCTTGATAAAGCGCACCAGAGCGCAGATCTTGAATGCGTGATTTACCTTGACGAATTTGAAGTTTCACCAGAGCAGAATGTAGCGAGGGTTTATAGCGCTCGAGAGTGACTCTGGGTGGCCAGGTTTTGGCGGCTTGAATGCCACGAGATTGGAAAAGGAGGTCATGGCAGAGGACAAGGAGGAATGCTTCTTTGCTTGGGTAAGATTTGTGTCCCTTTCCCGCTGAGGTCTTGTTGGGCTTCTTAGATTTCTTAGCGTCCTCCTTAGGCGGAGCTTTGCCTTTTCCTTTGGCAGAAGGAGGAGTGGGAATGAGGGTGAATGTTTTCTCCTCCAGCTTGAACACCTTCGAGTCCTCCAATGCAATCGTCAAGGCGCTACGGTAAGCCAAGGAGTTGATGAGAATTGCCAACACTCGCCCAGCATCAGGATGCGGCGCTGCAGCCGCTTTGACAGAACACTCATCGCGAAGCACCCGATCGAGGGATGTCGCTGCTCGAATGTAGAAGTCCGCCATCTTGAACCCCCTATGCCTTTGTAGTTGGAGGTTGTGTAGGGTGGTGCGTTGACGGAGAGAGGGTAAAGGATGGTGGAAAGGGACGTAAACGGCAAGAATTGCCCGGACCCTGGCCAATTTCTTCTCAAAAAGCTAAATTTCTCTCCACATTTGAGCTCTTGTTTCCGCGTTCCGAGGATTGCTTACATTCAATCGATACGACAGAAGTCTTTGCTCATACACACTGGAAATGTTCTGCTTGTGAAAGAGTGGGTATTGAAAAAGAGAGTGACTATGAAGGACGACAGCAGCTGCTCGTATAAATCTAAATTTGGCTGATTAGGCTTCGCGGGTGGTGGCCGCTCCCGTTCCAGGCACGACGTTCTGCAAGGCTGGAGCTGCCTCAGCAATCTTCTGAGCCAGATTGGAGGCTTGACCCTGCTCTGAGTCGGCCGACTTGTTGACAGTGCCATTGTTGATGGGCTCCTTGCTGTTTTGACGCGAAGGAGTGCGCAGGCCGTTCTTGCGAGGACGTGGTGGACTGGTGGGTGGAGCTACTGTGTTTGCCGAGTCCTGGCTAGCCACTTGGGCTGTCACTGGAGGTGTGCTTGGAAGTTCCTGCGACAGTGTGCTCGAAGCAAGGTGTTCGCCGTCATGCGACTGCGAGCCAGCGGGTGTGGCAAAGCCAGCAGTCTCCATGGAGGGACGAACGCTGCCAGTGGCTGCTGTGCCAGGTCTTGCCGTCTCGGGCACGCCGGCTTGCTCCTTGATCTGGTCGACTCTTCCATTCGCTGGGCGGGATGGTTCTGCCGCACTGTCTGCCTGGACAGCACTTGCCGCTGACGTCTCTGCCTCGGACTTTCCAAGCTCCGAGAGCTCCCTTCGCACCGAGCTCCTGCGTTGCGGGATGTCGCGCGAGGCTGCTGCCGACGAAGTGGTAGCACTATTGCCATTGACACCGGCCGAGGGAGCAGGCTTGCGAGAAAGACTGCCCGATTTTCGAGCCGCAGAGTCGTTAGAGGCAACAAAGGTGGATGTTCGGAAGGATTGGTTGCGCGAAGGAGCGACTGGAGGGGGTGGAAGCGACTGGCCAGGCTTGGCGCTGGTAGCAGCCTCGGATTCACTAGTCAAGACCGAGGTGCTGGGACCAGCTTCCTCGAAGATGGTGCCGTTGGCGGTGGTGGCAAGTGGTTCCGAGTTCAGAAGAGCGACCTTGCGCTTGTGGGTATCCTCGAGGTCTCTCAAGCTCTTGAGACCGGCCGACGACTTGGAAACCTCGGCAGGGTGTTCAAAGGAGAACTGTTCGAGCGACTTGGGCAGGTTGACAGAAGCCTCCTCGACGGTCTCCGAGTCCTTGAAGGTGGGGATCCACTGACGTCGCTCCTTGAGGAACTTTTGCATGTCGACCGTGGTGTTGGCAGCATCGGTAGGCTTGATGATGTCACGAGCAGTGAGGCTGATCTGTTCCCACTGAACGCCCTTGCCTGCAAAGAGTTCCGAGGGACGTGGTCCCGATGGAGTGCTGGCAGCAACCAGACCACCGGTCACGTTCTGACCGACGGCCTCAGCGAAGGATCCGCCTGCACCGGTGGGAGAGCTCAACGACGGAGCGATGGCCGAAGGAGTGATGACAGGAGGTGAGACGGGAGTGGTAGCCGGCTTGTTGAGGCTGGTTCGACTGGCACGCTTGGAGCTGGCGTCATTAAAGTAGTCGGAGGTGTGAAGGTTCTTTCCGGTAGGACCAGCGGGGGAACCGCCATCAATGCTCTGAGAGCCCTTTCTGCGAGTGCTGCCGAAGAACTTTTTCATGCTGGAAGAGTTGCGGGAAAGGAGCGACGACGAGTCGGAGGCGTGAGAGGGACCACGACGATTGTTTGCGAATTGACCAAAGTCGGGGCTGTCACCGATAACGTCGGAAGCCTCAAGGTTGCGATCACGAGCGGCAGTAGGATCTGGTGTCTGCTTGGTGAAGCTGGCGGTGTCGGACGAGTAGGATTTGCGAGACTTGAGACCGAAGATGGCCATCCTCCCTCAAAAGATGATGGGGACGAGAGAAAGAAACCGAGATGGAGGAGCACCAAGAACAGAGGATCGCAGGCGTGAAGAGCCAGCGACTTGAGATTGTCGGATGGTGCGAGTCGAGAGAGGTGGCTAAATGGCAAAGAGCTGGCCAAGACGAAGCAGAGTGTATTCAAGCCAAAGTGTCAGGTGGGACCGTGGGAGTTGAACCAGCTCGAATGTCGGTGGAATGCCGAGGAGCTCTTCAGTCAAGACTGGCGTAGTCGGATATGCCGGTATCCAGCGATAGAGGTTGAATAGGATGGGGGATGTCCCAAAGACAAGAAGTTGGTCTAAAGTGGATGCGATGAGGCTGGAGTCAAAGATGATGGACAGAGCCAAGAACAATTGAGCGGGGAAGTCGAAAGGGCTGTGACTGACTGACGGTGAAAATGTCTCGAGTGCGGAAGCAGCAGCAGGGAAGGAAGGAGTGACTGACTGACTGACTGACTGACTGACTGACTGACTGACTGACTGACTGACCGAGGCGGCGTGCGTGCGTGCGCGTGTGTGTGTGTGTATGCTTGAGTAGTGTGCGTGCACTGCGTCGGTTGCAACTTTTTGGCCTGTGGGCCCAAGCTGACGGCCAAAACGGAAAGGTACGGCGCTCAATTTTACGCTTTTTCTCTGACCCTCACACGCGGGTCAAAATTGAGTGTGGCCATCCTTCAAAACTACTTCCGCTCTCCGTTTGACGTAGGCTTGCTACTCGATTCGCTCAAAGAGAACATGAAAAGCTCGAAGGTCGAGACAGTCCAACTCATTTTCTTTCAAGACTCAGAATGGCGTGAGTGGAAATCACAAAGCTTAGAAAGTGGTGTACTGTACAGAGTAGCCAAAGAGTTGCGTGTGTGCGTGTGTGTGAATGTGAATGATTTCATGCGGATGTGTGGATGGGTTGGATGGAAGGTTGGTGCGTGCGCTCGTGCGTTTGAGCGTGTGCATTGGTTGCGTTTTTGTGGGTACACTCGAGTAAGCACAACACTTACGCCGACCATCTGAGCAAAAACGATGGCAACACGCAAGATTCCAAATTGAATGCTCACATGGTCGTCTCTTCTGGTCGCTGCTACAGCTTGGCCGACCTGGCCTCGGCAACCAAGCTTTCTTTGGAGAACAGCGAGAGTTGCAATATCTTGTTGGCTTTCACTTCGAGAAGATGATATGGCATTCATGGGTCGGCGCCAAAGGACTGCAACTCAGGCACACCTGGTTTCCTTCTACGACTAGACTGGTCTAGATCTGAGACAGCGCCGCAACTCGACATCTTTGGCAAGAAGCACTGCCATGTCACAACTCGTATGATGCAACTGCGACAGTGTTGCGTGGGCCTGCATTCAGCTTCCAGACAAAGCCTTGATCAAGCTTCAATCCTCTACGACGAGTAATCAGAGAGTGACAACATCGACTCAGCCCACATCGACATGAGGCCAAGTGGGGTCCAACACAAGCTCGCAGCGGAAGCCACCCCTTATAAGATGTTACGAGCAAATTCGCCAACACGCTTTGAATCGTGATCGAATCTCAGATGCTTTTCAAAATCGGCTGATGAGTCCCGATTAAGAGCCGAAAAAGTCGCGCTCTCTGCTTTTTTGAGAAGAAGCTGGAAGAAATCTGCGAGCAAGGAGGAGCAGCAGCAGCGGTTGGTGGCTTGTGGACTTTGACTGGGAGATAGAGCAAAGTCGCGCGCGCTGTGGTGTGTGTGTTCCTTTAGAAAAGAGCCTTCTCTGCCCTTCCGCACACAGGCACACGCTGCAACACTACGCTGAGCAACGCAAAAAGTGTAACTCTCTCTCACCGCTCGAGCGCACCTTCTCAAACACTTCGGAGTTGCCGATCCTTGTCAACCTTTTCACTCTACCACTCGTCCCAACCTCACCTTTTCGCGCTAGTCATCACCATCGGATCTTCCATTTGCACAGCGTGGTCATCTGACACTTCGACACGGCACCTTTCCGATACCAAAAGCACAGTGTGCAGAAGCATTTCGTTCCATTCAGCACTCGAAACCATCTGAGAGGTCAATCTCGCCCAACACACACATCGCCAACATGTCCGGACAACAACCCGTGTTCGTCATGAACACCGGCCCAGAGCGTCAGACCGGTCGCAAAGCTCAGATATCCAATATCACCGCCGCAAAGACCGTCGCCGATGTCATTCGCACTTGTCTCGGTCCCAAGGCCATGCTCAAGATGATCCTCGACCCCATGGGTGGTATCCTCCTCACCAACGACGGAAACGCTATCCTTCGTGAAGTTGAAGTCGCCCATCCTGCTGCCAAGTCCATGATCGAGCTCAGCCGAACCCAGGATGAGGAAGTCGGTGACGGTACCACCAGTGTCATCATCCTTGCCGGTGAAATCCTCGCACAGTCCTTGCCTCAGCTCGAACGTGGTATCCACCCCGTCGTCATTATCTCTGCATTCAAGAAGGCTCTCGCAAGAGCGCTCGAGATTGTCGAGGAGATCTCGGTCCCCGTCGATGTCACCAATGACAAGGACATGCTTGCTCTCATCAAGACCTCTATCGGCACCAAGTTTGTCTCGAGATGGTCGGAGCAGATGTGCAAGCTCGCTCTCAAAGCCGTTCGCACCGTTGCCATGGTCGATGCCACCGCTGGCTCTTCGGCAGGCAGCGACCCAACCAAGACGGTCGACATCAAGCGCTACGCTCGTGTCGAAAAGGTACCCGGTGGAACCATCGAGGATTGCCGTGTTCTCGACGGAGTCATGCTCAACAAGGACGTCACCCACCCCAAGATGAGGAGACGCGTCGAGAACCCAAGAATCATGCTCCTCGACTGCCCACTCGAGTACAAGAAGGGCGAGTCGCAAACCAACATTGAAATCACACGCGAAGAGGACTGGAACAAGATCCTCGAGATCGAAGAGCAACAGATTCAGTCCATGTGCGAAAAGATCATCGAATTCAAGCCCGACCTCGTCTTTACCGAAAAGGGTGTATCCGATCTTGCGCAGCACTACCTTCTCAAGGCCAACATCACCTGCATCCGCCGTGTCCGCAAAACCGACAACAACCGAATCGCCCGCGCCACCGGCGCCACCATTGTCAACAGAGTCGATGACCTCCGCGATGCCGACATCGGTACCAGATGCGGCCTCTTCCACATTGAGAAGCTCGGCGACGAGTACTTCACCTTCTTGGAAGAGTGCAAGGAGCCCAAGGCATGCACCATCCTCCTGCGTGGCCCTTCCAAGGACATTCTCAACGAGATCGACCGCAACTTGGCAGACGCCATGGCCGTGGCACGCAACGTCGTCTTCAACCCTCTGCTTGCACCAGGTGGAGGAGCCACCGAGATGGCCATCGCCTACGGCCTCTCTGAGTTCGCCAAGGAGCTCGAAGGCGTCGAAGTCGGCCCTATCCGTGCCGTATCGGATGCTATGGAAGTCATCCCCCGTACCCTCATCCAAAACTGCGGTGGAAATGCCATCAAGACCCTCACCACGCTCCGCGCCAAACATGCCAACGGCGAGCACTCGTACGGTGTCGACGGCGAATCGGGCAAGGTGGTTGAAATGAAGGAATACGGCCTCTACGAATCGGCTGCTGTCAAGATCCAGACGCTCAAGACCGCCATCGAGTCGGCTTCGCTCTTGCTCCGCGTCGACGACGTTGTATCGGCCAAGAGGGGTAGGCAACCAGGCGGAGGTGCTGGACCTGGTGTACAGGCCCCAGACGCAGGTATGGGAGAAGATGCGGGTCCCGACATGCCTCAAATGTAAATATCATCCTCCCAAAAACACAGCTTTCGTGGAACACACACACAGGGTCCCTTTGTATCAATGGTATCGCCTTTAGAAAATGCAACCTTTCCCCAAAACACACACACACACACACACAAAGAGTCGGATGAGGAGGCAAAGAGGACCGTCTAAGAAGAGATTGCAAAACAAAGATGGGAAAGAGACGTAGATGAGAAGCGAAGTATATAATATCAGAGAAAGGAAAGTGTAAAAAATGAGTGTGGGTGAATATGCGTGTGTGTATACTGTAACAGGGCGATGGTGGTGGTATCTACTAGTGTTGATGATGTGGTGATGGTGTGCGACGTGTTGCGTCTAGAGTTGATGGGGAGGTGAGGTATGTTACTTCTCAGCAGCAGCAGCAACGATAGGAGTAGTAGTGGTGTTTGACGTTGCAGATGCATTTGCCGAAGGAGAGCTCTGTTTTGCACCAGTCCCCGCATTATCAGCATTATCAGCCGAAGTACCATTATTGATCGCCTCCGCTCTCGCCGTTGCTGCAGTCACAGGAGGAGTAGGACTTCTCTCCTTATCCTTAACGCCATCTTTCCCCGTATCTACCAACTCCTGACCATCTCTTCCTCTCCAAATCCCATCTCTCTGATCCACCATCCCGTACAGCTTGGTACTCTGATTCCGCGTCAGCGCAGCCATCCATTCATCCACAATCTGCTTACTATCCACCATAACATTGATCTCCTGCGAATGGAACCAACTCTGCGTATCCTGATTTCCACTTCCCAACACCGCCACTTGCCCATCGAACGCTGCGAATTTCACATGGCAATTGCGCTGTTTCCTCACAGCGTTGAGCGGTCGTGTCATGTCTTTACCAGTGTACCAGTAGACTTCGAGATACTTCTCATCGCCTTTGTTCTCCCGTCGAAGCTGACGATAGAAGGCAGTGACGACTTGCTCGTTGGTCCCTCCTTGGAAAGGCATGCTTTCGGACTTGTCGTTGAATCCAAGATCCAACCACAGTTCCACTTTGACGTGCCTACGGACGGCCGCGAGAACAGCCGCCTTGATGGGCGACGCATTGAGCGTGGGAGACTGGATGAAAATGTGCTTCTTGGCATAGCGGAATCCGGCCAACCAGGCTGCATCTTGTGGATTGCGAATGTCAGAGTGCCCCGGTGTACCGTGTGGTCGACGATTGACGAGGGCCATGGGGACGGGTTCGTGCGGTCTGTGGAAGATGTAAGGCTGGAAATCCAGAACATCGTTGAGGGTGGAGAGCTTCTCGTCGGAGAGATTCTCAGCTCGAATCTCGCCTTGGACTTTCGAGTTGTTGGCAAAGTCGAGCGATTTGGTGATGGCGCTGAGACGTTCGGCGGCGGAAGATTTGGAGATCTGGGATAGGGTACGGCGGTGGACGCGACGGTAGCCGACGGAGCCAGGTGCACCTTCGTCGTCTTTGGTCATAGCTGTGGATCTGGATTCGGGCTTGGAGGAGGCTTCTTGTTTCGTCTTGAGGATTTCGTTGTTGATCGCGGGCGCGGCTCCCGTCTCGGATGGCAAGGCAGTTTCGAGAACGGTCTGATCACCCATAGCAGCATCCTTGTTGACTGCAGGAACCGCATCATCGCTGCCAACAATGCTGAGCGCCGCCTTTGGACTACCCGAATCCTCTCCAATCGCCGTCTGACTAGGTGCATCCTCCAAGCTCTCTTCATCAGCCTCGATCGACCTGCGCCAATCGTACTGTTCACCATGTTCTTCCTCAGCCACAGCAGTGGGCACATTGACCCCCGACGCCAGCGTCGCCTTGGGCCGTGGATTGCGTCTCACCTCCTGCGCCACGTTCTTTGAGCTACTCTGACCCAGACCAAACACCTCGAGCGCGCCCTCCGCCCAAGCAGGTGGTTTGTGGCCTTCCTTCATCATGAGCGCTTCTACAACATCGGCAAAGTGCTTCTTCTGATGTGTCGGAGGAGGAGTCGTCTCGGATTTCTCCAAGGGCGCAGTCTCGGACTTTTCGGGCTTGTTGAGGTTGCTATTCTGGAAATGGCTGAAGCGTTCACCGAGCACCTTTTGAGCCCACAGGGCGCCGGCGTTGCGAGCGGCTTTCTCGCCATCGGCGTGGCCTTCGTTGGCGGGGGAACGGACGGGCGATTGAGCACCTTTGGCGCCGAAGCTATCGCGGCGCATCATTTGGTCAACGACATCGCCAAAGTGGAAGGTGATGGGACTCTGCAGACTGCGCTCCTTTTCGACTTCGGTAGCCGTGTCTTCGTCGTGAAGACGCTGTCGGACGTTGAGTGCGAGCTGCTTGAGCTTCTCCACGGTCAGAGAAGGCAACGTGCTCTGGTCACCGGTCATGAAGGCGGCAGGAGAAGGGGCTACGGGCGCAGGAGCGGTGAGGCAGGGAAGGGGAGGCTGGAGTCGGTTGCCCCAGCTGATGAGCGCATGGTCATAAACCGAGTTGACAATGTCGCCCTCGAGACGGACACACGCTTCGATGTTGGGACGATCCTGAATGTTGTTCGAGTTGATGAGGGCGACTTGTCGATCGACGATGAGGAGCTTTGCGTGGAAAGTGCCCATGAGAGGTCGGTGATAGTTGAGGATCTCCATGGTGAGATTTGGAATCTCTTCTTCGGTCGGAAGGCCATTGTTCTTCCACATGCTCGGAGGGACAGGCTTGCGGAGACGGAAGAGATCGGCTAGGGTCTGAGGGCCTCGATCCCACATGAGTTTGACAACGATGCGATCCTCTGTGGTGGGTGGACCGAGCTCGATATCCTCATCTTGAAGGTGGCCATCTTGCCTATTGTCATCCTGTTCGGCACGCGCTACGGAACCGGGTGCGCCTTGCTTTTCGAGCAGGGCATCCTGCTTGGCAGCCTTGTCTGCTTGTGGGGTGTCATTGGCGGTGGCGGTAGTTTGACCTTTGCGTCGTGCCTCGAGAGCTCGGAGCTTACGACGCTTCTGTACGCGATTGTTGAGTTCACGGAGCGCTTCGGCGATTCGGTCGACGTTTTTGCCGCCTTGCCAATAGTTTGTGAGGAGGATGACTTCTCTACGCGCAGCAACGATGCAGTCGTAGTAGTGTCCGATGATGTCTGGACCTGTGGAGAAGATTGAGAGCGGTACGATACCGGTAGTAGCCAGAAGGGGCGGAGAGACGACACCCGACATTGGGTTGCGTGGCAGAGGGAGCAGGCAATCAGCCAGAACCATGAGATAGAGGCGAGAGGGACCACCTTGTGCAGTCGACTTGTAGCCGAAGCGATGACGAACGCGTTGGAGCTCGTCGTCATCGGGTTCGCGGTTGTCTTGGTGGACGGCGCCTTTATCCCAGATCCAATGCTTTCCTCTGCCTTCTTCGAGCTGCTCCTTGATCTTGAAGCGGATGATGCCGCGTTTGGCTGCTGATGGGATTGGAAAGAGATGCTTGGCAGCGTGTGAGGGTGGTAAGGTAGGGTCGGCTGCTACAGCGGAAGTTATGGTGGGTTGCGAGGATTGTGGACGAGCATCTTGGTAGGGCCCAATTTGGGAGCCAGCCGAGAGATGAGCCTTCTCTGCGGCTTCGCTGCGAATGTGTGAGGATCCACAGATGGGCATTGTGGAATTCTATGAGCCGCCTGGACGAGAGGTTTGGTTCTGATGGATGTGTGTCGATACGGATGCAAAGGATGGTACGCAAAGCTGATTGCCAGGTGTACTTGGCCGTGACTTGTCCAAAGATGGGCTTGGATTCGCTCTCGCCGACTGTAGTTGGATGTGTCAGAAAAGCGCGGCTTGGCTATGAATGGTGGATGATGATGTGTAGGACAGCGGCTAGGTTTAGAAAGAGATGGTGGAGAGATGAATGGTGATGCCGAACATAATCAAGGGCAGGACAAGCAAACAGCAACAGAGGAATGACGGAAGGTACCGAAAGTAAGTGTGTCAAGCGAGCCAAAAGGCACAAAGAGAGAGAGAAAGTGGGGATTCAAATCAAATATTGCATCAGTGGAGGTTGCACTCGAGAGAGGCATAGTTATTGTACTGTACAGTACTGTACAGTAAGCGAGGCGTCTGAGCAGTACTTGCCATGGGCGGTGCAAGCAGGTGCCGGATCTTTTTCTTTATTGTATTTTATTTATTTATTTTAAGCAGACAAGAGCCCACTCACATCATTCCACTGGTGCCATTTGACGGGTCCAAGCCACCACCGACGTGCCGAACTGCAACCGCATTTTGCATTTCACAGAAATAAATTCCAAAGCCAAGGACTCTGGCGATACGCCCTCCAAAAAGATAGACTACTGTATGACAAAGTGTTGTTCAGCCAAGCCACCTTGGCCTTCTCTCACATATATATTGTCTTTCCGGCCAAGATTCTCCGGAGGACAATAGACGTGAATCCTCTTTGCCAAGTCACAGAACGTGCCGCTGCTTCTGTGCCTCGTCTTCCTCTTGCCGTGTTCATACATATCAGAAGAGCAGAGGTGAGATGCGAGATTATCATCGTTCCATTTCACTAGTCCCCACAATCAAGTGGCGGATGTTGAGCAGCTACCGTGAGAACTAAGAGGATGGCTTTCGATTGGCCGGTTTTGGTTGCTTTTGCCATTTTATTGTCTTCTGCCGTGGTATCAAGAGCGAATCGGAGACTCGCACACAACAAGTGCAGAGTGCGTGCGGGGTTGACATTCTTTTGGTTCGGCTTTTCCCGCAAACCGCAACCCCCTTGCCCAGCGCCTCTTCCGATGCTTTTTCGGCAGCAGAGAATGCCCTCAAGCGTGTCTCCTTCCTCTCTCTTTCTTAGAGTCATTGTGAGAAAAAGCCGATACGAGCTCGATCGGGTCAATCGGTCCGTATGATATCGAGAGCATGAACTGTGCTGACTATCCATTTACATTTTGACTCGTTGAAGGAAACAATCTCGGAAATCGGATTTCAGGGTCAAACGTTCGTGCTCGCATGACATCGGAAAACAAAATCAAGGCGACTCTCCTTCGGGTTCCTCTTCTTCCTATCCGGTCTTCGTCCATAGCACATCGACCACATCCATAAATCCCACTGCACACCATGCCATCGTCTTCCACTGCTGCCGCGCCGTCAACCGCAGACCCAGCCCACATCACCACCAAGATTCAAGCAGCTCTGGCCCGCGATGCTCCTTTCTGGTCCTTCGAATTCTTCCCGCCCAAGACCACCCAAGGTCTCGCCAACCTCTACAACCGCATCGCCCGCATGCGTGCCAATCTCGACCCTAGCTGGATACACGTCACATGGGGTGCGGGTGGTACTACCGGTGGCAAATCGCTCGAGTTGGCCGGTAGAATACAAAAGGGCAAGCTGGACCCTGATGTACAGCTCGTCCAGTCGCAAGTACAGCAAATTGGATTGGGTTCACAGCAGCATATCGACAACCTCAAAGGTGGTGAGAGCTGGCAAAGCCAAGACAATCTCGATGCTTGCGATGTCTGTCTCCATCTCACATGTACCAACGTCGAAAAGAGCAGTCTCGACGACACCCTTGTCACCGCCAAGCGACTCGGTATCAAGAACATCCTCGCCCTCCGAGGTGACCCACCAAGAGGAGAAGAGTACTGGGTAGCAGCAGACCAACGCTTCCAGCACGCCACAGATCTCGTTCGCTATATTCGCGAGAATCACGGAGACCACTTTTGCATCGGTGTAGCTGGTTACCCCGAAGGCCACGCCGACTATGTCGACCGCGATGTCAAACGCGATCTTCGCTACCTCAAACAAAAGCAAGATGCAGGAGCCCACTACATCGTCACCCAAATCTTCTACGACGTAGATCAGTTCCTCAGCTGGTACAAAGACTGCAGAGATATCGGTATCACCATCCCCATCCTACCCGGAATCATGCCCATTCAAAACTACCAGAGCTTCCGCCGCATGACCAACCTCTGCAAAGTCCAAGTGCCCCAGTTGGTGTTAGATGCCCTCGAACCCATCAAGAGCGACGATGCTGCCGTCAAGGAGTATGGTGTTTCACTCAGCATCCACATGATTGGCCGCATCTTTCTCGAATCCGATGTCAGAGGGTTCCACCTGTGTTCATTGAATCTTGAAAAGAGTATCGAGCGCATCTTGGAAGGGTTGGGTTGGAAAGTGGATCTCGGAGCCCAAGCTGAAGCTGAGGCACGTTTGAATGGCATCCCTGCGCATCTGCACTTGGAGCGCACCAAGAACCAGATGCTTTCCGACCGTACTGGTGCCAATACGCCCAAAGATTACAAGCTGACCACCCAAGAAGCGCTCAATCGCACACTTGCACGCACATCCAGCTCCTACCAAGTCCCCGAGACAAGCACCTGGGACGAATTCCCAAACGGTCGATACGGTGATTCTCGCAGTCCCGCTTTCGGAGAGATGGACGGCTACGGCGTATCCCTCAAAGTCCCACCCCAGGATGCGCTGCGTATCTGGGGTCATCCAGTGACGCTCTCCGACATTTCGACCATCTTTGCCTCGTATCTCGAGGAGAAAATTTCTTGCATTCCGTGGTGCGATGCTCCGCTTATGAACGAAACCCTGCAGATCCGCGATCATCTTTTGACGCTCAATCGGCCCGGTAAAAGCTGGTGGTCTGTCGGATCTCAACCCGCCGTTGATGGTGCCCCTTCCACCGACCCTACCGTTGGATTTGGTCCGCCTGGCGGATTCATCTTCCAAAAAGCTTTCGTTGAACTTTTCATGTCGACCGAAGACAAAGACGCCCTCATCTCTCGCATCGACGCTCTCGGCCCCAATTCGCAGGTAACCTACTTTGCCGGCAATGCAAAGGGCGAATTCGCTTCCAACTTGGGCGAAAACGAGGCGAATACCGTCACATGGGCAGTATTCCCAGGCAAAGAAATCGTTCAATCCACCATCATCGAAAGGGAAAGCTTTGAGGCGTGGAGAGAAGAGGCATTTGAAATCTGGTCAGAGTGGTCAATGTTGTTCCCCAAAGGTTCGGCGAGTAGGAAGTTGGTGGAAGGGGTTAAGGAGGGGAGGTGGTTGGTGACGGTTGTTCATCATGATTACAAGGATGGTGAGGGATTGTGGCGGTTTTTGGCCGAGTAGAAGACTCAAACAGTGGGTAACGGATTGGTGACATTCGTGTTTCATTTGATCTGTGAAGAAGCTTGAGGAAAAGGGTGTGATTGCTGTGCCTTTATCTGTGTCGATGGTGGTGACAAGTGTGTTGACGAGCGCCTGCGTATCGCAATCGCATTTGAGTAGCACACCGTGAACGTGAAAACGAGGTTGTGTCAGTCCCCAGTGCAACCCGCACCGTTATCGATGGTGATGAAAGTTCAGAGCACAACTTACTACGATCAACCGTGGTCATGGTGGACGCTGAAGTCGTCTCCCAGTCCTACTCTCAACAAAAGAATCGGCTCAAACCATCATCAGCGTCATTACCAGCAGATCTGTAGAGCCAGCCGACAAAAGACACAACTCACCTCCTCATTACGGTCACATCTCTCGCAGCACGTGTACAGATACCTTGACCAAGGACGGCATCAAGATTAGCGAGCTTTGCAAAGATTTCTTCTATCAGAGAAAGAGACTTACGAATCGTACCGAGCCGTCTGCTTTTGTCTTCTGTTTGTGTTTGAATGAGCCGAAGCGTGTCTGCATCCCGAGTGGGTATGTCTTGGCGGACTCGGCGTATGATGGTCCATCGAATGATGGTGATGTCGATGGCTATAATGGTGGCAAGATTTTCCATGATCATAGCGGTATTTGTGTTTGCATCCGCTCCCCGGATGATGACTCTCAACATCGTGCTTGGACCCACATCCAGCACATGCATCCTGCGTCTTTCCCTTGCCTTTCAACACTTCGTTTGTACTATCTGCCGCCAAAGTGGAAGAAGGCACAACAACACCAAGCGCCTGCAAAACCTGGCCCAACTCCACCGTCCCATGTAAAGACAACTTGGGCGCTTCACAACGAACTTCTTTATTGGCGCTTGGCTGAGGATCAGCTTTCTTCTCTACCACTGCTGCTGCTGCTGCTGCTGCTGCTGCTGCTGCTGCTGCTGCTGGAGGATTCTCTTTCTGCTTGCTGCTGCTGTTGTTTTCTTTGGGGTCGGCTGGTTTGGGTTTGGCTTCCTCGGCTTTGCTTTTGGAAGGTTCGCCTTTCGATTGCTGTTGACCTGCTGATGGTTGTTGTCCTTTGTTGGCCTCTTGATTCTTGACATCTTTCTTCGTATCGTTGTTGTTCCCTTTCTGCTCAGTGCCGCTTTGCTTTTGATCCTCCTCCTTCTTCACCTGCTGTCCCTGCTGCTGTTGTTGCTGTTGACCTTTCTTCTCATCCTTCCCCCCACCGCCTTTACCTCCACCCGCAGCATCCACCAACTCAACCCTCCCATCAGCACAGATCTTCAAAAAAGGCGCATCATTCGCCGGAGCCGGCTTCAACTCCATCTTACCACTCTTTGGATCAAACACCACATACTGTGGCCCACCTCCTCCCTTCCCTTTAGCATCATTGCCCTCGATCCCGTTCATCTTGGCCACATACTCTTGCCACAATTTGGCTCCTGACCATTCCTCGACGTTTGCTGTTGGTTGTTTTGCTGCGTTGATGCCGCCTTTGTTGTTGTCGACAGGTTTGGAAGCATCTTTTGTCGAAGATTGCTGCTGTTGCTGTTGTTGCTGCTGCTGCTGCTGGGAGGACTTGTTGTGCGAAGGCTGTTTGGCGGTGGCTGTCTGAGGATCTTTGGGTTTCGGAGGGTCAGTCTTGTTGGCACCAGCAGCAGCGGTGGAAGGAGGCGTGGATTGAAGAGTGTGTAGAGGCAGAGATTCGCTTTCGGATCTGCTTGCGCAGGCTAATACGGCAGAAAGAAGGGCTGCTATACCGAGCAATAGACCCAATATCAGACCTGCTACTGCCGCCGCTGCCATCTTTGTTTTCCTGCGGCGCTCTGGAGATGATGTTGCTCTTTTACGATTAGTCTAGGCGGTGGTTGGAAGAAAGCCTCGCACACATCTTTACTCTCTCTCTCTCTCTCTCTCTCTCTCTCTCTCTCTCTCTCTCTTCAACGTCTTTTTCGCGTAGGCAGGAGTTCAAACATCTTCTAATTGCTTGCTTGGGATACAGAGAGTGTGCGCAGGAATAAGGAATAAGCTCGAGATGAATTCCTCCAGAAGCATGTCGCCAGACGTCCAGAAGCGCAACTCGATCGGGATCACGCAAATCCTAATGCCCCCCGATCTAGGAACAAAGATTTTGAAGAGGAAGAGGTGTGAAAGAGAGCGAGAATTTTCCCCTTTTGACCTGGGCGTCCGCGCGTTTATGCACTCTGTCGATTACTGTAACTTACACCAAAAAAAAAAAAAAAAAAATAAATAAATAAAAAAATTACCCCGACATCTGTGCGGAGCTTGAAATTGTCGTCCAAAAAGAAAACTCGCCTATGGAAGGGAAAGCAGACAGGTAGACAAGGGCGGCAACTGGTCACCCCGGATTTGGCTCGTTTGGGTGGTATTTGTTTCCCCATCCACATCGCCATTGAAAGGTCAAGGTTGGTTCTTGACCATCATCATCCTTCTTCTCATCGTCGTCGTCAAGCTCATCGTCAATCGAATTCATCCAGAACATTCATTCTGTTCACTGGCGCTATCCAATCTCCTCGACAAAGTGGGTTGCAAGCCTATACATACACTCTTTCAAAACATCCCACCCCCAAATACCACGATTCAAGATGAGCCGCACTGCAGTCTACACCATTTTTGCACTTGCAATTCTTCTCATCACCGTCACTCCTCCCACCCACGCCCAACAAGGCGCACCACCTTTCACAACGGACAACTCGCAACCTGCTTGTGTTGAATTCGGTTCCTGTTCCACCGCGGGAGGGTCCAACGTAGCTACAGCGACCCAAAACGCCCCCGTAACCGCTCCTGCTGGCACTCCTGCTCTGGCGACGTTTACGACGTTGGACAGCAGCTTCATCTCCAGCCTTGCCGCTGCCGGTGCCAGCGCTGCGTTCACTGGTAATGGAGGAGGTGGGAGTGCGGCTCAGCCCAGGACGGTTACTAGTACCGCTAGCCGTGGTAGGGCGACCAGTAGTGGAAGTGGAAGTGGAAGTGGGAATGGGAGTGGGAACGGCGGAAGCAGTGGGGGTAGCAGTACGATGGGTCTCGGTGGACTCGGGAGCGCTAATGCGGCGACGAGCGTGATGGAGGTCAAAACAGCGGTGATTCAATTGGTTGCGGTTGGTGTGGCTGCGGTGGCTGGCGCCGCGGTGTTGCTCTGAGGCCGAGGCTGGATGCAGTATCATCCCGATTGCTTGCTTATCGGAAAGCATACGTAGAGCTGGTCAGAATCTGCTTTCTCCCGACAATCACCAACAACGTCCATGCTCCTTACACTTCTCATTCCACCATCTCATTTAAGCATTCCGTCACTATCGAATCCTGCATCCCTCCATTGAGCCTCCTCAACCACCTCAACCGACCGAACAAAAGGATATCAACTCACTTTTACACCCCTCACACAACAGCATCCTCTTCGACCTCTCCCCTCCTTGCGACCCACCCTTTTCTTGATCTTCCAACTACACACACTTTCCTTACATCGCCGAGCGGCTTGTAGGTTCTACACACAACTCGCCGCGGTTTGTTTCTACATTGTGGAATCGATACCCTTCCCAGAAAAAAAAAAAAAAAGAGATCGTGTATCTGGTACAACGTTCTTGCAAGTTGCTTTGTTCAGTCAAGATGTCTTCTGATAAGTGTGGGGAATGAAAGAAGGACAGAGGCTTCGTACTGCAGGGGCGACAAGAAAAAAAATTCTCAAAGGCAAAGAATTCGAAGCAAGAATTGAGGTCGCAAAAAGGTTTCCCATGTCTTACAGCGAATTTTTGACTGCAACTCTCTTCTCTTTGAACTTCCCACTCAACTCAACGTCAAAGACCGCAGGGAGTGAGTTGAGCAATCCATCGCTCTGTACAAAATGTAACGAAGAAGCGCGATCCATCTCTGCTGACAGTGTAGCTATATCCCATACCCTCTCTTCTTGAACACCCTTTTCATGCCGCTGCGAGATTTCAGATCATCGCGTCTTCCTCACTTATCTCTCACAAGAAAATGCTGAACCAGGCGGATTGCCGAAAAAGCGAGGTGCCGACAACGAGCAGGAAACCGTTGCGGTTGTTGAACCGGCGGCTGATACTGTTGAGCGAGCGGCAGGGCTAAAATAGATTTGGTTCTTTTTTTTTTCTGCTTCTGACTGGCAGCTGCAGCGATGCGTCATCAGACAGACTGTCTACTGTACAGTACTTTCGACAACGGCCATTCTCTCTGCAACTACAGCACGGTATCACCTCTTTTTGGTTCTAGTCCTACACGGACAGCTCGCTAACCAAGATTCGTGTGATACAGGTCACACATACGTACGCCACATTGTGTACCGGAAAAGAGGACAACAACAACCAAAAAAAAGGGACAGAACGGGAGGGGATAAAAGAACAACAGATGATTCAGGCATGACACGAGGATCGTGCCGAAATTGCGACTCATTCGGCATTGTAATATTTTCTGTTTTGGAAGAAGGTGGACCCTGCACTGCATTGCACTGCACTGAGCTGTGTTGTTCTGCCTTTCCTCTTTGTGTGGTTGACTGTACGCTGACATAGATGTGGAACTGCAGGGTTGTACCGAAGCGTGATGGAGAGTTGCCGTGTCTTGCCGAGCCGCCGCACCGTCAGAGATGTAAAGGTGCTCAAAGTGTGAGGAAAGCCATGTCCCTGCTAATCCATCCGCTATATAACCCTCTACTTCCAAGCATTCGGCCACCTTTCGTACTTTTCGATCCTTCGTTCACCATTCCTCCGACACACCCCTCAAACACCCTCAAAAGTCTCTGTTTGTGCAATCATGTCCCTAAGCAAGCACATCGACCCCGAGGAGCTCATCGAGCAGGCCGCCGACCATCCTATCTTGAGCTTGCTCGAGCATCCTTCTGGCAAACAGGCGCACACCTACCATTCGGGCGCTCATGCCGGTCGCTACGTCACAGAACCCATCCCTAAATACAAGATGCCTCAGAAAGGCACCGATGCCGAGGCTACTTATCAGGTAAGCCCCTTTTTATTCTTTCCACATCGTCCGCTTCGTCTCTTCATATTCTGACAAATGCTCACTCTGTGCAACTTGTTTTCGGCTTGGCGTGGCGTAGCTGCTCAACTCGGATCTTTCCCTGGACGGCAAACCGACGCTGAATCTGGCCTCTTTTGTTCACACCTGGATGCCTGCCGAAGCCACAAAGCTCATGACCGAGACCATGATGATCAACATGTGCGATCAGGACGAGTATCCTGCCACCATGGCCATCCACGCACGATGTGTCTCGATGCTCGCCGATCTTTGGAAGGCACCCTTGGAGCGCGATGAATCGGGCAAACGCAAGCCCGCCATGGGTGTTGCTACCACCGGTTCTTCCGAAGCCATCATGCTCGCCTGCCTCGCAGCTAAGAAACGCTGGCAACACCGCATGAAGGCTCAGGGTAAGAGCTTCAAGGAGCCTGGTCCCAATATGGTATTCGGATCCAACGCCCAGGTGGCCATCGAGAAATTCGCCAGATACTTTGACGTCGAAGAGCGTCTGGTGCCCGTCTCCCACGAAAGCAGATACTGTCTCGACATCAACAAGGCCATCGACATGGTGGACGAGAACACCATCTGTGTCGTTGTCATTCTCGGCTCCACCTACACGGGTCACTACGAAGACGTCGAAGGAATGTCTCGTCTCCTCGACGAGTACCAAGCAAAGACAGGAATCGACATCCCCATCCACGTCGACGGAGCCTCTGGTGCCATGGTTGCCCCCTTTGCCACTCCCGATCTCAAGTGGTCGTTCGAACTGCCGCGGGTCAAGTCGATCAACACTTCGGGACACAAATTCGGCATGGTCTACCCCGGTCTCGGATGGGTCCTCTTTCGAAGCAACGATCAGGTTCCCAAGGAGCTCGTCTTTGAACTGCACTACCTCGGTTCCGTAGAATATTCGTTCGGTCTCAACTTTAGCCGACCGGCTCATCCTGTGATTGGACAGATGTTTAACTTTATCAACCTCGGATTTGAGGGATATAGGAGGGTGATGCAGTCGGATTTGCAGAATGCACGATTGCTTTCTCGTGCGTTGGAGAAGAGCGGATTGTACGAGGTTCTAAGCGAGATTCATAGGCCTCTACCTGCGCCTTCGGCTGCCGGAGAATTGATCAAGGAGGCGAGTGCAAAGCTCACCGGTAAACAGCACGGTGGTGAGATTAACGAACACAGTGCAGAAGCCTATCGACCTGGTCTTCCAGTGGTATCCTTCCGATGGAGCGAATCTTTCCGCACTCGCAACCCTCATTTGGAACAACGATGGATGCAGACGCTTCTCAGGGCCAAAGGTTGGATCGTTCCCAACTACAACCTCAGCCCCGATCTCGAAGACATCGACATTCTGCGTGTCGTCGTTCGCGAAAACCTGAGCGAAAGCATGATCGAACAGCTAGTCTACGATATCATCACCATCACAGAGAGCCTCGAAAAGGAGGCCAAAGAAGGCGGATTCCGTCACCTCGCAGAAGTCACAAGCCTACACCACCTACAAGGCACAACAGCCGCTCAGGACGAAAAACACTCGACAGGCCATAAAAACGCTGCCCATGACAAACACAGAGGTGGCTTCCCCGAAGGCACCGGTGTAAAGGCCAAAGGTTACTCGAAGCAGTGCTAAGCATTGCAAAAAAAACAAAAGACACAGCTTGGTGATCCACATTTCACGTCTCGTTGTTTTGATTGCGCGCAATTCGATTCTGATTCGATCGTCGTTTCTCTTTTGCCATGAAGAACGTCTCACCAAGCACAGATCTTTTGCATGTGGACAAGATTCAACCACAAAAGTGTATATTCACATCAGATACAAAATAATCCCCACAGACACATCTAGCGCTCTACACCACCATTCTCATCTCCCACACTAACCTTTCTGCGCATCCCAACTCCATTCCCAATCACGGTGCTCACGCGTCTCAATCGCATCCTGACACTCTTGATGCTAGGAGCGAAGAGACTTGTCCTCTCTGCGTCTTGTCCACCTTTGGCTGCCTGTGGCATCGGTGGAGTCGCCGGTCGCGGTGGGATAATCGTCTCGACCACCAACAGCCATGGTGTGTCGCTTGGATAATGGGGGATCTTTTCCATCTCGCCTCCTTGCTGAGAATCGACCTTGAGCCCTGACGCCGTACCGGGGTTCAACTGCACCATCAGCAACGGTGGCAATCGGGCGCAGGGGGATGCATCCAGCAGCGTATCTTGCCACAGCAGCGCCAAAGATGCGTCGATCAGGGGGAACGTTGCTGCCGTGACTGTATGGGTTGGCTTTGCAGGTGCATCCGTAGCACTAGTGCTGGCAGCGCGGAACGGCGCAGTTCGTCGACGCGAAGAGTTGGACGTGGAAGATCGAACCCGATACAAGCTCCTATTGCTTCTTCTGGACGGAAGCGTTTGGACAGGTTTCAGATCAAACTCGGAAAGCGACAAGTCCGAAGAGGCAGTGCTCATCCCTCCAAAGCCTTCCTCGGAGAAACTTCGCCAGGATGCGGAGGGTTCCAGGCCACCGGAGAACAGATCTTGGTGCACTTGTGGTTGCGGTTGCGGTTGCGGCTGCGGTTGGACCGCTGGGGCGTCGGTGACTACTTCGAGCGCTTCGGCTTCAGCAAGGAGGGCAGCGTCTAGTAGGGGGACGGGTTTGCGTCGAGGCGTGCCACGGGGAGTGTTGGTGCCATTCGAGTTGGATTCGGGGAGCGGGGCGAGCGGGTGGCGGCCGGTGTTGGGCAGGGCAAAGTTGGAACGCAGGTCGGAGAGTGATTGCGAACGACGCCTGTTGGCTTTCACTTCCGCTGAGGACGAAGCGCTGTTGAGTGATGATGCGCCATTCTGCTGCTGATGCTGCTGCGGGGTGGCGTTAGATTCTTGATTGGCACCGAACAATTCTTGATCGACTTGTCGAAGGATGCGCACATGTTCGTCGATGAGCAGCTCGTGGCCTTTGCTGTTAGCGCCGTCCGATGAGGCAAGATGGTCGAGCTGCATCATGACTGCCGCCCACATTTCGCCGTGGCCTCCGGTGATGCTGTCCGAAGCGGAGGCGTCCAGGGCATCTGCAAGAGTCGAAGAGGGAGAACGGGGCTTGGCTTGGGAGACGATGAGATTGTCAGACCGCAAATCGATACGAAGTGTTGGCACAGTGCGCGAGGCAAAAGCTGGTGGAAGGGAAGGCGTCTCGGCACCAGGCTTGATGTGAGGGTATCGCTGAACCAGCTCCGTCAGCCTGAGGGGCATGGAGAATGTCACAGCTGTTTGTGATCGAATGTGTGCCAGCAACAGATGTTCAGCCATAGCAGAGGCCTTGTTGACCGCCTCGATCAGCTCATCTATCGTTGGTGGGGGGTGTGCGACGCCGATCTTGCCAAACAGCCAGAATCCCAGCACCTTGCAGAGCGTGGAAGCGGGCATGTGGTTGCTGCTCGAATGTGCCGCGACCGATGCCATGAGGTCCAGCACTTCGCTGAGCAGCTCGGCGGTCGCGTGTGGCAGCTTGGGGTGCAGCAGATCGGCAATCGCCCTTGCATGGTAGCCCGAGTCGCGCTCGGCGGCAACAAAGACGTCGTACCACTCGTCTGCATCCTTGGAATTGAAATCGGTTGTCCGGATGCGCATGTGTCGCAAACCCCATTTCATTACCGAGACGACGTCGTGTGGGGCGGCGTAGCGCAATTCCTTGTCGAGTTCTTCGTGCGCCACTTTGCTTTTGGCATCTTGGCTACTGTTACCGTTGCCATGGCTCGTGCTGGTGTTGTTGCGGCCGAATCGGTCGAGAGCGTTCTCAGGCAAGATGGGGAAAACGGCAATGTAGGTTGAAATATCGATCGATAGCAGGAAGAGCTGGATCATGTGATAGACGTGGTCGGGCGATTCGGCGATGCGGAAGGGGCGGAAGAGACCGGATGTGTCGAGACCACGTTCGCGAATCTGCAGACCGCACATTCGGACCAAGTCGCGAGCTTGACTGACGTTGATGCGAGCGTTTGCCATTGCTTCGAGCATCTTTTTGCGCTGGAGGCCTTTGGGTTTGGGGATGGTCTGTGCAACTGCATAGGCGGCATTGGATTCGGCGATGATGGCAGCTGCTGCAGTCGGTGGCTGGTTCGAGCTTGTCATGGTGTAAGTGCCGCGCCCAGCAGATGCCGCACCGACAGCAGCAGCATCGGAAGAGCGCGGCACGGCGGTGCCAGCATCCAAATCGAGCACCAATGCAGGTGGGAGCGAAGGCACGGGTGGAGGTTTTTGACGGCCAAACCTGCGGAAGAAGCGCGAAGTGCGTGAAGCGGTACTGACGCTGCTCAGCGCTGAAGTCGAGAGGTTGGTATTGCGGCTGCTGAAGACCTTGTCGTCCGCATCGTCATCACCGCTGCGCCCATTGGTGGAGGCGTAGTTGGAGTGGTAAGGCGAAGAGAGTCCATTTGAGTCGACCGATGAGTTGAGCTCTGATGAGGAGGAGGGTGCCGGCTTACGAGAACGACCAAAGAGTTTGCGCGACGTCATGCGCTCGGTGGTGCTGGGTTGGGATGAAGAGGCACTGTGCTTCCTCGAAGGTGCAGCTTGGCCTACGGTTAGAATTGAAGTGGATGGCGCGACGGCTGCCATAGCGTGTCAATTGTGTTTGCGTTGCTTGACGTGCTCAAAGGGCAGAGATGGTTGCGTTTAGGAGACGTGGTCCTGCGTCGAGTAGAACAGGGATCTTGACCCGGCACAGTGTGTAGAGAGAGGGTATCGCGATAGACAAAGCAAGAAGAAGAGGGAGGGTATCTTGGTGAAGGATCAGGTATCGCACCTTGGACCGAGCTGAGATGAGCTGAGCTGGATGGATGGATGGATGGGCTGGATGGATGTAGATAGGAAGCAAGCCGCGGGATAGGATGGTGGCGTCGAGTAAGAGATTGCCAAAGGGGTGAACGACGCGCAAATGAGGCTCGCAAACGCTCAGACACACCGAGGGACGGGAACAGAGCGGGCAGCAGCCCCGCAGAATCGTATCACAATCTGCCTATTGTACTGTACACATACTCAAAGGAAGCTCAGACCTACATTCTTTCTCTTCTACACAATCCTTGTGCGCGCAGTTGCGAGCTATCTCTCAGGCTGTCACACAAAGAGAGCATGAACCAAAAAAAGGTGGCGAGCCAAAGCAGAGCACAGACATAGACGCGAGGATGGAAGCGAGCTCGCACCAGTTAGCTTGTGTGAGTCTGAGACAGACAACTCAGTTTGAGGCACTTTGACAGAGTCGCTGGGCGTCTTTTGCCCCAGACCTGTCAAATAGAAAAAGAAAGGGTTCAGCAGCAGCAGCAGCAGCAGCAGCAGCAGGGCGGCAGAACTTTCTCTCTTTCTCAAGAAAATGCCGGTCCGCCCATTGTCTGCCACACAGCAAGGCGGAATCGCAGAGAGAGAGTTGAAAAGACAAAGACGCGTAAATTGGACACGTTGGGCGTAAATGTTTCAAACAGAGCTGTTTTTGCCATTTTGGTGCGACGCGAGTACAAACGCTTGACTAACTGACCATGTACAGTACAGTACTGTACTGTATGAGTTGCTGCGGTTTTGGCTCCGTTGGTTCCCCGTTGATCCCGCGTCGACATGTTCACATACGTCTTCTATGGTCTTCTATGGTCATGCATAGCCATTGCCGTCTACATGTTTAAACAGAATGTGCTGCTTCTGCTATCGCAGAGCATCTCGCAAAGCATCTCTGAGGTTACCAAACACCTTTGTCCAGCTTTTTGCCACGTTCTCTCGCGCAGTTTGCACCATCTGGACGACCTTTTCCTTTCCTAGTGTTTCCAATCCTTGCTCGAGCACTTTCGCTTCACTTGCGCTGCAAATGGATGTGGATGATCGCGAAAGGTGGTTGACCAGGGTGGCGATCTCTGCGAGGTGAGTCTTGCAGGTCGACTTGGATTCTTCGCTGAGCTGCCAGTGGGTGTGGTAGATGGCTTCGAGGCTGACACCGATTTCGTGCACCACATCTATGGGTCGGATGATGTCATTGTCATCAGCACTGGCGTTGGTAAGCGCTCGTGCGCTTGCTTTGGTCCTCTCGAGCATCTCCAACAACACTTTTTCGTCCATCGAGCCAGATCGTGAGCTGCGGACCAGACTCACAAGTGCCTTCTCTGCGACCGTCAACTTCAACATATCCGACTCGGCCACATTCACTTCCTCAGCGACATCACAAAGCGTAAAAGCAACACACCTCACCCACCCATCATCCACCCTCGCTCCCACCTGCGTCAGCTTCTCTACACTATCCGTCTCCAGCGGCTGATAATTCACCAACACCTCAAAATCTCTCTGATCCTTCAATCCCATCTTGACATCTTCCAACACCGCATGTACCGCCTTGTGAATCCCACTCTCGAACGATTTCTTCTGCGCTTCATCCCGAAAATTCTGCCTGTTATGCAGATGCGCACGCGATTCTTCCAGACGCAGCACTTGACGTTGCAACGATCGTTCCAGCGCCTCGCCGAATTCGACAAATTCCTCCACGCGAGAGTAGATGCCGTGCTCGAGAGCTTTGCTGATCATATCTGGGGTCGAAGACGTGTTTTCTTCGTAGATCGCTTGCGAGGTCGAGAGGGTACGGACGAGCAGTTTGTACAGTCCATCGTCGGGTTTGCTGGCGGTCGAAGGGACAGAGGAGAAGGAGGAACAGCGCTCAGAGATGAGATGCGAGAGCGTATCGGCTTGGACGCTCTTGAGCCCGATCAGGCCGTAGTGGATGGATGCTCGGTCAAAAGCACCCGCGAGAATGTAGGCGCGAATGAGAAGCATTCGCAGCTGGTAGCCCTTCTTGCTTCTCGTCAGGGCGAACTCGAGCAGTGCAATGACCTGATAGAGGTGGTCGAGGTTGCGACCCCGAGACAGCTTGTACGAGGAGAGCAATGCTTGTGCGCCGAGCAGAGCGAGGTCGTCGGCTGGTTGCATCTCTGTCTCTGGCAAAGATGCGCCCACCGAGAGCCCGTCGATGTACTGCTGCAAGAACGATGCTGACAGCGTCGCCTCGCTCTCTTCAGTCAGCGTAGACGCAGGCTGCACTGTGCGTGTGATCTTGGCAATCGAGATGTTGGTCCGCAGCTCGAGCTCCGTCTTTATCGGCAAAGGTCGCACCTTTTCCTTGAGCTTTTCCGCCAAAATGGCTCTTGACTCCTGAGAAAGTACGCCAAGGTAAGGGAGAAGATCCTCATGGCAGCATGCCTTGCTCGCAAATGTATCAAAGTACGAAAGCGCCTTGCTGAGCAGTTGTCCATCAGCATCCTGGTCGCCGATGTTCAGTCTCTTCCTGACCACTTCCAGCTCGGCCAGTCTGATAGACCGATCCTTGACCGCCCCCTTTGTGCTGAGCAATACGTTGATCTTCTTCTGCGCTGCCACAATGTGGTCCTTACCGAGCTGTTCCGCTGCGCCCAGATATCCTGTGAAGTGCGCCCAATTGCGACTGCCTCCATCGATACGAGTCCAGCAGCTCTCTTCGACATACTTCCAATCCTGCAGCTCCTTTGCCAGATCCGTCCGGGTGAATTCGAGGCTGAGATTGCGATCGCACAACGTATGTCCCACCGATCCTTCCGCAGCGATCAGGTCGAATGCGTCCTTCTTTTTACCTTGTCGGATGAGCACCTGCAACAGCAAGCACAGCGCCTCTTCGTCGTTGAGTCCAAGCGGCTTGGTTTCGATCTGCTTCTCGATCATCCTCTGACTCAACGGCAACGCCAAGGCGGCACCGGACGCCTTTGGATCCCTAGCAAGCAACAGATAGGAGAGGATCGACCACCAAAAGTACTCATCCGCAAACCTGCCCTTGTTCTGCTTGCGAGGCGAGAACGATTTGTGCATCTTCAACGCGAGTTGTTGTGCCTTTTGGAAAGCTTGTGACTTGATGAGGGCGAAGAATGTTTGTCTGGAGAGGGATTCGTCGGTGGGGCTGTTTTTAACTGCTGCTTCGAGCAGTGCGATCTCGTCGTTGGTACGGCCAAGTCGGCTGAGCGTCCATGTGAGAGGTGTCAACGCGTTATCTTCGCCCTTTCGCAGGCCACGGGAGACGAGCTTGGTACAAATGTCGCTCGCTTCATCGCGCTTCCCTGAGCGCACCAGGGCAAGCGCTTTCAACGAAGAGGCGAGAGCAAGATCGGGCTGCGACTGGAGGATCTTATCAGCATGGCGGATGGCGAGCGAATTGTTGCCCGTGTCGATGGCATTGTAGATGGGTCCGCAGGTGCGCTCGGCCAGCATGGCCACTGGATTGAAGCTCATCTTTAGCAGGAGGAGGCACCAGAAGGACGGTGGGTTGAATCGAACAATCGCAAAGCGTGGAGGAGGCAGATATGTTGCGACCTGGGAACGCGAGAGGGACCTGACAACGGCTGCAATGAGCGAGAACAGCTTTGGTGTAGGTTGCGAATGTGCGAGTGATGTCTAGGTGTTGTAAGATGTGTGAGGAGGGTGGAGCAATGAGAAGGCTTGCACAGGCTTCTTGTTGTCGCTCAAGGTGGAGCCGAGTTCCGAGCAGATCAATCAATTTCAACGTTGCTGTCTATTTAGCTTTGTAGCCTGAATTGAATGACACCTTCTCGCTGCAAAGGGAAAGGGCAGAAATTCCGATCACGATTTGTGCCTGTCAGAGAGAGAGAGAGAGAGAGGGAGAGAGGAGCTGCTAAGTTACCGAAAGCGTCCGTTGTGCCAAGCTGCAACTTCCGAAGTCTGACGGTCGCCATTTCCTCCACCTCGCATAACTTACTTCTCTCGACCTTAACCACCTTCACCTGTTTGAGCGATAGCATCCACCTACTCTCATCCTCGATATCCTTCACGGCGCTCGTCTCAGGACTAGGATTCGACTTCCAAACGAAATCTCGAACCGCGCAACCAGACATACACACAAGCATGGCAGCAACCCGGTTCATCCTAGCGCCATTAGGCGGCGTCTTTGTCGCTACCTCTCTCCTCTACACTTTCCGACACACCATTGCCGTCCGCACACACGACACTGCCCTGGCACTCAACAGAATCAAGCTGCAGCTCAACGATATTGACCCCGACAACTGGGATAAGGAAGGCAAAGAGCGTGTCACTCGAGAACAGTTGAGGCCTGCCTATGTTGCGCCCGTTCGACCGTCTGTAACCGAAGAGATCAAGGCTCGATGGAATGTAAGTTCTCCCGCTGCTATACTTCCGCTGCAAAGTATCTGTATTGTATACTGACAGGACGCATCTTTCTCTCTCTCTGTTCTGTAGGAGCACCTCATTGGCGCAGTCGACACCCTGGCAAACGCCAACTACTACGACTTGTTTGCCAACGGCATCGTTTCCGCCAAGAACATGGTCTCGCGTATTGGCTCTTCCGACTACTCTTCCTCCTCCTCTTCTGCAAATGGATCAGTAGGAATCCCCCTCGAGGCACAAGCAGCCGCCACGGGTGGTATCAAGACCGGCGTCATCAACACCCAGGGTGTGTCTTTGAGAGATAACACCTCTGCAGCAACGGATGCGGTACGTGGTCCCGGCAGCAGCATCGGCTCGCGTCTCGCAAGGGCTGTAGGGATGGATGCCGGTAAAGTGGAGAAGGTGGTCGAGGCCAAGACGGGCCCAGGGTTGGGTAAGGTCGGCGACGGTTCCGCTGGTCGTACTTTCTACCTTGGAGAGGGCACCAGCTTGCGTTAATGTAGGAGCAGATGGAAATTGCTATCGCTGACACAAGAACAGAGTGAACCCTACTCAGTAGAGATTGTCGTGCCACGGTTACCCTTGGTCATGAATGTTATGTAATGCCATACACTCTTTCATGGTCTTTCGTTGCTTGGAAGGCTGCCATAGCTGAAACTGTGCTGTGCGAGACCTGACAGGCTTTCAACGTTGCTACCTTTCCGAGATTGTTACATACTGTGAGGTGTACTGATGTGTTGCTGGTCGATAGCATGACAGGCTGCGAGAGAAGCAGAGCCCAAAAGTTCAAGATGTGGGCTCAAAGTCGATCTCACACTTTCCAATTTTCTGGCCTGTGCGCTGTTGGCAGTGGAGGCAGCTGTACGACCCAAAAGAAGGAGGAAAGGGTCTGTGTATCGTGACACAATTTCGCCGTCATGGCTGCATTCCGAGGACAACCCTGTCCACATGTCTGGACTCGATGGAACTCAGCCAACGCCCGTTCCTCTTTCTACGACTTGCTACTGAGCATCCATCCTGACTTCCACCATCCATTGCGACCTCGAAACCCGGGACGAGCCTTTAGACGTTAGGGTCGCCAGTACTTCGTGTAGGAAGTGCGTATACACCGCTACTAGACAACGCATAGAACCGCTCCATCCCACGCACTCGATCACGATTCCACAGCGCTGATCCCCAGGGCTTCCCCCAGGCGTCATGTCGACAAATGGCGCTACCAAAGACGATGTAGCCGCCAAGACTGGCTTAGGCTCTACGGCCGCTGCACCCCCTTACGCAATCCCCATCTCCTCTCGTCCACCCAAATCCACCTACGTACAAACGGCACTCTTTGCCCTCATCTTCAACTTTTGCATCATCTCCGACCATCTCTTCCAGCTCCTCTCCTGGCCACTTTCCCTCCATCCAGCCACCAAGCCCATCTACCACTCAAATATCGCCTATTCCAAACTTGCTTTCAGTCGAGCCCTTCTTGTCATCTCGCAATTCTTCGGTCCTACCCAGCTGGTCATCTCGATCGGCGATGGTAAAGGGGGCTATCTGGACCCAGAACCTTTTGTTCACCGAGACAAACAATCCGGAAAGATTGTCAGCTTCGATCTGCCCAGTAGGTCCATTTGGATGTCCAACCATCAGGTGTATACGGATTGGTTGTACCTCTGGTGTCTGGCGTACTATGCGGATGTGGCGGATAGCATCTTGATCATTCTCAAAAAGAGCCTCAAGTGGATCCCTTTTGTTGGGTGGGGGATGCAGTTCTACCGCTTTATCTTCCTAGCTCGTAACTGGGCTAGTGATCAAGCTCAGCTTGCAAAGCAGCTAGGAGAAGTGGCATCCGAGAACCACAGCCAGAACTCCGCCTCTACAAACACAGCAAAGAAGCTTCTCCTGCTCATCTTCCCCGAAGGCACACTTGTTTCGAACAACACCCGACCCATTTCGGCCAAGTTTGCCGAGAAGATGGGCATCAATGATCTCGAAAATGTACTGCTTCCGCGTTCCACCGGTCTCTTCTTCTGCTTGAGAACGCTGGCCAAGGAGATGGATGATCTGTGGTTGGTAGATTTCACCATTGGCTATCCCGGAGTCCCACCAGCAGGATTTGGTCAAGACTACTACACCCTGCGATCCATCTTTATGCAAGGTGTACCGCCACCTGCGATTCACATCCACTTGACCATGACTAGGATCACCGACCCTGTCGCAGGCGATACATCTTCCAACGCCCTCAACGTGGTCAACATCCCCAGTGCCAGCGAAGACGCCCCCCCGCTGGGCGCCAACGTGAAACCGGCAGAGAGCAGCGAAGAGGAAAGAACCCAATTTGAGACGTGGTTGAGAAAGAGATGGACCGAAAAGGATGGACTGATGCATAGATTTTATGAAGATGGTGACTTTGTCAACGGTGACTTTGCAAAGATGGTAAAGGATGGGAAGAAGGTGGATCCAAAGGAGGCGAGTAAGGGGGGCAAGTTTGTGGTGTTGCCAGCAGAGTTGAGAAGTTTGAGAGAGATTGGAGATGCGGCTTGCTGGGCTATCCCTTTCTTTGTCGGTTGGAACTTTAGGAAGGTGTACAAGGCCATCTTTGGTTAGTCTTAGAATACGGACAGATACACACATGTATGTTGCCCATTGATACAATCTCACAATCATTGCAGCTGTCTGTCTTTGTTCCTTGGGTATCTTTCTACGTTGCGGCAAAGTGAGGTTAGGAGGATACGAAGGAGTGAGGCACATCAACGAAACCTTCAATGATCCTCCTTGCCGTTCTATAGTAGACAATCGACTCTGGAACCTTTTCCAGCCCCGATCGCTTCTCCTCATCCGTCGTTTCTCTCACCTTGACACTGGCTTCTGAAACTCCGGCTGGTTGACCTACTCTAATCGACACAATCGCGCCTTCTTCTGCGTCATCTTTACTCTTCTTCTTCAGCCCCTGCCCCGCTTGAACGGCAGCTTCGATCGTCGAGCTTGGAAACGCTCTTGCTGCAGCCAACGCCGAGAGGCAAGTTGCCGGTACGGTACGATGCAGATTGCCCACGCTTACGGCGCGGATCAGCACGTCCATATCGGCAGCGGGAATGATTTCGCCACCGGTAGAGGTGTAGCCGGAATCGGGGGTGGGATGAACGATGCAGATCTTGGGAGCTGATGGACTGAGAGTTTTTTGCAGGAAAGGGGTGAGTGCAGCAGAGGCGGTACGAAGATGGTCGAGAAGCGTCATCAGGGGTAGGTTGGCGTCGAGATCTGCGGGGGATAGTGTAGCGAGTTGCGATGGATCAAGAACAGATGAGAGAGATGAGGAGGAGATGAAGATGGTAGGCAGACCGGCGTTGATGATGGTCACAGGGAAGGAGGAGGAAGAAGAGGAGGAGGAGGTGTTGTTGTTGAGGGTGACGGTGTCGATTTGGTTTCCTGTGGGAAGGAGGGTTGAAGAATCTAGGGGAGTTTCGATGAGGATTCCCGGTGCAGAACCGGGTACACCTGATATCGTATGATCGCCCTCCAGATCAGGATACCACTGCCCACCATCATACAGTGTCATTGGAACATTTGCACGTACAATCTGACCCGAACACGTCACCAACAGTCTTGTCGGGAAAGCAAAAGCATCGCCTACGCTGGCGTTCCTCCCGAATTTCTCCTCAAACACCGCACCTATCCTGTGCTGCGGAACCATGCCCTGATGCAGCCCATACAGCGCTACTGCAGAGACGAGGTTTCCACAAGTGCTGGTCCAGTCGATCTGCGTACCTTTCTCTACAGGAACCTGACCGAAACGGTAGACAAGATCCCAACCTCTCTCCCTATCCGCTGCGAGAGCCTCGTCATCGGCATAGTCGACTCCGTCGGCAAAGGAAGTTCGGGACGCTCTGAGACGGGAAGAGAGGGAAGCGTCTGGTGGACCTACGATAGCGGTTTTGGAGAGAGAGCTTATGCCGCCTCCTAAACCGTCGATCTGGCGCTTGTCGGGGTCAGGCGAACCCATCGCGCGACAGATGAGACGGTCTCGTGTGGAAGGGTCATAGCCAGCAAGGGTGGAAGTGGACCATAGAAGACCTTTAGATGTACCGCCACGGTAGAAGGAGCAGGGTAGACGAACGCCTCCGTGAAGCCCAGTGCGGAGAGCAAGGCTGGGGAACATGGTTTGAACCCCTGAACAAGACGTCCTCGGCTATCGGATCGGGGGTTACGGGCAATGTTAAAAGTTCGCTGCTAGCCCGATGAGATCAAGTGACAGGTTGGATTCGCTTTGGATGGGAAAGAGGCTGTATGATGATGAACAATGCAGGGTAAAGTCTAGAGATCAGGAAGGTCGGAAGAACATGACCGGCAATCTGAATCGTCGAGAGCGAGCGAAACCCTGGAAATTTCGGACTTCGGTCTTTTTTTTCATCCATAAGGAAGCGACGGACTTTGCCGGCCCCACACTTTTTTTTTTCCTCGTTGGTGTTGCCGTCAGCAGCGTCATGAGGAATCCACAGATCGGTACTCGTCGGTTCTGTTCTTCCTTTGTTGAGGTGATAAAAAGGGTGCAATTGAGACCGACAAAGAGCGAACGAGTGACGTTGAATCAAGATTGTTGCGTCGACTTTGACGTTGGAAAAACAGCATAATAGGTGTCGGATACATCCGATAATGTTGATGTCTTAACAAGATCACTCGCTTTCGATCTCTTACATTTGCAGTGATTCCCATGAAACAGTGTACAAGGGTTCCTCCGCGGCAAGGAAGCTGTGTCAAAAAGAGGCGCTGAGGAGGAGAGCGGAGTAGAAGCAGCAGCAATCAGGCTGTGCTGATACAACTTACACTGCTGTCTTCGGAACACCCACGTCTGCAGAATTATACAGTACAGTACAGTACAGTCTATCTTGTGCAAGGCTGAATCTCTTTTGTGGTTGCTTCCCGGGATCGACATCCTGCATGTTTCCTGATACCATTCTCCGGATGGCAGTGCTGAGCCCCAGTCTGACCAAGTAGGCAAATCTGTCAATGTGCACTGACCGCTTGGATACATTACAGAGTAACGATGAAATTCAGAACAATGATCAGCAGTCCGCATAAGCTGTGCCTTCGCCGAGGGTGTCGGTCGGAGCACACAGAGAGAGAGAAAGACACTTTTTTTGGTACTACACGCGCCTACGTCAGAAGAAGAGGTAAAGAGGAGAGTGATATTCTGCCTGTTACTGTACCACTCTACGCACTAAACGCACGCTCGCACACAGCGCACGAGCACAGCGCCTCGAATCGAAGAATCGCATCACACGCACCAATCCACACAAACGGGACGCGATCTTCCGCCGAGCTGTCATACTCTCAGAGACACTCCGGAAATCAACTTGAAATCTGCTCCTTCTCTTTCCTTCCACCACCATCACATCCCAAAACATCCTCCTCTCCCTCGCCTCGTATACACCTCAAAATCAAACATGCCTTCTCAGAAGCCTAGGATCCTCATCCCCGGTGGTGCCGGTTACATCGGCTCGCACGTCGCTCTCGTCACCCTCTTGACCCGCAAGTACCGCGTCACTGGTAAGTAGCTGTCTCGTTCAAGGTTTCAAATCATGATAATCATAATGATGATGATGATGGTGGCAATCATGGCTAAACTCCCCTGCTTTGTTTTTCTTTCCCTCTCATGCACTTTTGCAACAGTCCTCGACAACTACCACAACGCTTTTCCCACCGCCGTCAAGCGTCTCGAGCAGATCGCCATCGACGAGCTCCCCGAGGGCGCCTCCCAGCAGGACAAGGACGACTGCAAGGTCGACGTCTTCAAAGGCGACCTTCGCAGCAAGGATGACATTCGCAAGGTCTTTGACAGCTACTCTGGTCAAGACAAGATTTGGGGTGTCATCCTCTGTGCTGCCCTCAAAGCCGTCGGCGAGAGCTCCGAAATCCCCATCGACTACTACGATGTCAACGTCGGAGGTCTCGTCAACCTGCTCAAGGTGATGCACGACAACGGATGCAACCGACTCGTCTACTCTTCTTCCGCTACTGTCTACGGCACCCCTCCCAAGGTGCCCATCCCTGAATCCACCCGCCTTGCACCCGAGTCGGTCTACGGCCGCACAAAGTGGATGAGCGAGATCATCATTCGCGACGTCTGCGATGCTTACCCCGAATTCCGTGCCATCGGTCTGCGATACTTCAACCCCGCCGGTGCCCACAAGTCTGGAAAGATCGGTGAGGACCCTCGCGGCAAGCCCGGAAACCTTCTTCCCCTCCTCGCCCAGATGGCCGTCGGTAAGTACCGCGAGGGAGGCCTCAAGGTGTTTGGTAACGACTACCCCACTCCTGACGGAACCTGCGTTCGCGACTACATTCACATCGAGGACCTCGCCGGAGGCCACGTCAACGCCGTCGAGGCGCTCGACCGCGACGACATCTTTGCCGAGGGCAAGACAGAGACCAAGGGCAAGTACCGCGCCTACAACCTCGGAAAGGGTGTCGGCATGTCTGTACTCAACATGGTCGACGCTATGAAGAAGGTCTCGGGCTACGAGTTCCCCCACTCGATCGTAGGCAGGAGGACCGGTGACGTTCCTGACCTCACCGCTGACCCCACCCTGGCCGAGAAGGAACTCGGATTCAAGGCGACCAAAAACTTGGACGACATGGCTCAGGACCTCTGGAGGTGGCAGAGCAACAACCCTCAGGGCTACGGTGAGCAGTAATTCAGCTGCTACAGGGTCACACTTGAGATGCGGTTGTAAGAGAAAGAACACGAACACATATACACGTTTGAAAATCATTGTACATATTGCTTGTATGACAAGAATAATAACTCTACCATAGACCAGTTTCGTATGCCAAGACCAGAGTGGAGCGGTGTACTCTTGCGATGCAAGGAAGCCGGGGTGCGGAGCTTTACGGTACAATCTGTTGTACAGCGACCATTGCACCGTCTTTGCACTTCGACAAGGCCTCTATAAGCCGATATGCTGCCTTTCGCTTGCTGCTGCAAAGGTAAGCCACACCCAACAGGACTCTTACAAGGCCTGCTTGAGGAAGAAGGCGGCAGCACGTGGCTCAACAACGCCCAGCACGCGTCTCTGCCTTGGCAAATATTGGTGTTTGTGGAGGCGGAAGCTAAATTCAACATCCGCCTTTACCGAAGCAGGAAAAAAAAAAAAAAAAAAGGGGGCAGCACAGCAGCGCACGGTCTCAGTCACTGAAAAGTGTTGTTCTCTCTCACACAGGGAAAGGGGCTCGATTTTGTTGGACTGCATATGTACGACACAACTCAGTACTTCACTCCAACCATTGTTCACTCTGTCTCTTTCTCTGTCTCTCCCACCACCAACTCTTTCCTGACTACGATCTGCAAGGTTGAAGCTGCATCAGGATTGCACAGGTGGGAGTATTCGCACCATCTGGCCTCGACTTCATTCGGGTCTTTGGGTGGCTGTTTGGTTGGGCGACTGTCTATCTTGCCACCACCGGTCCTCTTTGAGCCAGCTGGTTTCTGGTTTGGCCACATTATAAACGTAGGAGACACCTTCGACCCCGAACAACTTCCAGACTTTCACTACAGCTGCTGCATCTCAACATGTCGAGTCCAGCGTTTGCCCCCCTCGGCAGCATCTCACCGACCCGTCTTGGCTTCTGTCAGCGATGCGGAGATCCCATCTCTGGCAAGATCCGATGCAGTCGCTGCGGAGGAACGAGCAAAGAACCACGCATCCGTTCTACCCAAGCCTTATCCCCTAACAACAAAAAAGCAGACCCTTGGGCCCATCGCTACGTCCACGCTGACGACCCACTCGCCGATACCACCGACAACGACGAAGAGTATCTCCACAATCAGCCACCCCCACTCTCACCCAAACGAGCCAGCTACGACCCCGCACTCGGCTTCGGCATGCCTTCCCGTATCTCTCGTGACCTGCGCACCAGTGCTTCCATCAAGGCCGACTTGGCTGGATCTGGTGGACTCGAACTCAACTTGGGCACCAGTCCAAACCACAGACTTTCTCCTGCCCCCACAACTGTCGAAAAAGACGAGAGGAGAGCGAGCCAAGACTACTCCGCCCCGGTGGTCAAAGGCTCCGATGGAGTTCTGTCCAAAGTCTGCGGTTCGTTGGTAGAGCCTTCCGCAACGCGGAATCGGTGGGCATGTGCCGACTGTGCCACAGTCTTTGCACGTGATTCGACCCTCTACGCCGCCCCAACATCTCTGCAGTCTCACGATGCGGCGTATTACTGCCGCGACTGCTATGCCAAACGGTACAGTCTAGGCGACTGCAATGCATGCGGTCGAGATGTGCTGGGATCCACCAAGGAAGACGGCAAATACGTCAAAGCTTCCGCCGGTATCTGGCACGGTAGATGCTGGAAGTGCACAAGCTGTAGCAAGGGGAGCAAGGAAGGCGTGGAGGTTTTCGTCGGTATGGATGGCAACCCTACATGCGAAGGCTGTTTCGACAAGCCAAAGAGAAGGTCAACACAGACGGAGCCTCCTCCTCCAACAAGTGCCAAAGAGGACCTAGGACTGCCCGATGTGCGAAGGTTGACCCGCATGGGAGGCGCAAGAAATGGTCCTATGGGGGCGACGATCGCAGAGCTGACCAAGAAGCTAGGTCAGCAGAGTGTCGTCACAACTTCGCCCAGAATTCCTTTCTCGACCAGCAGGAGTAGCTCAAACACTTCTCTGGCCAAATCGAGCTCGTCCAACGGCTCATTGGACACGATACGATCGTCGCAGAACTATGCATTTCCGAATCACGTCCCCACGACACCGGGCAAGGTGGCGATGGCAAGATCGGGTAGTTTGACGGGAAGCCCGCCGAAACCGCGTCCCTTGACAGCGCAGTTTAGGGACGGATTGAACCTGGCCGCTTTCCAACCGGCTTTCCCGGCGGTGGCTGATGGCGAGGACGAGAGGGCTTACAGGAGAGATTCGCGCAGTCGCAGTGTAAGTCCGGTAAAGAGGACTGAGTGGAAGCCTAACCAGCAAGCCGCGTTCGACTCACGATCAGCGGTGGCGAAGGGTGCGACTTTGTCCATGGAAACCGACAAAAAGGCGACATCAAAAGTCCCCGGTAGCCCCTCACTACCTCCCTCAACCACCACTTCTAACACCAGCCGACTTGATCTACCCCTTCACAGCGGTACAGAACCGGGCCGTCGACGAACATCCAGCGGCTTTCCCCGCCCTCTCAACTCTCCCTTTTCCAAGAATGTCGATCCCACGGAGCCCATTCAAGGAGAAAAACCCACGTCTTCCCTCGAGAGCGATCTCCTCAACGACAACAATGTCGTTCTCGAACCTGCCTCGGGTACGGTTCGATGTGCCGTCTGCCACCTGCTCCCCTTTGAGCGCGTCTCTGCAAACGCAGACGAAGTGGTCATGGTAACGCTGAGCGACAACGTTCATCTTCACGCCGAGTGTTTCACATGCTCTGTGTGTGGTGGGAGGATTGATGGGACAAAGACGTTTGTAAGGCTCTCTGGGGATACGGAGATGGCGACGTATGCTCATCCGCATTGCTCTCCTACGGTTCGGCTGACGGTGGTTCAGGCCAAAGGTGAGGGTAGGGAGGCCGAGGGGAGAAGTTTCAGGAGTAGTCTGGATCCAGCTAGTGCATTGGTGACGGGCAAAGCCGATGGTGGTGGGAGGAGTCATGCTACCCATCAGAGGGAGTTGAAGCCTAGTCCGACGCCTAGTCCGGCCACTTCGATGCGCGATCGTGGCGCTACTGCTCGCGCTTCCATCCTGCCCGAATCTACAGCCGTGGATGCTGTTGGATCTGTCAAAAGCACAACTGCAAACAACGCAATCCCATCAGCGACCCAACACCCCAATGGTGCAATTCGTCGTTTTCAACCAACCGCAGGAGCCGCCCCTCCAACCCGTTCCACCATCCTCTCTCCACCTACCGCCATCCCCATCGCTCGCAATCCGGCAGCAGGAATATTTTCCCGTCTTCACGCCCTCTCTTCCGCCTCTGGCAATCCTACGCTCACCAACCAGAGTACATCCTCGACCCGGTTGGGCGGTATGCAAAACTGCGCCTTTTGCGGGGAAAAACTCTCCTCCCTCGAAAGCGTCCTCGGTCCTCGAGGTACACAGTGGCACAAAACCTGTCTCATCTGTAGAGCCCCTCCCCAACCGCCACCCAAAGGAGCCTTCGTATCGTACAGAAAGGAAACGCCAAAATGGTGCGGAAAAAAGCTGGATAGTGGTGCAAAGGTGAACGGTCAAGGTGAAGTTAGGTGTAGAGATTGCTATGATCGTGAAAGTGGAGCTTTTCGAATCAAGACGTAAGGAGTTTTGGCAGGCGTTGAGATGGTTGGGCTTCTGAAAAAAAAAAAAAAAAAAAAAAAAGTGGTCCTCCTCAATGCAAAATTTGGTTGTTGTTGTTGGTTTCTTTTGCATAGTCTTGTCAAGTTTGTCTCAAATGTCTCGCAACTGCACATATGCTTCTTTTTCAATCAAATAGGTTGGTGATTCTGTTCGAAAGTGTTATCATTGGAAAAAATGAAGGACAGAATCGGAAACAGAATGGCAAGGTTGACAATGCCTAGGCAAAGACGATCATCGGACGACTAAGCCAGCCATCGAGAAACAGGTGGCTAGTCTTTTGGTGAAATGGAAAGGAAGACAAAACGCGACGAGAGGCATTTAGTCGAAGAGACCGAAGCCCATGTCGTCGTCGGACTCCTCCTTCTCCTCCTCCTTCTCCTCCTCGGCGGCAGCAGCGGCACCGGTGTCGGCAGCGGCGGCGACGGGGGCGGCGGCAGCGAAAGCCTCGGGGTTGGCAAGGTACTCCTTGGCCTTCTTGGAGCCCTCGAACTCGTAGTCGGTGGCGAGCGAGACGGCGATGAGGTTCTTGTAACCGTTGACGAGCGAGTGCATGACCGAGGCGATGGTGGGGTAGTTGAGGGCGAGCGAGATGCAAGCGACCTGCTTGATACCGAGAACGAATCGGTCAACCAGCTCATCCTCGCTGACGTCGAGAACCGACGACTCGAAGCACTGACCCTGGTCGTAGATCTGAACGACAGTCATACCGTAGGTGAAGGGCGAGATGTTGAGCATGTTCAACAGGGTAGCCTCGGAGGTACCGACACGGTTACCGGCGTCGACGACCTTGACGTCGGAGACAATCTCGATGGTACCACGAGCGATCTTGGTGGGCACACCAAGGGCCTGGAAGAACGAAGTCTTACCGGGCTCCATACCAGTGTTACCGGCCTTGACAAAGATGTCGGCAGGAGCGTAGGCACCGGCACGAGCGGGAGCAGCGACACGGTTGGAGAGGATCTGGTCACGAACATCCTTAAGGTCACCCGAGGTGAAGACGAAACCAATGTTGCCCTTAAGGTGGGGGAGCAGACGCTCGTACTCGGGCTTGTCACCAACGAGCAATCGCAAAGCACGACGAGCCATGGTGTTCTTACCCATCAAAACAACACCGCGACCACGGAGCGACTGACGAATCTGGTGCATCTGCTGCGACGAAACATTGTCGATGTTGACGATGAAAATGGAGGGGTACTTCTCGAGGAGCTCGGTGAGCTTTTCGAACCAAGCCTCCTTGGTAGCACGAGGCATTCCACCCATGTTGGATAAAAGAAGAAAGTTGTTGGTGGTTGGAAAGGGTTTGGTTGTGTTGTAGGGTGAAGAAAGAAGGAAAAGCTCGGCCTACCTATCACCTCTAGAGAGTGGATTGAAAGGAGTTTAAAGGTCGAACAGACAATCTGTGGATTGATGGAAGAGAGAGAAGGAGAAGGTGCCGTAAACCAGATCGTGTCGAGCTTGGCTGGACGCCATGCCATGTGAGCATTTCAGAAATTCGCATTTCTCTCACAGAGATGCTGCGGCAAGTCCTCTCTGCCAAAACCGAGATGCTTCGGATCCGATCTGTGCAAAAATCTCCGCGTGGATTTCTGTCATTTCGCACGAATGTACGCGCTCCAGGGTTCCCGATTCCCGAGAACTTTTTGACAAGAGCGTCTTTGGAAAGAGAGAGTTGTGAGCGAGAGAAGACCTGTGTCCCGTGTGAGCGTACCTTCTCAAACAAGTAGCCAAACCACACTTGATCCTACAATCTTGCTCATATCATCACCCCAAAGCATAGCATAGCACAACTCTGGCGTTCACCTCGGACAACGGCACCCGACTACGCCATCGACCGTTGACAACAACACAATTTGTCTGGAAGCCACTTCCTCTTCGACCCTACTTCCAATGCCACGACGACTTTAGACTTTCCTTGAAACACACCAGCACACGCATCTTGCTGCCTGGGAGAAGCTGGCTCCACTGCTCACTAGAGTGCGACGCTCCTTTGCGCACCGGCAGCAGATCTGCAGCGAGGAAATTGGAGGTGGTGGGTCAGTGCTTGCAGCAAGAAATGCTCGGGCATGTCCTTTAGCACCGCTTTCCAGTCGCTGCGCCTTCCAGCGAGGTCGATACATCTCTCGCGTCGGATAGCGGCTCCTTCTGGATCCAGCAGGGCGAGCTCTAGCAGGAGCAGCAGCAGCAGTGGTAGTAGTAGTAGTAGTAGTAGTGATAGCCGCCGACTACCGCATATCGCAAGGAGGAGCACACCGGCAGCACAACACCATGCACCGCACGGACATCTCGATGAAGGCGTCGCTGGTCCATCACGATGCTTTTGCACTTCGCACCGCAGGGAAAAGGCCTCGGAACTGCCGCTGGAAGACCTACGCTTTCAGAGCGAGCTTGATACCTACCAACATGACCCGCTATCGACCAGCACAAACTACTGGCAGCCGGCTGAAACTTCGAGATCTATCCTGCGGCCTGCAGCATCGAATGTCCAGACTAGCCAACTGCCCCATCATATCTCGCAAAAAGGAGCAGACTCGACATCACCACCAATACAGTCCCTACTGGCCAGCAATCGCAGTCACCAATCAACGAGAGACTCTTGCCGCAACGACTTTTTCACACCATCCGTTCAGCAGGACACACAACACGACCTTGCGCCGGCCAAAACAATATCGAATTCCACTAAGCAACACATTGCTCAAATACCACACCCGACCTATATCGACTCATTAGATGCGAAGCAGAGAGAAGCTCTGGATGGTCGCACACGCCTGCTTCTACGCTCTGGAGAGCATTCGATGGAGGCTTTATCTGCCGAATATGGACATCTCAGTATGCAAGACCGGGAACAGGTCTGCTGCCACATCATGACGCAGTGCGTCAAAGGAGCCGAGGATGCGCGCGTCGTCTGGGATCTCTACAGCACTTGGACATCTACATCTCAGGTCGCGACCACAATTCAACCTGGACCTCTCAGGACCATGCTTCGCCGGATGCAAGGCGATACGCTCTATCTCTGTGCTACATACCTCCATGCTGCAGGACTGACTCGTCAAGCAGCGATGGTCGTTGGCGATCCACGTTTGAAGCCTTCGCAGTCTCGCTACTTGCTGGAACGACTCGTCTACGATCTCAAGCTGCAGCCGACCCTCAATGCGGCACACCATCCCACCAACCTATCTGATCTTTCTAGGAACGCTTCATCCACTCAACAGCTCAGCACGCACAACTTTGCAGCGGCAGACGCCCGCATTGCGGTCCGCGAGATCTGTGATGCCATGATCAACCTTATGGCCGATGGTGTCTCGTTCAAGCGCAAGACGGTCAACCGGACGCTGAAGCTGCTTGCTTTGACCCGGGCCAGAAGTCGCGTCGCTCGTCTGTTGCGCGCTGCACAGCGTCGAGCCCAGATCGATCTAATTGCGGAGACAGGAGTGGACCGAGGATACGGAGGCGAGCTTAGAGCAGCGGGAGGCTTCTCTCGCTTACGCACGGAGGAGGTCAAGCCGCCACAGGTCATCTCGACCAAGGTCATGGAGGAAGTAATCCGTCTACTCAGTACACAGGACTCGACAGGAGCCAGGACAGCCTACGAAGTGCTGAGCGCTCTTGACCCTTCTCAACGATCGCCAGCCATGTACGATGCACTCATGACGGTGTATGGCAACGTTGCCATTCCCTCGGTTTCAGCTGGACAGTCCACCAACACCAGCACCGAGCCTAGCACCGGACACGCGACCGTAGGCGAACAGCTATGGACAGACATTCTCACACTCCCTCACATTGGCGGTCCAACGTTACACACCCTCTCTGCGCGCATCGTCTGCCATGCACGAACGCGCAAGTTGGACCTGATCAAATCCGACCTGGCCTATCTACGCGATTGCCAACTCGGCACCATCCACTCGTTGACCGAGAATGCCAAACTCAGCATTGTGCGATGTTGCATCGAATCCGGCTCGCTGCTCACCGGCTATCGCTACGCCACTCTGCTGCTCCGACCCACCATCGTCACCCACGACCACCTCTTTCAAGCCAGAATCATCAACACTCTCCTCCGAGCAGCACAGCACATCCACATCCCTCCCAACGGATCCTCTTCGACCCCATCTCGCGCACAACTGCTGAAACGATTCCTCCGACACTTTTCACACCTGCATCAGCGCTTTCCCCAACTCCAACCGGGGCTGGAATCGTTGAAGCTGTTCATCGAGTTGTTGGATGGACATCAGCAGTGGATTGAGACGGATACACTGTGGAACATGCTTCGCGTCGTAGGGAGACATTTTGAAACGAAGGATCCCAGGTTGGTACGGGTCCTACAGGCGTTTGTAAAGGTATTCGAGAGTAGAGGTGAGACGAACTCTGCCGACGAACTGCGAGGTTTGATCGAGAAACTCAACTCCCAGCCTTGACCCATTCAGCGTTCAATTACAGCAATGACAAACACAACCTTGACCACACATTCGTCCCATTCTCGACTCATGAGAACAAAACACACACTTTCGCCTTGTCACACCACATGAGCAAAAACAACTTGAACGATCCGATTCGATTCCAATCCCTATACCAACCTATCCACGATTCATAGTATTGCCCGCACCCCTCCTGTTGTGCTCTGCAAACGTATCCCAGTGCAAATCCTTCTGTCTCTGTTCCTCCTCTGCCTGTTGTGCGTCGTGCGTACCGTCCATTTCGGCTCTCAACTGTCTTTCCTCTGTACTTGTGGGTTTATCGTAACTCGCCTGACCTCCGCCTTGGATGATGTTGCCTCGACGTTGTTCTTCTTCGAGATACTCGTCGATCGACATTGTGGGAAGGCGATGATCCGGGCGAAACACTTCGGAGGAGAGTTGGGCGCGCGTCTTGTTGGAAATCGTAAAAGGACGCAAGACTTTTCCTGAAGGTGCGAGAAGCGGGCCGGTGGTGGGGAGTGATCCGGTAGGTCGGTCGAGTCGCCATTCTGACGAAGAGGCGTCGGAGGAGGTGCGGGTGGAAGATTCGGGTGCGGATGGAGGCATGGAACGCAGAAGTTCGAGTTCTTGTGAGGCAGAAGAGATGTGTTGGGCATTTCGAAGCGTGTGCAGATTCAAGAGGGCTAGGAGGTATTGTCGGATGGAAGCTATGCCTCCCGGTGCCGTAGTCGAGGTAGTTTCGTTGGATGCATCTTCTTCTGCTTCTTCCTCTTCTTCTGCATCCGACCCATCTTCACCTCCCCTGTTGCTTTGCGAGGAAGGATAGAGCAGCAGATCATAGTAGACATCAGCCGGCACTTTGACATTCACCTTTTTCTTGCGTTGCAAAGCACTCCTGTATCTCTCCAGATTCTCCTTCAACGCACGTTCCAGCTTGAACACCGCAATCTTGACCTCCCTAGCATGCGGAGGTGCACCCCCTTCGCTGCTCACCGCATTCGCATCCACTCCCAAACTCGCCAGATCGACTCCGGTACAACTCCACCCGACGAGCTGCTTCGTACTCGGTGGGATCACTCCGAGTGCCAAAACGCGGTTCAAGAACTTGGCTGCAGCCTGCTGACTCGAGCTCAGCCTCTGCTTGCGTGCCGTATGGTCGGTGCCTGTTCGAACAGCAGTGTGCAGCTCGGCAGCGAGGGAGGGCAGGAAGAGGGTACGGAGGGAAGAGGTGGAGATGTCTCGGAGCGCGTCGTTGGATGAGATGACGCCGATCGAGTCCGAGATCTGTTGGGCTCGGTTGACAAGTGCGAGGGTCTGCTCGGCTGGGTCTGGAGAGGACGAGGTGGAGGATGAGGAGGCGCCAGGGTTTGAGGTGGAGGATGAACGAGGGTCGAATTGGACTGGAGGCGGTGGAGGCGGAGGGTCCGAGGCGCGTAGAAAGACGGTGGAGATAAGATCGTTGAGTGTTTGACCTGACATGATTGTGGGTGTGTCTGCCTTGGTGGTAATGCAGGGATGAAGATGATGGTGGTGGTAGTGGTGATAGTGACAGTGATGATGCAGAGGAAGGATGAGTCGGAAGAAAAAAAGAAAAAAAAAAAAGAGGGTCTGGAAAAAGTGTTGGTCTGAGCGGGATTTTGTTTGGTAAAAAATAAATAAATAAGGTAACTAGGACGCTGACACCTGTGTGAGGCTTTGGAAATTTCATCCGAGTGTTCTCGATAGGCCGACTCAAGAGGTTTGGGATGAGCGAGGAGGAGGATCGTATCGCCTAGATTGAGCACGGCGCTCCCCACATACCCATGGACACATGGACAGACTTTCACTTGCAATCGAGTTGTCACTATACCCTGCCCACCTCAATCCGATCCTAGCAACCAACCAATCAACCGGCCAACCTTTATCATCTTAAAGTCAGCATACTTTGTTGTTTTTCGTCTTTTCGCACAAGCCTCGTTTCAAAATCAGTCGAATCGCTAAGCTATGTGCAGTATAGAATTGGGAGTCGTTCGAAACAATGAGGATGAAGAAACACGTTTTTGTTCTTTGCCTTGTCTAGCTAGATTCCGAGCCACTCGACGAAGACGACGAGCTCTTGTCCTCCGCGCTGCTGGTGTTGTTCTTTTCGTTTATCAGGCCGAGATCCATGATGGAGCTGGTTGCCCTGACTTCGCCTTTTTCCCTGGCAGCGTGGGCCTCTTTGGCTTGACGCTGAAGCCAGTGATCCTTGATCTCCTTTGCACGTGCGATCTCTTTGGTGTGGTGAAGACATTCCAGGTAGTCCTCTTTGGCAGCGATACAGTCCGAGGGCGTGTCGGCTTGAACGTAGCACTTTTGGAATTCTTGCCAAAAAGCGAAACAGCGAGTTCGGCCTCCTTTGAAGCTGAATCCGGACTGTTGGAAGCAGCAAAATAGGTTGAGATGGTAAGATCGTAATGAAGGGTCCGGTTGTGTGAGTGTTGATGCATGTCGAGTATGGTCAGGGTTGTCAGGGTTGGTCGAAAAAGTCGTCGTCCACAGATGAGGCAGATCGGGGGAAAATGTCATTCGTCAAATGTTGGTCATGAGATATGTCAGAAAGAGGAGCCCAACAATCAGCAACTCTTTCTTGTTTCAACACCACCTTGTGCAATCTGATGCCTTTGGCGACCACTTACAGCCATTGTTATATATTATATCGAGCAAGTTCGTTCGGCTTGCTTTGTTCAACCTGGGGAATGATATGTGACCAATCGTGTGTGATGGGAGCGTATGTGGTTGATGGTGATCACGATCAGGGTGTGAGTGATTCGGTGTTGGTGGAGTAAGTTAGAGAATGACGAGGGGAAGGCGATATGCAATGGAAAGTGGCACCTTGAATTCTGGACGGCGCGTTTCGGATCCGCGATTTCGCTCGGCTTTTTTGCAGATGCGATCACAATTTTGAACTCGAAATGTTAAACCAAATAGTTTTGAGGCCAGGTTGTTAGATTTTGATTGAGGTGTGGAGAAGTGCGACACCAAACGCGTGAATTTGGATTCACATGCTTTGGTGTCACAAAAAGCAGAGAAACGCACGGACAACCCTGACTGAGCTCATTGTTATCATCCTTCTCCTCCTCTTCCTCCTCTGATTGTGAGGCATCCCTCCCTCCTTCTGTACCATGCTCTCACTTCTCTGAATCATCACCAACAGATACCCTTTCATGCCAGCATCAATGTCTTCCCAATATTCTAGATCGGCCCGTGGGTCGTCCGATCTCAACACTCGATATCAACGCATTTCATCCCACCAACAACAGCAGCAGCATCAACAACAGCAACAGCAACAGCGTCAACGCCAACAACCACAAAGAGCCTATTCGGCCAGTACTCCAACTTGGACCTCGCAGCCCGTCCCCGAACCACCGCTGCTTCCACCACTGGTAGATCTGGCCAACTGGATCGCTTCGTTGCCTCCCATCCACCAATGGCCTTCCATTCTGGTGGACCGTCTACTGCTGGCTCCCATCTCGCAGCTATTGCAGTATACGAGCGACATTATTCTATCGCCTAGAACGCATAGGATCGTGGTCCGGCTCGGTGTGCTGGCGACCATCTTTTGGATCGCGTTGGCTGCGGCTGTGATCAGCTATGTCGGATTCTACCGTGCCTGGGTGCCGGATGTAGGGTTGAGAAAGGAGATCTGGCTGCAGTATGGACATGATCGACCGCCGTATGCACACTTGGAGTTCGCTTCGGCGGGACACGGTAGTCAGCTGAGGGAGCCGAATCCGAGTTCGAGCTCTTACAACCCTTCCACCGATCTCAGCGGCGAGTTTTTTGCCCAAGACCAGGCATATGATGTCACTCTCGAACTCTCAGTTCCTCTCAACCAGGCCAATCTCGACCTGGGCAACTTTATGGTCGATCTGGATCTCAAGAGCAAGTCCAATCGCTCCGTCTTCCATGTCAGCAAGCCGACGCTGCTCACCTATTCGGCAGCACCGGTTCGAGCAGTCTCGTCGCTCTCGCAGCTGCTATCGCGCAATCCACCTTCTTCGCAAGTGCCATCCAACTCGCAGCTGCTTCGCATCCCTCTGCTGCGTAGAGCCGTCTTGCGACCCTCATCCTACGCCCCTCCTCTGTCATCTACCCCACCCGACCCGCGATCGGACCGCAAAGTCACCCACGGCGAAGTGAGCGTAGGCCGAGCAGACGCCGACAAGTTCTGGATGTATGGTGGCAACCACAACACCCTCGCTGGCATCCATACGCTTCCCGGCAACGGCCGAGTGGTTCCGCTTGCCGTCGGGTCCCACTCCAGCCGTGGAGAGCTGCAGACGTACGGGGCGAGCATTCGCTTCGATGCCCACCTCACAGGGCTTCGATTCTTCATGTACCACTTCCCGCTGCTCTCCTTTTTCACTTTTACGACGCTCTTCTTGGCCTTCGAGATGGCGACTGCGCTGACGCTTTGGGCTGTCGCTGCGATCTACACTAGCTCGATGACGGTGGCTCCGATCAGCTTGGACACGGAAGAGCATTTTCAACAGCAGGAGAAGCCCCGGTACGGTAGACGCGATTTTAGCGAGTTCGGCGGCGACAGCGGAGAGATCAAGACCGAGACCGAATCTACACCCTCAGGAGAAGAGTCGACGTCGTTCGAACGACGATATGACCAGCGAGGCGATGAAGAGGAGGAAGAGACCGAGACCGAGACCGAAGCCAAGAGGAGGCGATCGTTGAAACGCGAACCGCGTATCAAGGTGGAAGATTTCGACGATGACGAAGAGACGTCGAGGATGATGGAGGAAGAAGCGCGATTGCGATCGTTGGAGAGTCTGCGGGAGAAGGATGCGGAGGACATGGCAGAGGCTATACGGCTGTCGAGGATGCGCGATCTGTTGGAGGCGAGGAGGATGGGTGGTGCAGGACCGAGTGGAAGCGGGCTTGGAGGAGGGTCAGTGACGGAAGGGTTGATTGATATTGTGGATCCGACAAGCCCGATCTCTCCCGAGGAGCTGAGCGAGATTCAGCTGTCGAGAAGGGTACTGGACAGGCTGGACGAGGAGACGGAGGAGGAGACTGATGTAGGGTCGAGTAGGCCAAGTAGTCGATTGGCTGCGGGAGGAGCTGCAGGTGGTAGTGTTGGTGGTGGCGGAGGTGGTGGCGAGACAGATGCGTGGGAGGATTTGGAGGAAGAATCGGGATCAAGTGGTTCGGGTGCCGAGGCTGCGGGGTTGAGACAGAGGAGGAAGCCCGGCGATGATGAAGAGGATGACGATGAGGCCGGCGAAAGCACTATTGGCGGGGTGAGTACATTCTCCGCTCGAGTGAAGCAGATTGACTTAGCGTGAGTTTTGTTGACAATCTTCTTCCTTTCACATTTGATCACAGTCGACAACATCAGGCGGAAGAACAGTGCGATCATTTGGCGCCACCACTGTCGCTGGAACATCGTCTACACGCACTGGCTAACCCATTTCTCGATCGCCTTTGGGACTATGTCGAAACGGAAATATACCTTGTATAAACGACCATCTATATTGCTGCTATTGGGTATGAGTTTGTGTTGTTGTTTTTGTCCCTTTACCAAGCGGAACGCTCAACGATCAAGTTGGCAATCTTGAACAACCTCTGCTCGTCCTCCTGATCAAACCCATCCAGAGACTCGCAATCGATGTCGAGTACTCCGATGATGACGTCGTCTGCATTGCCTCTTCCTGCCCAAGACCTGTCTTGTCCTTCGATGCTTTGGGATTGGTTTGCTTGGGGAGACTGTTGTTCTAGGGCCTCTTGATGGATGTTTGGCAATCTGTGCCTGTTGATCACGAGCGGAACCACGATCTCTGATTTGGAAAGCGAATCGCAAGCAATGTGGCCCGGGTAGGCGTCTGTATCAGCCACCCTAACCACTCTAGGTGGCAAGAGAGCAGATGCGTCTGCGCAGACACCTTTTCCTGGCAAGCTCCAGATGAGCTGGCATGCAGGCAGACCGTTGAATGGTCCAAGGAGCAAGGTTGGATTGCGACGATGTTTGCGAGAGAGCAATTCGGAAGGTAGAAGTGGAGAGAGGAGATAGAATCCTGCCCAGTTGATACGTTTTTGCTTCCACTCGGCAAAACGGTTCATAGAGTTGAAGATGAGAGAGGACGCATTGGAGAGCGACGAGATCCAATCGGTACCTGGGTCGATAAGGGAGAGGAGCGAGGATTCGAGATGGTCGTAAAAGTCGGATTTGGTCTCGACGTAGCTGGGGAGTGCAGCTGCGTCGGCGCTGTTTTCACCCGGAAGAGAGAAACGTTTGCTGTCAGTGGGGGGGAGGGTTTTTTTGGGTTCTCATGAGCTGAGAATGGAAAGGTTGACTTACTGAACCATCTTGACAGGTATCTATCCGTTGCGAGGTGGTTGATGGACGTATGGGTGATGGTGAGGGAGGAGGAGCAAAGTAAAGATGGATCGTGCACGTTGACAAGAAGAAAAAATTGCATCAAGCAGAAAGGTAGAAAGCCGAGAATGGAGTGAAAGAGCAACACCAAAAATTAAATTAAATAAAATAAAATAAAAAGGCGACATTGACCACGCTCAATCACGCCATCGACTTTGTTTTTCTTTTTTCTTTTTTCTTTTTCTTTTTTTTGCATCCGATATCCGACATCACCCACGCCAATGGCTCCAATTTGATCCATTCGATCTTTGGAGAAGAGCAATCTGTCTTCGATGTGATAGTGCGCTTAGATGGGCTAGAGGTAGAGGTTGAAACCAAGAAAAGAAAAGAAAAGAAAAGAAAACACCCCCCAAAGAGGTTGATGAATTTTTCGGTGCAAGATGAGGGAGCGGTTACATATTTTGTCGGCGAAGAAAGTTGCCGAGTCAGCATCGGATTTCTCGCATCGACCAACGCACTCTTCTCTTGAACACCATCATCCCATCAGAAGCGGTAGCGGGGTCTGCTCGACTTGACCATGTCACGAGCTTCACTTCGCTTTCTTTCGTCCGCGCGGACGCTCGCCACCTCTTCCTCACCAGCAGCATCGTCATCCACCACCACCACCTCCTTCTCCACCAGCTTCATTTCGAGGAGAGTCACCGTAGCAGCCTTCCAACGAGCTTCTCTGCACTCCTCCACAACGTCGTTTCTACCATCCTCATCCTCATCCGTCCATGCAAAACCCGAATTCTCTTGCGTAGATGCCAACGAGCGACGTGGTCAAAAGCTGCAACGGCTAGCAGAACAGGCACAAGCACAAGCCCAAGCCCAAGCACAAGCTTCTTCTTCTTCTTCTTTTTCTTCTTCCCCTTCCTCACTCTGCTCCACACCTTCCTCCACCGACCCTTCCGTCGCCTTTCCTTGCGTAGACGCCAACGAAGCTCGCGAGGACCGTCTTCGAGCACAGCTCTCCTCATCCCCGCAACTATCGCAAGACCCTTCTTCCTCTACCACCCCACAACAGAGCGAAGTGGACGAATCCGGTCCCGAACCATCGTACACCAAAGTCGTCAGTGGATATCAGCTCTACCACCACCCGCAACCTTTTCTTCTCGACTACGGTGGACAGTTGCCCGAGTTCGATCTGGCCTACGAAACGTGGGGGACGCTGAACGAGGATAAATCCAACGCTATTTTGCTCCATACCGGTCTCTCGGCATCTTCGCATGCTGCTTCTGCCGCTTCGAATCCGGCAAAAGGTTGGTGGGAGGACTTTGTGGGTCCGAACAAGCCGCTCGATACGAATCGGTTCTTTGTGATTTGTACAAACGTGTTGGGAGGTTGTTATGGTTCGACGGGTCCTTCTTCGCCTCATCCGTTGGATGAGAGTGGAGCGGCTTACGCTACGAGGTTTCCGATCTTGAGCGTCTTCGACATGGTTCGCGCCCAATTTTTGCTTCTCGACCATTTGGGGATTGGCAGACTCTACGCTAGCGTAGGCAGCTCGATGGGAGGAATGCAGAGCATAGCAGCGGCGCATCTGGAGCGCGATCGAGTGAGCCGACTCATCTCGATCAGCGGATGTGCCCGTTCCGCACCTGCCAGTATCGCCCTCCGTTATGCGCAACGAAGCGTGCTCATGAGCGATCCTAATTGGAATCGCGGCTTCTACTACTCGCCTGGATCGCTGCCACCCCATACGGGCATGAAGCTCGCTCGACAAATCGCAACGTTCACCTACCGTTCCGGTCCCGAGTGGGAACAGAGGTTCGGACGTGCACGACGCGTTGCATCCAGTTCTTCTTCCTCCAGTGGTGAAGGAGAGGTGGAAGAGTTGGATCCGGCCCTATGTCCAGATTTCCTCATCGAAACCTATCTCGATCATCAGGGGGAACAATTCTGTCTCAAGTACGATGCGAATTCGTTGATATACATTTCCAAAGCGATGGATCTGTTCGATATGTCAGACCACGCATTGGCCGATCTGGAACGTCGTCGTACACGGGCACACGGTCCCTCCGAGGCAATCGGTCTCGCATTGGAAAAAAACACACAACCACCACCTAGACCTCGAAAGAGACAGCATATCAGCACGCTTTCCTCTCCAGCAGCTCACGCCTACGTTCCAGCTCTGGCAAGAGGTATGGCACGTCTGTCGCACATCCCTACTTTGGTCATAGGTGTACAGAGCGATATACTGTTTCCCGTGGAACAGCAGAGAGAGATCGCGGAATGTCTCAGAATGAACGGTAACGATCAGGTCAGATATTACGAGTTGGACGCTCCTCATGGACACGATAGTTTCTTGATCGATGTGGCGAATGTCGGAGGTGCTATTCGAGGGTTTCTCGAGTGACGAGTAGAACCACCACCTTCCCCTCTTTCTTTTCTTTTTTCTTTTTTTCTTTTTTTTATTCCTTTGGAAGCAATGGAAGAAAAAGCAAATGCAAATGGAACAGGTTTCGATCCAAGCGTGTGTCTATGTGAGCGGTTTCGAAGAGGTGGAGACAAACTTTTGTCGATGATAGATAAGAGGTCGAGTTTGGGAAGCTTGTCCAGCCGTGTAGACGTGGACTACTCTAGCGATGTATAGTAAGCTTTTCGATTCTCGTCGTTGTTCTTGGCCCTGTTTTGTTTCGAATTTGGACAGATCTACGCTGTCGACCACTTGACAGCCAAACGATCCTAGTGCACCTTTGACCGTTGGCAACGATGTTGCTTCGACTTGTACGAGACCTGCTTCTTTGAGCGGATGAGAATCTTGCTCCGTTTCTGTTGCTGTATTGGGATGTGGATAGGGTGGTGTACCAGGAACAGCATACGTCTGAGCCAGTTTAGCCTGCGATTCGGCCAGTACGTTGACTACAAAATCCACCTCCTCCTCCTCTCCCCCACCCCGCATAGACCGGTGATACGCTAGAGCTTCTGCCAGCTTCGATGGAGTCTTGATACTGAAACACACCAAATTCGGATCCAACGAAATAGAGCTGAAACTCGACAACGTCGCCCCATGGATCAATCTCCCCTTTTTACCTTCAGAAAAAGAAGGAGGAAGAAAGGTCGTCACCAACGTTACTGGTTGAGCCGAGTTTCGCATCACAGCTCGAATCTGGTCTGCTATCGAAGATGCATCTTGCTTGTGTTGGGATTGCTCGCTGCGATGTGAGGTGGAGAAAAAAGCTCGACTTGTTGACGATGTGCGATGGCGTCGTAATGTTGATCTGGCTGATGTGAAGGTGAAGGCTTCGAGGGTGACTTTGGAGGTGGTTGCTCTTGCACTGGCCACAGAAGCAGCTGTTGCTGTGACGGGTGACAGCAACATTGAACGCTGAGATACGGAGCACAGACGTGTATTGGTGGTGGTATTGGGTAAGTTAGGATGCACAGATGCGAGAAGAATCATGTCGACATTCGGAATTCGGGTTCAATCCATCTCCCGAGAAAGAAAGAAAAAAATCTATAATGTGTTAGATTGAAAACAACACGTGGCTAAGGTCTTGAAAAACTTACCCCACGCTTGGCTTGGCTTGGCTTGGCTTGGCTTGGCTTGCGGTGGGCCTGTGCGAGGGCCGCTTCGGTATTTTAGGTCAAGGTTGAGAGATGTTTGTTGTTTGATTGGGTGCCAAACTCTGCCGCGGATTTTGTTATCGCTATCTCTGTGTTGTGCAAAAAGCCTAATTCTGATACAGTATACAGTACAGTAGCCGTCTCTTTTCTTCATTTCCTTCGATTCCGTTCTACCCTTCTTCCACCCTTCATCCCAACTCAACCCTCCATTTTGAATCGTCTCTTTGACCGAGATGCATCTTCTTCCACGGGAACGCGATAAGCTTTTGCTCCACCATGCCGGTTGCTTGGCGCAGAAACGTCTTGCTCGCGGTGTACGGCTCAACCAAACCGAGGCAACAGCCCTCATAGCCACCGTGCTTCACGAACGTATTCGTGATGGAGAGCATTCCGTCGCCCAGCTGATGCAGCATGGCAAAACCCTGCTTGGGCGTTGCCATGTGCTACCCGGTGTAGCAGAGCTGTTGCACGAGGTCATGGTCGAAGGTACTTTTCTGGATGGGACTTTTTTGGTCACCGTTCATCAGCCGATCTGCACCGAGACGGGCGATATTCATGCAGCACTGTATTCGAGCTTCTACCCGGCGCCAGATCCAAGCGTCTTCTTGGCTGCCGCACAGAGGGAGAGAGAAATCCGAGATGGCGCCGAAGAGGTGCTTCCCGGTGCAATCGTAACCAAGAGAGGTGCAGGAGTGATCCAACTCTGCCCAAAGAGGGAGAGGGTGAGTGTCAAGGTGACCAACACTGGAGATCGACCTATTCAAGTGGGCTCGCATTATCCCTTCCTCGAGACAAATGCAGCGCTATCTTTCCCACGGCTATTGGCGCTCGGTAAAAGGTTGGACATCGCCGCGGGAACAGCCATCAGGTTCGAACCCGGAGATTCAAAGACGGTCACTTTGGTCCAAGTCGGAGGTACAAAAATTCTCGCAGGCGGAAACAATCTCGCCTCCGGTCCTCTGGACGAGTTCTTAGCTACAGCAGAGGCCAAAAATGCTCTGGTTAAACGTATCGAGGCTGCCGGATTCGCCAACGAACCCATGCCGGAGATGGCCGACGACTCGGTGGCACCTGCACCCTTCGAGCTTTCCCGAGATGCCTACGCTGCACTGTACGGACCCACGGTGGGGGACAAGGTCAGACTGGCTGACAGCCCACTCTGGCTCGAGGTGGAGAAGGATTTCACGGTGTATGGGGACGAGCTCAAGTTTGGTGGAGGAAAAGTGATCCGTGATGGTATGGGTCAAGCTTCAGGACGCGCAGATAGTGCCGTGCTCGACATTGTCATTATCAATGCGCTCATCGTCGACTACTGGGGCATCGTCAAGGCCGATATTGGTATTCGAGAGGGACACATTGTGGGCATTGGCAAAGCGGGTAATCCCGCAATCATGGATGGCGTCGATCCGAACCTCGTCATTGGATCGTGTACCGAGGTGATTGCAGGTGAAAAGTACATCGTTACCGCGGGAGCTATCGACGCTCATGTCCACTACATCTGCCCCGATCTGCACGAGGAAGCGCTCGCCACCGGAATCACCACGCTCATCGGTGGAGGTACAGGTCCCACCGCAGGTAGTAGCGCTACCACCTGCACACCTGGGCAGGATCAACTGCGCAACATGATGATCTCTACCGACAACGTACCTTTGAACTTTGCCTTTACCGGCAAGGGCAACGATTCCGGCCTGCCCGGATTGGAAGATCAAATCCGTGCCGGTTGCGCCGGATTGAAGATCCACGAAGACTGGGGAGCCACTCCAGCCGTCATCGACGCCTGTCTCACCGTATGCGACAAGTACGACGTTCAGTGCAATATCCACACCGACACGTTGAACGAGTCGTGTTTCGTCGAAGGTACCTTAGCCGCCTTCAAGGGACGTACGATCCATACGTACCACTCGGAGGGCGCGGGAGGTGGACATGCGCCCGATATCATTCGGGTTTGTGGAGAGCAAAATGTGCTTCCTTCCTCGACGAATCCGACGAGACCGTATGCCAAGAATACCTTGGATGAGCATTTGGACATGTTGATGGTTTGCCATCATCTTTCCAAGGACATTGTCGAGGATGTGGCTTTCGCTGACTCGAGAATCAGGGCCGAGACGGTGGCGGCCGAGGATGTACTGCAGGATAGTGGAGCGATCAGTATGATCAGTTCTGATTCGCAGGCGATGGGAAGGATCGGTGAAGTTGTAGCTCGCACATGGAGGACAGCCTCGAAAATGGCTAGCCTCGTTGGACCCCTCCCGACCACCACCACTTCCGAATCCACATCAGAGTTCCACATCCCCCATCCTAGCGAAGCGATCCCCGACAATCTCCGCATCAAACGCTACGTTGCCAAATACACCATCAACCCGGCCCTCGTCCACGGCTGTTCGCACCTCATCGGATCCATCGAACCCGGAAAACTCGCCGACCTTGTTTTCTACTTGCCCTCCAACTTTGGCATTCGGCCCGAATTCGTCCTCAAAGGCGGCCAAGTCGCATGGGCCCAAATGGGAGATGCAAACGCAAGCATCCCCACAGTTCAACCGATCTACGGTCGACCTATGCACGGCGCAAATGCAAACGCTGCCCCCTTCAACTCGGTTCTCTTCGTCTCGCAGGTTTCGGTGGAAAAGGGCATCGTACAGAGCTACGGTCTGAGGAAGAGGATCGAAGCCGTGAAGGGTTGCAGAAAGGTCAGCAAGAAGGATATGAAACTCAATACGCATACTCCGGATTTGAAGGTCGATCCGGAAACCTACGAGGTGACGGATGGTGGAAGATTGTTGACAGTTCCTCCGGCGGAAACTTTGCCCATGACGCAGAGTTTGCATTTGTTCTAAAATTTGAGCTCGTATGGAAATATGGAATGAAAATGGGACACCTTACCTTGACGATACATCTAGTGTGTGGAAGCGTGAGAGGTGAATTTGTAGTCCAGTGCGAGGATGCGGTTGTGTGCAGCAGTACGCACTTTGATCGGCAATTCGGTCCAGTATGTCTGTTCCTCTGCTTCATGCATGCGTCGAAGTTCAGGAAAGTTACAGAGCAGCCGTGTTGCGAGATGACGATGCGAGGTTCTGATCGCAACAACGGTTTCGTTGTCTATAGGCAGGGTGTGGATGTAGGATATGGATTCTGGGACAGGTTTTTCGAGCTGTGGTTTCAGGTGTCGGTTGAAAAACGTTGGTGTCAGCTCAGAGGTGGAGGTGAAGGAAGGGATGGCGAGGGTGGTTGGTTTGGGGTGGAGAAGGTTGAGGGTGAGGATTGTTCCAAGGAACCAGCTGTCGCTGTGGTTGTGGATTGGGGTTGGTGATGAGGGACGTTTGCGCTCGATGCTTTCTGCGGTCTTGTCGGCGTTGCTGGTGACCCATTGCGAGTTGCATCTGACTGAAGAATCGGCGGGATCCTCAGACCTTTGCCGCGTAAGCTGTTGCTGTTGCTGTTCGAGGTACAGCTGCTTCATCTCAATCCACTTGGCCCAGTCGAGGCATCTTATAGGTTGTTGCTTCTTCTGCGGTGCGTCTGTTGCTAGAACACGATCTGCGAGATGCCACTGGTACGTGCGGCACAGCGATTCAACGCTTTTCGGCGAGTCCAGCAGGAAGACGCCCCTGCCCGAGATCCACCTATCTTCCAACGCCGCTGCTGAAGGTGATGAGGATGACTCTGCCATCAGATGCCGATCAACAAGGCTCGGTTCGAGCACAGCCAGGATTGCAGCGTTGTCGTTGGTGGCGGTGAGGCTGTTGATCAAGTTGATGAGATACGAAGCAGCATGCGATCTGGTTCGTATCCGTGGCGGGATCGATTCGATGTAGACGAGGCGAGGCAACGTTAGATCCATCAGCGAGCTTTTCTGCAGTCTTGATCCAATGGCAGTGTGAAGCTGACGTGTGATGTGGGTATATGTGGGTAACCATTCCAGCTGGAACTTGTCCGCGTGCAGTGTGAACCATGCTGCTGCTGGACCGTCTCGCATCGCTTGGAGAGCTTGGGAGAGGAGGCTGATGGATTTGCATCGTGTCGCGAGACCTGGTATCAAATTCAGGAGTCGGGCGAAGTGGATGCTCGGTGTTCGTCCGGCTGCGTCGTGATGTTCCTTGGTTGATCTGCCTTCTGGCTGAGCCTCTATGGCAGAGATAATGTTTGCGATGAGGTCGGTCTTTGGAGTCGTACCACGCTGGTGACGCTCCTCATGTGAGTATAGGGCGAGCGATAGCGGCGAGAGACGGAGAAAGAGAAATTCTACGAGCCTATCTAGCTTCGCGGCTTCGGCTGAGGAAGCTGTTGTTTTCTGAGCCTCGTGGTGAGCTGCGGCTGATGAATTCTGGCTGCTAACGGCGCTGAGTTCATGGTGATCGTCCAGTCCAGGGCTTGACGCTGACAGTGAAGTCTCTATGTGGTTGTCTCCTTCGGTCGATGAAGTTTTAGATTTGGCAGCTGCTGCAATCTTGGCTCGATCTTGGGATGACTGTGCGGTGCGACTAGGATGTGCACGCTTCTGCAGCTTGCGGGGTAAAAACATTTGCCCAAGGGCCGCAGGCGGGTCTTTAGCTGCAGAGCGGAGGCTAGAGTGAGTGGTTGAGCATCATTAGCTTTCAAGAGCGATTTACGTCGGATGAGCAAGGGTCAAAGTGGAGACTCATGATGATGAGATGGTGGTAGCCGGTGACAGAATGAGCAAGATGATTGATGGTCACGAGGAAGGATGATGGCGTGGTGAGAAGAAATGCATCGGCTAAAAAGTCGGACAAAAAATGTGTCAGAAAAAAAGGTGTTGGTGTCGAGGCTGAACATGCATCGCTCAAAGTCAAGCCTCGCATCACGATACAAAGGCCTCCTTTCTTTCTTCCATTCCCCCATATCCTGCCACCACGTTCCACAACGTTGCCCAAATCGCGACAATGACGGACTCAAACATCTCCCGTGGCGAATTTCGAAATCCCTGTCCAGACCTCAAGAACCCTGCCGCCAACGAGATTGTGGACTCGCTTCTCTCTACAGTACAAAGCGCGCTGAAACGATTTGGTGAGCCTACACAAGACGATTATGAGCTGGCCTCGTACTGTCTGAAAGATATCCAAGAGTATCTCCTCCGGGATCGAACTATGACTCTTCCGGAATTGGTTGAGGCTAGGATCCGACTCACGGTTGCAGCGAGTTTGAAGACACATTGCCTCACCGCATTCCCTTACAATCAAGCGCTCGCAACTGCCAAACGCTTGCAGGAAACGATCGTTGACGGTGGTGAGAATACCAAGCCAGAAGAGATCCTCAACCGCTATCCGTTGATCGGTCTCGTCTTTAGCGTCAAGGATTGCATTCATGTCGAAGGCTTTCCCACCACCATTGGCTGTTCCTCGAGGGCAGGCAAATGGGAGCCTGCTTCAGCAGAGATTGTCCAAGAGATGCGCAAAATGGGAGCCATCATGATTGCCAAAACCACTGCACCCCAGCTCATGATGTCAAATACCACTCACTCTCCTCTATGGGGCATGACACGCTCTCCCATTCAATCCGCTGACCAAGCAGACGAGCAAGAGTTTCAGGTGGGAGGTAGCTCGGGTGGCGAGGCCGCCCTTGTCAAGATGGGAGGCAGTCAGTTGGGTATTGGCACCGACATGGGCGGCTCCGTGCGCCAGCCAGCTTGCCTGAACGAGCTCTTCGGCTTCAAGTACACTTCGAAACCCGAGAATTTCAGGTGGAAGCTCCCACAGGACTTTATGACCGGTCTTCCCCACACCAAAGTCCCCGCCACTGCACCGGGCTTCCTTGCCAGAGATCTGGATACGCTGAAAAGGGTGGTTGATGCTCTTGACGGTGTCATCCACCTGACCATTGGCCCGGAACCATCCGAAGCAGAGGACGACAGTGAGGAGGACGAAGATGATGAAGAAGATGAGGAAGACCAGCAAGGGTGGGTGCAGTGGCCACAGTGGCCACAGTCGGAAGACGAAGAGGAAATGACGGAGAGGCTCGAACGGAAGCGAAAAAGGGACGAGAGGGAGGAGCAGAAGGAAGAGGAGAGAGTAGAGAGGGAACGAGTGTCGTGCATCAATCCTCGGATCATCTACACGACACAACAAAGCTCGCCCGAGGTGCAGGAGCTCATCGAGTGGCTGGTCGGGGTGCTTCAAAAAAGCCGCCTAGCGCGCGAAAGTGAGCTTCGACCCTCGAAATGCCAGGAGCTTGGCGATGTTGACATATCGTCGTGGGCTGCGGCGTGGATGGAGCAAGCCACGCAGCGCGGCTTTGACGATGCCCGCACAATGCTCGCCGACGACCCGCTCATTCAACGCACCATGTTCGATGAATCTCGTCTCTCCTCCACCGGCTCCAACCGAGAGGCCTGGAAGCCAACTCCGGGCCGAGCTTCTGGACTCCTATCCACTTTCCTCAAGCAAGCCGGTATCAGACTTGGCAAACCGGAGAAGGTGATTCTCATCACTCCAACGTATATTATGGGTGGACCCGTCAAGAACAGCTCGTTTGAAGCGTTAGACAATGCCGGGGGAAGCGAGATCTGGTGTCAGATCTTCAACCTTCTCGACTGGCCCGCCATCACAATCCCCATGCAAATCCCTGGGGCTGTTCTTCAGAGGTATAGAGAACAGGCACTGTTGTCGCCCGAATGGGCCAAGCACATGTCTGGCTTGCTTGAAGCCGATCCCATCGTCGGGGACCTTGACAGTGGTGAGAAGAGATACCCGCGCCTAAGCCTTCAACTGGTGACTGTGCCAGGCGACCATCTGGCTCTACTCGACTTTGCCGAGCGGATCTCACAAAAATGCGTACGAGAATGCTTAAAAGCATACAAACACGCACAATGAACGTTGCAATGGAGAAACAAATGCAGTTGGATGCAACAAAGAGACAAGAGACCTGTAGAAAAAAGCTACGCGAGAAAACATGTGTTGAGACGAGATGTTGTTACAGAAAAAAAGGGAAAAGGAGAAAGAAGAGACTAGGAAAACGGACGAGCTGGGGGAAAGATGGGGTAACCATGTTGAATGCAAGTTTGCGAATGCGGGGAGGAAGGGAAGGGGGGAAAGGAAAACAAGGGGGGGTATAGCGAGGGTTGAAGCTCTCGTCTTTGTGACATTTTTTTTTGTGGCTGTAGTGTTATGCGACGTTAGTTGGCCCTAATGGAAGCCTGTTGCTGGGCGAAAATTTGGTTCTTGGGTTTGACCCTCTCTCCGTTGTAACCCGTCACCTTTTGTCCAGCGATCTCCTCTACATCATGACCATCTTCGGCCTTCTTGGCGTGTTGTTGACCGTAAGCTTTGACCCTCAATCTTTCCCAATCTCCCGCCGTTGGCACTTTCTCACCCTTAGCCTTTGCCACATCCCAAAATCCAGCCCCTTCAATCCTCTTCCTTTGAGCATATGCCTCCTTGACCACCTCACTCTCCTCCTCTAGCGGTTCCAGGCTTACATCGTCGTTGAAGAGCGCAAAGTAAAAAATACCCAACCTGGTGTAGTGAGCTTGATCACTAGGCGGTGCAACCACACGGTGGATGGTCTGTTTGAGATATCCACCCGAGATGAAATGCATCGCATCACCCAAGTTGATCACAAGCGCATTGTCACGATGCTTGACGAGACGCCATTGGTTATCGGGCATGAGAACTTCCAACGACGTGATCGGTTGACTCCAGAGGATCGAGACCGAGTTGAAATCCGTATGACCCTGAAGACGAACTCCACCTAGTTTCTCATCATCCGACTGATCGGGAGTGTGATACATTGCGTATCTCAACAGATCCAATCCTCTCTTCTCGGGTTCCTTGCTCAAATTCCACAGATAGTCCGCTGGGAGCTTCAGTACCAGACTCAACACCGACAGGATCTTGCGCAGGATCACCGCATGGTTGAATCGGGCAAATTCCTCAATCTCCGGTAGCAATGCTTGGAGAGACTCTGGGAATTGTTTCTTCCTGTTCTCGGCGGAGAAACTCTGAGATCCAAAGTTGAGCTGCTCGATACGATCCTTGACACCGTTGAGTTTCCAATGACCCTGTTCTTTGTATCCCACGAAGGATCCTGTGGAGAGGATGTCGGCTTTGAACCGAGCCTTGTCGGCTTCAGAGACTCCGTTGAAGGCGTACTGTCCAATGGCGAATTGTCGAAGCACGTGCGACCAGGAGAGGCCGTGGTTTTCGGCATAGATGAATCCATCGCGAGAGAAAGCTTCGCCGACAGAGGAGACAACGGAAGAGGGGACCGTGGTGAAATCATCTCCGGTGATGAGAGAGAGGTCGAGCGTGGTAAGCGGTGCCCATTCCAGGTCGGTTTCGCGGGTGGGGGAGGGTGGAACCCAGGGAGGAAGGGTTGGAGGGGCGGTGACTGGCATGTTTGTGTACGTGTGTTCGATGTGAAGAGGGTGAAGGTTGATATTGGTAAACAGAAGGAGGGATGGATGTGACGACGGGCGAAGGTGAAGGGATTATATGGATCTACCAGGCAACAACCACCGAGCCAAACAGAACACTCGCACAGAAACAACGCAATGCACCGTCGAATCACACCCATTACCTCCTTCCCCAAAGCACATGGTACGACACTCCAACCCAAGCCAGCAAGAGAGGAGGAAGAGGTCACGAAAGCCCTCGCTTAACACCGCAAACTAGAACGAGCGGTCACTTTGTCAACTCGACCCCGACCCACAGTGCTTTCCTCACTCACTGTACAGTACACACACAAGCGTGGGGAGGGGAAAAATGACGAGCTCAGCTTGAGTGGCACAATTCTCTCTCTCTCCTAACGAAGCACGACATAAGAACAGGGAAAGGGAAACGGTTCACCGGGCCAAACGGTGTGTGTGCGTGGGGCTGTCCAATCACGACACTTTTGGACTGTGTAGGACGATGCACCGTTATCCATCAAACCACTTCGCCGCCTGAAAACGCCGACCCCAACCCCCCCACAACCTCCCTTCCTTCCTCTCCCTCACACAATATCTCACATACAGTACATATACAGACCACACAACAACACTTGCCTCATGATTGTATACGGCCATGACAAGTCGATACCAGGAAAGGTAGCTCGGCGAAAGAAAAAGACTAGGGTGAAAAGGCGAAGACAACTGCGCCGGCGAATGTGTCGAGCGCAATCTGACGTGAGAATCACGCAATTTCGCCTCGCTTAGGTGTGAATTTTCTTCTTGAGTCATAACCTGAACAAGACAAAAATGAAAATGGTGAACAAAAAGAAAAACGTGGGACGTCGAAACCGTCCACGTTCTTGATAGGTGCATCTCCCGATCTGATACCCCACATCTCACTACTGCATCCAGTCTCGAGAACGGTTTGCTTCGGTGACTACCCAGAGTCGCCCGATCCCGATCCGAATTCTTCTCAAACAGCAAGCACATTCTGACATCCAGAGGAAATAGAGCATACCAAGAATAAAATTCATCCGAAGCTTATAAGAGAGAGAGAGAGATACTTAACTTAGCGAGACCACAGGAGAAAGGAGCTGGAAAACATATGAAAAAAAACGGGAGCATATTTACTCAAGAGTCTACAAGTAGAGAGTGTGGCAAGGAGGAGGGTTAGGGTATCGAGGCGAATTTATCGGATCGCAGCCATTCATCGCCTTCGCGAGTAGTCGGTACCTTGCGATCTACCCGTGTCGGCACGAGGGCGACCGTTGCCGTTGCCTCGGTAGCCTTCTTCGGCGTCGTACGTGTTCGACTTGATGCTGCCACGACCCGAGCGGCTCGACATGCTCGTACCGCGCGAAGTCATGCTTCGGCTTGTCGACGAAGCGAGCGAGTTGGAACGCGTCGATTTTGAGGCGATGCTCTGGCTCGCCAGCGATCCTTCGGCGCCGTGGAAGAACGAGGTGCGCGATCGGCTCTTCTGGATACGCATCGTCTCCATGGCGGCGTGCGCACGCACTTGGCACATGTTGCTCAGCAGGTAGTTGGCCTTGCTGCCACCACCGATGAGACCTTTGCCTTTGGCCTCGAGAGGCTTGCCCGAGAGCACCTTGCGGAACTCGGTCTTGGCCGCCTCGTCCTGACCCATGCAGCTGCGCAGACGTCCCAGCTCGTAGTGCGCAAAGTAGACCAGGTAGCGGTCCACCTCGTCGAGCTTCTGTCCGTGCTCAAACACCTTGTTGAACGACTGAACGGCGTCGGCCTGAATCTCCTCGATCGGGCCCACAGTGTCCTCGGCGGGGAGACGCACCAGCGTCTGGGGCTCGGGGTATGCCACAAAGCGCAGCGCAACACCACGCAGGAAGAAGGCGAGACAGTAGGCCGACCAGTACTCGTTCTCACCCGTGCCGTACGACTTGGGGTTGTGGTACGACTCGAGCTCGTCGATAAACTCGTCGATGCGGGTGAGCGTGTTCTCGACCAGCAGGAAGACGGGCGTCTGACCAATGCAGTGCCACAGGTACGAGAACTCGAGACCGGGCAGAGGCAGGCGGTTCTGCTGTGCAATGTACTTCTTGGCCTTGAGAGCAACAAAGCGCTCAAACGGAATCTGGCGACCAGCCACCTTCTTGGTCAGCTTGCCAACCGTGCGCATGATGGTGGCACTCTTGGCTCGGTCGTCCATACCAGTCTCGTAGAGCATGACTGCCTTGGCGTACTGGTAGATGGCCTTGGACCAGTTTGACTCGCGCGAAAGCACGTCGTAGCACTCGTAGGCACGCGCAAAGTCGCACGTGCATAGGTAGGTGAGCGAGAGATCCCAGAAGCACAAGTGGTGGAGCTGCTTGAACTCGCGCTGCGACTCGATGGCGTTGCGGTAGTACTCGATCGCCTTCTCGGGAAGTGCTTGAGCGGCGTAGAGACGGGCCGACCAGAAGAGGTAGAAGATACCGTTGGGGAAGCGCACCAAGTTCCACGAGAGCACCTTGTCGGCAAACTCAAAGTCGAGTTCAGTGACGGGAATGTAGCTCGAGATCCAGAGGTGGTACATGAGAATGACAATGTCACACAGAGGTCGTCGCACACCTTCCTCGTCGGCCGAGATGGTGGGGAGAGGCTTGCTCTTGCTCCATCCACCGGCACGTGCAAAGAGGTCGAGCGAGAACTTGCGGTCGCCGACAAATCCGAATCCCTCCATGATCTTGAGCGTCTTGGTGGGAAGCATCGAGAGCACGAGCGAGCAGACGGCGTTGCCAAGGTAGACACCCGATCGGAAGTCTTGGTCGAGGTGGATAGCGTTGGAGCGCTTGCCCTTAACCTCGGCCTCCTCAGCCTCGGCGTCGACAGCCTCGACAAACTTGAAGAGCTCACGCACCTGGAAGTAGGCCGAGCGCAAACCAAGAGCCTGACGGACGAATCCGATGCTGTCACCCGAGTAGAAGATACCGAGCACCGACTTGAGCAGCTGCGACTCGGCAAAGACGAGCTCAGCGTGGAGCTGGACGAGGCTCATGGATCGGTAGTTGCCCATCTTGCCACCGCCCATCAGCTTACCGATGGCACCTTGCTTCTTGCGGAGGAAGCCGGCGATCTTCATCGAATGCTGACAGCAGAGAATGGCAGTCTCGAAATCACTGGGTTCGAAGGTCATGATCGACTTGACCGAGTTGATGAGAGCCATACCCTCGGCCTTGTAGAGACGAGTGCCGGCACCCTGGATGCAGAGCTCTTCGGCCTCACGCATGCGCGAGTTGAGGAAGAGAGCCATGGCCTCGCGAACAACGGCGAGATCCTCGCGGCAGTCGTTGTCGTCGATGCGGCAGTCGGAAGCGCTGATCTTGCTCTGCATGTAGTCGGGGCGAACCGCAGTCTCGGGAGTGATGGACTCGTCCGAGTAGGCCGACATCTGATCGTCGTCTGGGCTCTCCTCGTCGTCGAACTCATCATCCTCGTCGGGGTAGTGGTCGACGGTGCGAGGGGGCTGACGCTGGCCGGGACGAGCAACGCCGTGGTCTTCCTCGTCTTCGTCCTCCTCGTCCTCCTCGGGCTCCTCATCGCGGTAGTTCTGAGCAGCGCCACGAGACTGGCCGTTACCGTTGGCAGCGGCGTTGTTGCGGCTTCCACCGCGGAGGTAGCTGAGACCAGCAGCGGCAGCACCGCCGACACCGGCAGCGACACCGGCGACGGCACCGACAGCGGCACCAGTGTAGGTCTGGGGCTGCTGCTCTTCCTCCTCCTCCTCGGGCTCAGGCTCAGGCTCGACAGCCTTCTTGCTGGGCTTGCGAGCAAGCGACTTGTTCGCCGAGGGCGAGCGCTTGACGGGAGCGGGTTCGGGCTCGGACTCGGGGTCCTCGAAGCCATCCTCGTCCGACTCTTCAGGTTCGGGCTCAGGTTCGGGCTTCTTCTTGCTCTTGGACCTCTTGACGCCCGCAGCCGCAGCGGCACCGCCGGCAGCGGCACCAGCAGCAGCGCCAGCGCCAGCAGCCTTGGACTTCTTGCCAGACTTGGTCGAGGCAGCGTCGCTAGACTTGCCACCCTTTCCGCCGCCGTACGACTTCTTGATGGATCCGTCGGTGCAGATCTCGGCGAGCTTCTGGTGACCAAACGAGTCCTCGAGGGTGTCCTCGTTGTGGTCCTTGAGCCACTTGATGAGGGCGCCGTAGTTGTGGCGGTCGTTGACGACCTGGGTGATGGTCTTGCCGTTGGTCTGAGGGTATTCCCAGGTGACGGTACCGTCCATGGTCATGATACCGGCTCGCTGGTAGATGTTCTTAGCACGAACGAAGGGCTGGAGCTGGTAGTTCTTGAGACGGATCTGCTTGGCGAGCACCTCGCGTCGGTGGGTGAGATCAGGGTTCTCGTCGTCGGTGCGGGTGTTCTCGAACCATTCCTGTGTGTATTTTTCAAACTCGTCGGTGAGCTCCTTCATCTCGGCCTCGATCTTGGCACGCGACTTAGAGTCCTTCATAATGTCATTCTCACCGGCCTGGGGCTCAATGTAGTCCCAGTCCCAGTCCATGGTGCCGCCCATACCCTTTCGGATCTTGGAAGCGGGGACGAGCTCGGCGAGATCCTGAGCCTTGCTGGAGAACTTGATCTTGTCACGTACGACGGGGTCAAGCATGGGCTGGAGGACCTGCCAGATACCCTTGAAGATCCAGGGAGCACCGTGAACATAGATGCGCTGGAGGGATTCGGGGTAGTAGGCCTCGAGACACTTGACGAGGAAGAGAACGCACTGCCAGTCCATGTTCTTGAGACCGAAGCCGGCCATGTCAAAGACGACGACGGCCTTCTCGTAAGGGGCGGTGGTGATGAGACGTGCATTCTCCATGGCGAGCAAAACGTAGTCCTGGAGGACCTCGTGCTTCTGTGCGCTGGTAAAGTGACGGGCGACGTGAATAAAGTAGATGGGGTTCTCCATCTTGTCGGTGTTACCCTTGATGTAAGAGATACCTCGACGCATCTGGTTCATGAAACCGGGGACGTCCTTGAGACCGTCCTCACCCTTGTAGATGATACCGGCGACGTCCTTTTCGAGACGGAACTTGCAGGCGGCTGCCAACATGGCAAGGGCTCGGTCGATATCCCACTTACGGGCACGAAGGAAACGAAGGATCGAGGTGTCTGGGTGGTCCATCTTTGTAAACTCCCACATGGTCTCTTTGAGAATGGGGCCACCATACTTGTCGATGAACTCGTTCATCTCCCTCATCTCTTCGGCACGCTTTGCCTCTTCCTTGGCCTTGTCATCCTTGGGGATGTCCTTGCCGGCGTCCTTTTCGTTCTTGGGAGCAGCCGGGGCATCCTTGCTGACCTTGCTCGGACCACCTTCGCGCATGACACGTTCCGAGACATCCTTGTTCTTTTCAAAGAGTTCGTAAAGACGTCTCCAGGTCTCTCGGAGGTCCTTTTGCTGCGAAGTGGTGAGATTGCCTGTCATCAAGAGTCAAAAGAGATGATGGATTAAGGTTAGCTTTTTTGTTTGAACAAGGTTTGGGTTTTCGGAAGTGGCTTTTGCGCTGCATCGGATCGGATCATCCGCCAGCTGTCCACATCCGCTGGGAATAGACAGCCGCTTGAATTCAAGGTCGGCAGGAGCCCCGTTGAAGCCACAGGATGCCTCTAGCTGCCCTGGGTGGGCAGCACAGAGCACCGCTGCGGCAACAAAAGCATGTACACGCCCAACTTGCCCAGAAGGGCGGGCCGACAGGCAAAGATGCCAGCTAGAGCATCGGTGAAGCAAGCGACAGGCGAGAAGGGAAGGAAATGTGGCTATACTCACCCCTGTAGGCGGGAAGGATCTCCTCGCCAAGTTCGTTTGTTACAGAAGCCATTTGTGCGATATGTGAAGAATCGGAGAGCTTGGCTGCACCGGATTTGGACGAGTAAGGAGAGGGTTTGGAGTGGAAAGGGGAATGATTACCTGACGAGCTGAACTGGTTCGACTGCGGATCGTGCTGCTGATACAGCTGAAACGCCTGCTGTCTTACGAGAAGAGCTGGGAGGTAGAAGAGGCTGCGAAAGCCCGAATGCCGCAGTTTCGCCTGATGGAGCTAAATAAAGCGGATGCAAGCCGAAGAGCTCGGGAGCGTTACTGAGTCTAACAAGGGAGCGGCTTTTTCCGAAGAGAAAGAGCTGCGACTTGTAGAGAGAGAGAGAAGAAAAGCGAGCAGAGAAAAGGGAAACGAAGCACCTCGCAAACGAATGAGATCGCAGGAGAAGGTAGCAGGGAAATGGAAGCGCTCCGAGCACGGGTATCAGAGAAGGTGCGGGGAGACAACCAAAGATGATGATGATGGAAGAAGAAGAGGAAGCCAAGTTCTTTATAGGGAGAGAGAGAGAGAGAGAGAAGCAGGCGACCTTGACAGAGAAGTTTATGGTGATAAAACGGAAGGAGGCAGAGAGAGGTGGATGGCGATACGGTCGAGGGGGATTATATTGGATCTGAGCGGGGAAAGCGATGAGGATGAGACGAGGTTCTATCCAGAATCCAAGCCTAGACAGCAAAATGTAAGTGTGTAAGTGTGTGGATTTAGACACTGACACTCTGGTAGTTCGTCAGAGGCTCCTCGGTTGCTGATGGAGAGCAAAAGTGGATGCAATGCGAAGCGAGGCGGAGAAAGACAGAATCCGACAGGAGACACCTTTTCAGCCCAGGTTTCGCGGCGGGCGGCTGATGAGCGGATGGCAGGCAGGCAGCAGCAGCAGCAGCGGAGAGAAAAGAAAAAGAGGCTCGAGCAGTGTGACGATGTGCAACAATCAAAGAAAGATGGGGAAAAAGAAGGCAAAATCACTTGATTGGCAGCACAAACAGGCTGTGTCGTCGGCTCCACAGAGGGCGTTGCGTTTGCGATGCGTTGCGTAGGGTAGCGTAGCGTGGAGGTTCTCTTGAATTTTTTTTGGAGCTTTTATTTTTCCTGTTGAAAGAGACGCATTTCGAAATTTCAGTCACAAGGTTGCAGCAGTTAGCCGGAGTGCGGAATTGCAACAGACTTGAAGCCACCATCAAGACACAAAGAGTGGGCGTGCGCCCGTGCGTTGAGACATTTTGCACAAATGCGAGGCAGTTGAGCTGTGCCGCTCTCCGACACAGAGTTGGATTTTGTTTAAGTGTGAGTTTCTTTGCAGCTTGCATGCATCGCCTGCCTCTCCTCTCTCTATGAACGGGGCGTTTTGGAAGACGTTGCGGCTAAGCTGAGCTGAGCTGAGCTGAGATGAGAGATGCGATGAGCTGGGCTGGACTGTCGCGACGTCGTTTGTTGACCCCCGCTCGCAGATGTGCAAGGTGAGTGTAGTGTGTGCCTTGGCGTACAGTGCAGACAAAAGTGACCCATAGCAACCCAATTTGATTCTCGGAGAGACACAAAAGAGGCTCTCATCAACCTAACCTGCATTCTGCTCGCTTGTCGTACCTCACACAACCAGCTCTCAAAGCTCGGCATCATATGCTCAAGGCTGGAAAACACAGGATTCAAGCCCGATTGCAAGACGGGACTTTTTTTTTTTCATCGACATTGCACACAGTGCATTGTGCCTTTATTTTCATGTTGAGTGTTGTCTTTGACCCTCTGTCCTCACTTTAAAACTTGAAGCTAAAACTATGAACCCATCAACCATGAACGGGGCTTGTGCTTGGCCTTGAGAAGCTAAGGAGAACTAGGCGTCAGAGCGCGAACGCGGCGGCGCACCGGATACGAGACATGCTCCGTTTTTTTCTTTTTCTTCTGAGTCTTTGGTGCGGGGGAGAGAGAGAGAGAGAGAAGAGATGAATGTGAAATGCGGATAGAGTTGGAACGTCTGAGACCTGGCACCACCCGCTTACGCGCGGCAGGGGAGGCACAACGCACAACAGGGCGGAAGAGCAGAGCAGAGCAGAGTCAAGCCGGCCATCTTTTCTTCTTTGTTCGATCTGGACTCGTTTGGAAGCGGGATTGGGGTTAAGAGAGACATTCACTCACACACAGTCGTAGCAAAGGGACGTGCCAAGTCACAAAAAATAAAAGAAAAAAGAGAGTCAGTCTCAACTGAGACGACCACGGGACGGCTTCTGCTCTGTGTGTGGCAGGGTTCCAAAAGAGACCTCGGCTAACGCGACACTTTTTGCATCTCCCAAACTGACGCCCAAAAACCTCGCCTGTTTTTTGGCCCTTTTTGGCACATGCGTCGGGTTCCGCCCTTCTGTGTCCTCTTTTCATTTCATTGCCCGCTGAGTCAAGAAGAACAAAGAAAGCCATCGTGATAAGATAGAGACAGGTTGCAACATGTTTCGAGACAGTGTGGTTTGATGTTGAGGCAAGTACGGATCGGATGGAAAGATTATAGGAGGAACAGGATCAATACAGTATGTACAAGGAGGAAGATGCAAAAAAGAAGAAAAAAAAAAGAGTCAGGGTTGGCAAAAGAGAAAAAGGCAAACAATGTTCAACCCCGCTCTCCGCTCCGTATGCCGTCAACACACACAAAAGCGGCTCACATTGTTTTTGTGAAGGCGCACTCTGACGCAGTCCTATGAGTTCATGCAACAGATCCAGATATACAGAGTGATGAAATTTCGATCGATTCTATCACAATGTTGACGATGGGATGGATTAGGGCTGAAGAGGCAGTTGCACGTGGGATAGATGAACCATAGATTTGGCTTTACAATGGCAAGTTGGCAAATGGGCGGATTTCGGCGGCGGTGGCGGTAATGGCGATGGGCAACGGCGAATTGGTGGGGCGTGGATGGCTTTGACCAAAATCGTAGAATGGCGTCGATTGGCTGTCAGACTACTGTAACCTTGGATCACAAACACATGGCCGCCATTTTTGACTCCTCCTCCCGCCCATCCACTTTCTCATCTGTGGTCCGTATTCAAGTTACGTAGATCCGTCTGGCCATTCTTACCCAAAAGTCCGTGATACCGCGTGCAAACTAGACTCGTTAGACGACAAACAAAAAGCCCAGCCGAGTTCGATATGACGGAGACAGCTTGTCCAAGAAACCGGACAAAACTGACTTAGAGTACAAATATCAGTTCGCCTAAGAGTTGGTCCTCTTAACCGAGCTCTCTCTCACTCTCTCTCTCTCTCTCTCTGCCACCCTTTTACAGCTGCTCAATATGCTCGCATTGCACATCGTTTACACAAAAAGCAGGCGTCACACAGTGTGCCTGAAATGCTGAAATGCTGGGTAGTTCGGATGTTTTACATTTTCTCCCTCCCGCCGCCGCGACGTTCTTGCCTTTTTTTTTGAAACGTGACGTCGGCTTCCTGAAAGGCACCTTTGGTTGGATGACGTTGTCTCATCAGTTCCTCCCACGCTTTTGCTTTCCAGAAAGACGGGAAGAATGACATTTCTTGTCTCTTCTCTCTCGCCTAGTGATCTCTGTGCTTCCAAAGCAAGTCGAGAGGCGGTCAGGCTTTCCGCTGGTTGGATTCGCCCAAATGAAAACAAAAATCTGGGGTTGGCTGGGGTGAGGTGAGGTTACCACCACATCTTGTTCATGCATAGCCGGCTTAAGCGTTGTGGGGAAGTGGTGGTTCGCTGCCATTTTTCTTGATTTTCACGAGCAACACGATCCTCAACACTTGTTTTTGAGCTGCAGCCCTTTGATTAATTTGTCTACTCTGTAACTTTACACACGAACCAATCCTCACACCTGGATTTGTTGCTGCTGGAGAAACAACAGGAATCCGCGCGATCCGCCATATCGGTTCCGCACTCGTTCCACCATCCACGCTCTTTCTCCCCGCGGTTAGAAGGTGTGGGGCGCCACATTTACCCAACAGCTGCTTCACCTTTCGAGGTCCTTCGTACCGCCTTTTTCTTTCTACTTTTCTTTTGATTCTTCCAATATTGCCGCAGAACTTCAAAGCCGGTTAGAACGGCCCACATGTATCCCGAGTTGCTTTGTTCCTCGAGCTTTGGTGTTGAAACGTCAAATTAGAGCTCTTGCAAAGCGTGTCTGGTTGCCGTTCCGACACTTGCCGGTGAACCTCACTTCAAGAACCCCAGGGTAAAAAGCCATTTGACCGACCGTACAAGTCTCAGAGTAAGTTTGACTCCGAACCCAAGCCGCTTTGACAGGTCGGTTCGTGACGATTAGCTACAACGGCATCCGTAGTGGTTCTCAAGTGAATCGCAAAACCTCCTTCAGTAAAGTACTCTCTACCTCAAGGTTTGCGGGCTCCTTGATCGTACGCACGTGCTTCTGACCTTGACCAGGTTGAAGCCTATGTTTCAATCTCACGCCGGTATCTGATCAGACGCTGCTACGCTCGGGGTCGAAAGTGCAGCTTTTCACCAGACCTTCCGGTCTTTCTTAGCCTTCACCAAGAGCAACATGTACATAAACAGAGGGTCGTCTTGTTTTGAGTTGCTGACTCTTCAGCCCAAGCCTCTTTCCCGTTCCAATTCGGGCAAGCTTGCCCCACAGAACTGCCATGCTAGCGCCAAAATAACATTGAGACCGTTTCACCAATCGGCCCGATCAACATGTCTCCTTCTTCTTCCGTCCTTCGAGATGGTCAGTTCAAAGTATGGGCGTGCACGGGAAGGAAAAAGGCACACTCTAGGTATCTAGACCCCAAAACAGCGTCGTTATAGATCGCCCCGACGCATAACGCACACATCACACCTCATCACTCACGATACGATCGCTGCGGCTCCTCCAATTAGCTTTCACCTTCAGCCCCGCTCAGAAGCCAGCTGCCTCTCATGCGCTACGTCAACAGTGCACCTTTGGGCAGCTGTCGTCATCTGCACCTCGTAATTTGCACTTCCACATCGGTGACGCTCGCATCGCAAACCATGGTCAACTTTAGAGTAAAAGTACTTTTGAGTATCAGATTTTGGCGGAAACATCAAGATGGTAGTACATTCTGCAAGGCAGGGCAGCCTTTTGGAGAAAGGGGGATAAGTTAAGAGAAAAAAAGGGAAAAAAGGTATTTTGGGTCGACGGTGACAAGAGAGAGAGAGAGAGAAAACGGGAGCCGAAGGATGCAATCGAGCACAGTGGCTAGTTGACGTCGTCCATCTCCATGTTGGCCATAACGTCTCCACCTGCGTCTGCGCCGTAGCGTTCCTCGCCGTCGTCTCCGAGGTGGTCTTCATCGTCGACGTCTTCGTCGTCGTACATTTCGGCCGAGCCGGAGCGGTCTGCGCGGTCGCTACCGCTTCCTGAGCCGCTGGCGCTGTCATCGAGACGGTAGCGGCGGTGTTTGCCGTCGCTCTCGGTAAGACGCATGTTGCCGAGTCCCGCAAGGGGGCTCATGGTTGCACTGCGCATCGAAGGGTCGTAGGTGCTCGTCGTGCTGCCATCGCTGCTGTCGTTGGGGACTAGGCCAGGAGTGGGACCGCGTGCGGGACTGGCACTGGCATTGCTCGAAATGGTGTTCCTGCGTTTCGAAGCCATCAAGGTCTCAAAGTTGATCGATTCCGATCCGAGCAGACCGGACGAGGGCGGGCTGACGGCAGCAGGCCACAGAGCCTTCTCTTCGGGTAGTGAGCGGGCGTTGGCGTCCATGCCAACCAGGATGGCTGCAGCCTCGAGTAGTTGCACCTGCTGATGCTTGCTCATGAGGAACTTGGAAGCTTCCTTCCAGTAGACCGTGTGCTCCCAGCGATGCTTGATGAGACAGCTTGGGTGACGATACACCTTGGCACAGCTCTCGCAGCGATGGAGCTGCTCGTGCTTACCTCCCTTGCTCTCGTCATCGTCACCTACGGTCCCTGTTGAGCTGACCGACGCACGACGATCGCGCTTGGCTCCATTGTCCAGCGCACCGCTGGCGCTCGAGTTGGTGGTCATCATACCCGGACTTGGCATGGGCATGGTGCTGTCGAGACTTGATGGGCCGAAGCACTCGACGCCGAGATGAGAGTGTCCTTGAGATCGTCCCTCCTTCTTGATGGGTTGCGCAATGCTTCGTGCCTGGAAAGAGCCGGGTGCCACTGTGGAATTCGAGGTGATGGAAGAAGACAGCGAGAGGGCCTCGGCAGCAGCACCGAAAGAGGTGGAAAGACCACCCATCTCGACGGCGCCCATTCGAGGCGAGCGGGCCATCATGGGGATGGCTCGTCCGTTGGGCGAAGCGGGACCACCGGCAGCAGCCCGGCTCATCGAGAGACCAGAAGCACCACCACCGCCAGCAGCCGAAGCCGTGTCGGTAGCTTTACGACGCATCTGGCCTGTGATGGACTCTCTTCTACGTCCACGGCTGGGAACAGCGGAGGAGATGACACCGTTGTTGGAAGCATCGGTCCTCGAGTTTGGCATGGAGGAAGGGGCAAAGAAACCTTTTGAGGGCGGCGAAAGGCCTGACAAGGGCATGGTCATGGTCATGGCTTGCGGTTGCTCGTGGTAAGCTCGACGGACGGGACTTGCGACGGTGTAGGTCTGCTTTGCGCATATTTTTGGGCAAGATGCAAAGCATAGGAGCTGCTGATTAGCCACTTTTCCGATGAGTCTCTCTGTAGCTGCTGGTTGAAGACACTTACGGTGGTCGTGGTGCTGCCACTGCTTTCAGAGAATCGGCCGGCAGAGTTGGAGAAGCTCATACGTTACGAAGTTGGTTCGTTGCGGACTACGCGAGGTGAACAGGAGGCGTGAAAGAGGTCGAGACAGGAGCGGTGATGGTGGGATCCCAGATCCGTCGAGTTGGACAAAGTCAGAAGTCGAAAGAATGGGGCAGATGTCGAGGCAAAGGCAAGGAAAGAAAGAGGACGAGAGGATGCAAATGGGGTGGGAATGATGCGGTTAGGCTGCGAAGGCTCTTAGAAACGTCTGGCCAGATTGGCGGTGGTGCATATCAAGACACTGTTCTTTGAGCTTGAGCGAGAATCAGGTGCAGATCGTCCGAATGTGAAGCCCAATAGACTCGATTGGCGACTCTTGGTTTTGCCAGATGTGCCAGGGAGTGCCGAATTGCATTCGGAAGCTGACAGCTGTCTCACTCAGTTGTGAACAGTGCGTGTTGCCGCTGCTAGCGTCGTCGACGTGACTATCGAGGCAAGCCGAAATGGGCGAAAGGCGAGTACCGATGATTGCATACGGTACCGTACGAGCAAAAGCAACGAAGCGGTGTCGTAGGCAGGCAGGCAGGCAGAAAGATGAAACAGAAGAAGACTTACGTCGTGCAGCGAAGAAGAAAGGGAAGAAAAGTTGCTGGCTTTTGAGAAGAAGCGAAGAAGAAAGTCGAGGCGATCGGCTACGAAGGGTTGTAGCAGCAGCGGTGGTGGAGAAAGACGGGCTTAGAGGAGAACAGCGAAAGGACGGTGTTCCGAGAAGAGATGTATGCCAGTAAGCGCAAGAGCACTACTGGGAAGGATGAATGCCGCTGATTGAGGGGGGTGATTTAGGAGGTTGGAAGGTCGACCAGAATCAGTCGAGCGTGGTGCTTCCTTTGCAAGGGAAGTACCGAAGTCCAGAAGAGTACAGCTTCTGTATCAGAGAGTGAGAAGCAGTAGCAAATGTGCGAGGGATTCTTGTGGGCGTGAATGATGCGTATGAATGCGTAGAGTTCCGTAGCTGTACGGGTCTGACTAGCTTGACGGGGCTGTTACAAGGAACAGGGCTGATGCAACACGAGTCGAGTTTACGATAGCGGCGGACTGAAGGGTCGGGTCGAGTGTGTAAGGGCGATGTTCAACGAGAACAACGAATCACTTTTTGTATTTTGGAGACGGGGTGGAAAGAGAGAGCCGTGGAAGCGATAGAGGTGACAGGAGCACGTCGAAGGACCAAATTTTGAGAACCTAAAAAGGACGATGGGTGAAAGACAGTGTCGAAGGTTGAAAGGTTGAAGCCGAAACAGTCACGAAGATGGAGAAGGACCAAGGCTGGAAGTGAAAGGACAAGATGTCGTTGATGATGATGGTGACGACGAGGAAAGGAAGCTGACAAGCCGACAAAGCCAAACAGCATCAAAGAGAGCGAGCGAGCCAGAGTTGCTGACGACCGATGATGGGCGGCCAACGCGGTGCAGTGCCAAAAAAAAAAAAAAAAAAAAAAAAAAAAAGGAGGAAACGCAGGCGGCATGCAGCACGCGGCCAGTCACACACAGCCAAAGGGCTGCAGGAGAAATTTTGGGACAGAGCGAGCGATTCCACTTTTTACTTTTTTTTTTTTGTCAATGTGATTGGGTCTGGACAAGACAGCGGCAGAGGCGAGAGAGAGAAAGGGGAAAAAGGGCCCAATCAAGGGTCGCACCAGGTCGAGCGAGCATGTACAGTTCAGCCAGACGCCAAAAAAAAAAAAAAAAACAAAAACAAAAAAAGTGTCGCAGACGGTGAAATCGGCCAAAGTCAAAGGCATCGAAGCCTCGTTGTCGGGCCGGGAATCATTGCCCATGTCGGGCCCTAAATCGACCTTTTTTGTTTTTTTTTTTTTTTTTTGGTGAAGATGGGGAGGTGCAGCTGCAGCTCTCCACTTTGACCCTCTCACACTGCAAGCCCAGCCAGGCTACGTGTAACTTCTGTGAGTAACGCGCGTGTGATTTTTTGTTCCGCTCGCTTCGACAGGATCTTCTCAAGGAAAGAGACTCGCTTGAGTGCTGCCTTTTTTTTTTGGCGAGGGTCAGATCTCGATGTGCACATTTTGTACAGAAGCTGTCTTGTCGGCTTTCAATTGAAATTTTTTTTGGAGGGGCGAAAAATAGACACCACACATACGACCCACACATACGACCCCGGAATCCACTTTTTCTAGTCGGAAGCAAAGGAAGGTCAACGAATCATTCCTCCCATTGCGTGCTGCTGCTCCTCTCCCCGCCGAGTAAGTGTCGAAACGCCGGCGCTTGAGCTTTCACTCTTGGCAACTGCAATCCGGTCTGCGTCTTCTTCTATTGCCGACTCGAATTCACTGTGATCGCGGAATCATTGGCTGGCCTATATCTTGCTCATGAAGAAGAAGGAGATGTTGGTGTTGTTGTTGTTTGTGAGTGCTTGCCTCATGGCGATGGTGGGCAAAATGGTATTGATGACGAGGGGGAGGAAGGGGGCGATATTCTCAAAATGTGATTTGGTCGCTGGACAGTATCAGACGGTTCCTATTGGGCCAATCACAGGACAGCAAATCCGCTCGTTCCCATCCACACAAAAAAAAAAAAAAAAAAACGTATTTTTGGCCTCTCGACGTTGCACTCTCACTACCGCACCGGCACTGCAAAGCGGAAACGATGCACAACAGCTGCTGGTGCTGCAACAGCTGCCTGCATCTGCAGACGTCCAAGGCCAGACAAGGTGGGGCAGTCCGCAGCCAAACCAAGCCAAACCAAAAAGGTGGAGAAGTCTGCACTTCAAAGCTTGACACTGAACCATGAGGGAGAAAGAGAAACTTGCCAAAGGAGGGCACTCTAACCAGAGCATGCATGCTAGCCGCTCTCCAAGGGACATTGCCATTGCCGCAGTCGCAGTCACAGGTCGTCGCATGTTCCGCTCTCCCGTTCCTAAAAATCAAAAGGAAAAGGAAAAGGCGAGAGAATGTGCTGCTGCAACCTGTTACTACACAACCTCTGCAGAACTGCGATCTGGCGTGCTGGTCGGTTGGCTCGCTTGAGACAGCATCCTGTAGGGAGTCCTACACCACGTCTGCACCTACTCGCCTCGGCAAAGGACTTTTTTTTTGGTTTTTGTTTTGTGCGGTAGGCGGCAATCCATTTTTTCTTCTTCTTTTTGTTTTTTTTTGAGATATTAAGCACACATACAGTACGACCCTGTCGCCAATACCGCAGCATCCTCCTCCTCCTCCTCCTCCTCTCCTTAAGCAAGGACGGGGAAAAGACAAGAGAACGCTTACTCTAGCGATACCTTGCTCACAGCGGAGCCTCGCAAAGGACGTCATTCATCCTATTCCCAATGCTTTGTGGAGAGAGCAGTGGAGAGTGTGCGAGCCATTGGTCAGAACCATTCCTCGGCCAAAGCCGTGATTGGTCGATACACAGTACAGGACCACTCTTGCAGACGACACTAAAGCACAGTCGCGAGGTCTTGGCCCAGCCACCATTTCAGCCACGGTTTCAAGGGCTGCGAGTCAAGCTGATTCTCCTTCTGCTCCTTCTTCTTGTTAGCCTGTTCCTTTCTGGTACGACCTAAAAATCCAAAAAAAAACGATTTATTGTTATTGTTCCCTGCTGCACAACGGGAAAGGCGGAACCCCGAAACGAGGACAGTCCACGAATTTCGAAACAAGAGCTCTGTTTTGAAATATGGACACGAGCAAACAAAGGGTGGCTTGGTTTTTTTGCTCAATGCTCTGCTTTCGGTGTGCCATATACTGTACAGTACAGTACACTACGGTAGAACACTGAGAGTGTGCAGACTGCAGCGGAGAGGGCGGGCGGCGGATAAGTCGAGTCCACACCGCAGACAGGCGTCGGAGCGGCGAGCGGCGCGCATCGCCAAGTTAGCCTTGCAGATCGGACCAATCACAACTCACACAGAGTCACATAGGGTACGCTTTCCAATTCCGCAGCGAGACACTCTCTTGCTTCACGTGCTTGCTCGCCCCGCTGCTTTGTCTGGCAGCTCAGAGAGAGCAACTCCATCATCCCTCTTTATTATTTCCTTTTCTACTTTTTGCGTAGATGTCACGGAAAGATCCTCTTTCGCACCATCCGACCAAAAGAGGATTCGAAAGTGCAAATCTTGCAGTGCAGCCCCGAAAGCTGGAAGCAATCAATGCAGCACTAGCGCGCGTCCGGATCTGAGGTCAGATCGGTCCGATCTACAACACACTCTGGTACTTCCGAAATGGCAACGTGTCAGATCGGGCTTTTGTCGATCAATTAATCTCTTGAGCATACACGAGGCGTTTAGGATCTAGGCCTTTCTTTGGCTGCCAGCATACTTCATTTCGTCCTTTCACACCGTGGCAGCGTCAAGCTCGGTCAAAGCAAGCACCATGTCAAAGCAAGCACCAGGTCAAAGCAAGCACTCAAATGCATTGCAGACAGATGGCTTGCACCGCTCGACAGCAAGATGCGAGAGAATAGTCGAGGCAGCGTATCTTGCATACAGCTTTGGCCCTCCCGATCCATATGCGAGCGTTGGTAGGATCACGTTGCCGGCCTAAAGACCGGCAAAGCCTGCTCGTCTGTTCTTGGGGCGAAAAAAGTGTTTGTTCGGAGTGGACATCACCTACAGGAAAAACCAAAAAACAAAAAAAAAAGTTGACCGGTAGCCGCAATTAGGAACGGGAGCGGCTCGACGGATCTATCGTATCATGGTATTTCGCCTGCGAAACGCAAACACCAGCGCGGGGTATACGCAAAGCCGACGAGCGATCTACTCTCTTCACTCTTCTGTGTAAACCAGGACAGATACAGTATCAGACGGAAGAGATGGCAGCAATTGACCGGCCCGGCCCACCCTTTTCCTCCCCCGGACTGCGATGGTAAAAAGCTTCGGAGAGCTCCGACGTCTCTCTAAAGTGGGGACGGTTCTTCCGATTGGTGGCTCATGACGCGATTCACCTGTTCTGGTCTCCGCTTTCGAGGGGATGACGGACCGCATCTGTGGGGTTGCGGGAGACACTAAACAATATACAGTACACACGGCACAGGAGCGGGGGATGCAGTCATGCCTGTCGTGCATTGCTCAGGTCCAGCCACTACTATACACATGCAGTCAGCATCTTTTCTGTTTTCGAGTTGACCCGGAAGCGTTACAGCTGGAGATGTGTGGGGGAGGAGCGCAATGTCGGAGAATTTGATGCTTTTGTGTGTGGGGGGTCAAAATTGGGGGGGGGGGGGGGGGGGGGGCAAAAGGATTAGGCGGTTGGAAACCAAGCGGACGTCGCGGAAGTCGACAGGATGAAAGGCGGTAATTCGGCCGAACATCGGAGCATCTTTTCTTCTCTTCTCCTCGACAAGCAGCAACAACATCGAAGTAGTCGAGCTATCAGATTGGATCGATCCATCTCTCACTCTGATAAGCGGTCGCGAAAGGCTGACTCGAAAGGCTCGTCGGCCGGTCTTCGTCGTCTTGACTGTTTAGGCATCTCGGAGTTCGGATTAATTACTCCAACGCCCCCGTCCTTCCTGTTTAGAAGTCCTTCGACGTAGGATACAGCACAACCAATGATAGACAGCTTTGACATCACACATAAGGAGGTGCATTCTCACAGGTAGTATGAAACCGAAAAGAGCCAAAGATGTGTGGCTCATACAGTAAGTCTCATTTTCAGTTGCTCGCTTGGACTACTGTATGCAATTGCGACATCTAAGCAAGTCAAGACGAACACGTTTCATCGAACATCGCTGCCAGATCGATCGATAGTGACACCATGCTACCGCACTTGACCTCCCAAAAGCAAGATCGGATGTTGAGTCACGTTCATCATACTGCCTGTCCATCGTTGATCTCCCAATGCTGTATTTCGAGCTCAAACAAGCTGTTGCGCTTTCGCCATTTTTTCTTTTTAGATACATCTACTGTATTTAAATTAAATCTTTTGTATTTTGTTCGACCGGCCCGAGTCTCAAGAGGGCCAAGACACGTCGTGCGGAGACAGGCGGAGGAGCCAGATTGATCTCTAAGCGAGGCCTTTTCTTCGCCTCACCAATTCGGACGATACAACAAGGTGAGCCGAACAAGCGGACAAGCGGCTAAGATGTGATCGGATGACGAGCGTACAAGTAGGTTAACGACATGTGCCTGTCTTCTCACGGCCTCATCGTGGTCAAATGCGTTGTAGAAGCATCCGTCTCGGGATGGCGCCGATTGTGCAAGCAAACGCCCGCCTTGAACATCGTGCTTTCTCTAAAGGCGCCGACACAAAGGGCTTGCTTGTTATGAGAGGATCGCATTCGGTCTTGCAACGAACAGTTTCCAGCACGCAAGCTATTGTAGACAGGATTGCTCAAGATTCTGTACCACCGAGCTTAACTAACTGCACAGTACCGCATCGGTTCTGCTTTACCGCCCTTGTGAAGTACACCGAAACCGATAGCGACGACCTACATCAGATGGAACGGAAGGTTGCACCGTCCCCTATGTGTGTCTCTCTTATCTCTGCTCCCCTAAACGATGTCGACTCAGAAACCTGAACCTTGATAACACTTTCTCCCCTGTGCGCTCCGGAGACCTCTCTCAATATTCATACCGTAAGTGGTAAACCATCCACACTCCGTCGCGCCCGAGAACTCCGACGTGGCCGCATCCATCTTCAACTACGGCGAAAGTTCCAAAACACTTTTTTGCATTTTGCGCAAGATGAGAGTACTGTACTGTACTGTACACCACCAGCTCGTCATCTCTGTTTGGTAGAGTTGGACGCAAATGCTACCTCATCCTGTTCTTGTGCTTGTGTCTCGCAGACGAAGAATGTGGCGCCCTGCAGCTGGTTGAAGACACTGATCTAGTGGGTCAAAAGAGGTAGAGGTTACGTGCTGTATCTCGCTACTGCGTGTTTTTTTATTTTCCAAAAAAAAAAAAAAAAAAAAAAAAAAAAAAAAAGGAGACGGCGCTTGAAAGCGGTAGCATCGGCTGTCACGCCGACCTCTCCCTGAGATGCAGCAAACTTCCAGAAGGCTCCGCCTGACGTAGATTTGGCCGTGAATTTCCCCAGATTTCTTTGGGATCTTCTCGTTTCTCACACCCACACGCACAGTTCGTACTCTCTCATCCGCCCTTTGAGGAAGGGGCAAGATACAGTACGAGACGAATGCCAGAAGAACGCAAAGCGCCCCCCAAAAAAAAAAATAAAAAAAATAAAAAAAATAAAAAAATCCACCACCTTCCTTCCCCACATTTTCATTGGTTCTTGAAGAAGCCCGTGGAGCTGTTCGGCTCTTGGCAGTTGAGTCGAAGTTGACTGCGACGTAGCTTGCCTGCTTGCTGCTGTTACTGCAGGCCTTTGCCGGAAAGACTTTCTTCTGCCCCATTCCCCCGCTTGCTGTACGTGACTTAGCAACGATGGTCACCGCAACCCCGCCCCAACAAGGGCAAGGCGGTCCTTTTTTCTTCTTCTTCGATCCGACTTCATCTCAGCAAGGCACACACAGGCGCTGCCGCTGCCGAAGATGCGTGTGCGACCAAGTCGGAAAGAGCTTTCCGCAGTGTGAGTCCGAATTTGCGCACTAGACAAGAGAGAGTGTGATCCCTCAGGGTCTTTGCGTGCTGTGCGCTCGAAAAGCGTGATTCCTTCTTGAGGCGTGAGAGTGACACTTCGGAAGACCCCGAACAAAACTCGCTCTCCCTCTCTCTCTCTCCCTCTACTCCTGTCGCTGTGGATACCAATTTCTTCCTTTCGCTTCATTCCCACACACAAAGCTTTCCCTGCTTCCCTTGCGCTACCGTCATCTTCTCTTCCCTTCCGCACTTCGTCTGGCTTTCTCTCTCACCTGTCGGCAGAGGTAGTGCCTCTTCTCGCTGTTGCTGCGCAGCGCACATGAGCATCAGCAGTCACACAGCCGTCATTTTGGATCATCTGACCACCGGACCCATCCCGACCAGCTAGCTGCGCATCGGTGAAGATCGCCGTCGATCATTATCTTCCTTTTCAGGAGCAGTCGCAAGAAAAGATACAATCACACTGACTGTCGAAGCCTGAACCACTTGAAAAGGCCTGGTCGTGCCTGCAACATCATCCGCCACTCGTCTGGTTTTCGAGGAAGCTGCTTCCTCACATCGATCGAGACTTCTTCTCGCCAGAGGTCTTCTGAGGTGTCTCAAAGCAATCAAGATCTTGCAGATTGGCCACAGCGGAAGAGCTTGACGCATCCCTTCGGCTAGGCTCCGATACAGAGGCGTTGTCCCTCAACTCTCGACGCAGCTTCCCTTCAAGCTACGCTCTTCCCTGATTCACGCTTCCACACCTTCACCTTGAGCAATCACCCCCAAAAAAGCAGTAGCTCGGCTTTAAGTCTGCTGCTGCCCAATCTGTCCAGCCCTTACGGTCTAGCCATCGGATCAGAGGCTGTCTTTGTTGGGCTGCCACACGCTTCACGATGGTCGCCAAGATCTACTTTGATCCGCCTCTCTGGCTGCAGAGGCAGTCGTGGGTGCTTGGAAAGCTGAGACAGGAACGATCCGACTCGGTCGTCGACGTCGGCTGCTCCAATGGTGTTCTGCTCTCTGCTTTGATGCAGCCTGCCTTCCAGCTTGATCAGTTCCCGATCCATCGATTTCCTGCACTTGTCCTTCCTAGCGAAGAGACTCTGGAGGACAAGGACGGCAACAGCGACGATGCTGCCACCGAAGCATTGCTCTCGACCCGACACTGGATCTACAGCCCCAACGATATTGTCCTTTCGCGTCTCATCGGCATCGACGTCGAGCGAAAGGTGCTCGACAACGCCAAATCGAGTCTCTCGCTTCACGGCCTTGCCCTCGCTAAGAACGGTCCTCGATGGAAGTCGCTCGATGTTCGACTCTTCCAAGGCCCTGTTCAGACGGAGAACGAGACGCTCGACGACTATGATGCCTTTGTCGCTACTGAAATGTAAGTGCCTGCCCTTTATAACTCTCTCTCTCTCTCTCATGTCCCATACTGACCCTCACTTGCTTTGTTCGCATCTCTGCGTTGCAACGCCCGCCTACAGAATTGAGCACCTCGACGAGCCAGCCCTGCAGCAATTCGCACCCACCGTCTTTGGCAAATACCGTCCGCGGATCGTCCTCATCACCACTCCCAACTACTGCTTCAACGACAACTTTGGCCAAGACCTCAGCACCCGTCCCGGCTTCCCCGACCCCACCGGCCGCACCAACCGAGTCTTTCGTCACGAAGACCACAAGTTCGAATTCACCCCCGAAGAGTTCAAAAAGTGGTGCGAGACCATCGCCGACGATTTCGGATACGAGGTTCACATCCAAGGTATTGGCGCTGGAATCTACCGAGTGCCCAAAGACCAGATGGAGCCACCGGTTCCCCCTGAGCAAGGTGGCAAGATTTGGAAAGCCGCTCGCCCCCGCACCACCTCGAAATCCGATGAGAAGCTCCGCTACGCCACCCAGGGTGCCTTCTTTGTGCGTCACTCGGCTACTGCTGTAGCGGCGGAGCGTCACAGCCAGGATGGTGAAAAGAATGCACATGCTGGTTCGTCGCACCCGTTCTCGGATCGATTCTTGCAGTCACGTTCCGTCCCCAAGCCACCGGTTGAGACGCGGGTCCACGACATGTTTGACGAGGCTATCAGTCGAGAGGGGGATGAAAACGAGGAAGATGGAGATGAACGTGGTAGGTCTGGTCGACGAGCTCGCAGTCGACGCACGGAGAACTTGCCCTTCCTCAGCAGCCCTTCGCCCCAGACTCCTATGTTGGCCACATTCTCGACTCAGATCAACGCCGCTGTTCCCACGACCAGCGCCTTTGCAGCCGAGGCAGGAGCAGGAAGTGCCCCTTCGACACCGTTCAGCGGACATCAGCTCGTGTGGAGCCATCGATACGACTGCTCCCTACCACAGTCGCAGGTGGCCGAAGCGGGCAAGCGCAAGATCCAGACTGCTGTCGCACTCCCTGCTGACGAGATTCTAGCTACAGTCGTTGAAAAGCAACGCCAGCTGTACGTTCGTGCACAGTGGCATGGCGATGATGGAGCGTCTTCCGAAGATCGCATCGGTCAGGAAGCGGTGGCAAAGCTCTGGGACGTTTGGTCCGATGACGACGTTCGAGCGGCCTGCGGAGGTCGTGTCAGCGTTCTCCTCGATGCTCTTCGTCTAGTCGCTCCCGACACATCGCAAAAGATGGACGTCGACCCATCTCCAACCTCGACCGATCGACGCACCACCATCGTCGGCAGCTCCGACGACCACTGGGAACTTCGCGTCCAAACCGTCCGCCACAGCAACGTGGCCAGTACATCCGCAGACGACTTTGTCGAATCCGACCTCTTCCTCGTCTACACTCACACCGACCAAGTCTCGCTTTGGCAGGCGAGCATCGACGAAGCGCGCAACTGGGTACCTCACGATCTCGCCTCTTCGCGATGGAACACTCATCACAGTAATGGCAGCGGGACTGGTGCCATTGCCCGTCGTAGCAGCTCCATGTCTGGCAACGGACAGAGAGATAGCCTCAGTGCTCAGGGTACCGAGGGTGTCAGGCCGCTGATGAACGCATCCAGCCTAAATCCTACTTGGGAATAGGTTTTAGGTAGGTCGTTAAACAAAAGCATAAGAACATATCCTTTTGTTCGCCAATTCAAAAGCATTCAACTCAAAATAATTGACCTCAAGTCAGTCGATCATCTTTACTACCCCCAAACCAAAAATGAGTCAACGCCGCTCTGCCCTCTTGTATTCCAACCAATCAATCGAGAAATCGAAACAGTGAACCGACCTTTCACCGCAAACAAATCTTCCCTTGAGTAATCATTCTCAACTTGCGCAGTTTGAGCCACACCACATCGACACACGTCAGAAGCTATCCAATGGCGTCTGTCGGAAGATTCTCCGGAAAATTGTTGCGAAGGGTAGAATACAGAGCAAGAAGTGATGCGAGTGAGACGAGATTTAGATTCAAGAACGTTGAACACGACGACCGCTTCTAGTGCTTCCAGCAGGTAGGGAGAGGGCGGCGGCGAGGACGGCTTTTTCGTCGCCTGGAGCGATGGCGTTTGTGAGGATTACGTCGAAGCCCGGTTTTGATTTCTTTTTTGCTGCTTCTTCTGCTTCTGGCGTTTGTTGGGATGGTGATGGTTCTGGACGTTTCAAAGGTGTCTTTATAAAGGAGGAGGAGGAGGATTGGGTATCTTTGCTGGTGATGGCGGTAGTGGTGGTGGTAGAGGGGATAGATTTGGATTGAGAGGCGGTTCTGGCTGTTTCCCAAACTTTGCCTGGTCCAAGCTCATTTTCATCATCCACATAGATGCCCATCTCTACCGGAACTGCTCCTTTGCCCATCCTTCCTCCTCCTGCTTCCTTTTCCCCTCCAATGCCCCTATCCCTCTTCTTTCCCTTCTCCTTCTCAGCCCCCTCGACCCTTGCAGACTCGAACCGACCTCCAGTCCACAAAAACCTTCCCTCCAGTACCTTGGTCAACACCTTGTACGCCTCCGCATTAGCATATGGAATCCCGGTCCGTGGATCCCTATAGATCGCCGGCAACCCCGTAATCGGACATATACTCTGTCGAGGTTTCAACGGCCGATTGCGTGAAGGTACATAGGGGAAGGAATCCCAAGTACAGTGGTCGCCAAGAAGCGCATTGTACTCGTCTAGCCATGTATAGTCTTCGGGCGCTCGTTCGAGGGTTAGGATCGTGCGCGATTGAAGTTCGGTCTTTGTTGAGCTGGTGGAAGTGTTGGGGTGGCTGGGGGTGTCCTTGGAGGGTTGTAGGGGTTGGGAGGAGGTACGAAGGGCGACGGCTTCTTTGCGGGCTGCGATGGCCGGATCGAGCGTTAGTGATGATGAGGAGGTTGTTGGTTGTGTAGAAGGTACAGCCGTTGATGCAGAGGGCTGCTCGGCGGTCACGTCTGGTGACGCTGTCGCTGGTGGCAGAGCTGTAGAGGGTGCTTCCGGTGGTGGTGGTGTGCTCGCTTTTGTTGGCTTTGCTGTGACCTCGGCCATCGGGACGTCGCCATCACCAATGGAAGACGGTTTGGTGGTCTCTACAGCTTCCTGTTGCGGCTTGATCTCTGGTACAGGCGCTGAAGAGTCGGCAGCCTCTGCAGAGACAGAGCCGGTCTTGCTTTCCTGATCAACCTGCCCCTCCTCCACTGCTTGAACGGAACCCGGAGCCGTTCCACCATCTGACGCATCTCTCGGCTGCGCGCCAGCCCCTTTCGCCTGACTCCCGACTTCTTCCACAACACCCGCGTGCTCTTTCTGCGAACCTTCGATCTCCTTCACCTTGTCCTTTTCTGCTTCTCTCAACACCACCTCCTCCTCCTCCTTCCTCTTCTTTTCCTCCTCCTTCTTCTTTTGCTCCTCCTCAGCGATCTCCTCAACGACCTTGACCCGCAACCCGACACTCATCCAGCGCACAAATGGCCCCGTGATCCTTTCCTTCCTCTGTCTCTGTTTCGCCCTTCTCTCCTCCTCCTGTTCCAAAAACCGCCTCAAACTCTCCCTGTTCTCCTCTTCCACCTCTAGCGCCTCCGCAATCAGCGCATCTTGAGTCAAGCTCGCCTTTTTCTTGACAGCCACTTTGGCTGGTTGAGCGGCACGTCGTTGCGAAGCTTCTTCGAGGCGCGATTCTACTTCGAGTTTCGATGCTACTGTGGCTGCTCGTGCTGATGTGCGACGGTTGGAGTCTGCGACAGTGGTAGAAGTTGCGCCTGCGGGTGAGGATGAGGAAGAAGGTTGGTCTGGGGCGAAGCTGATGCGTCGTCTTCTGGCTGGGGTTTCTTCCTGTGCTGCTGAAGACGTTGAGGCAGGGAGAGGGCGGCGAGCGACACGCGGTGCGGCGGTGGGTCGCTTGACGATCCCTACAGCCCGTGCAGCAGCTCTCCGCTTCTGCTTCTCTGCCTTTTCTGCCGCTTCGATCTCTCTCTCCCCCTCAGATTCATCCTCGTCAGCATTGCGTGCGTCATCATCGGAATCTCGATCGAAATCACTATCCACAATGTCGACTCCATCTTCGTCCTCCTTGGCTTCAAAGTCGATATCGTTCTCCACTTCGGCAAAGATTTCGTCCTTTTCCAACTCTTGATCGAGAAGAGCTTTGAGTCGGTTTCCTGCTGTGGAACGTTTGGAACGGGAGGTTACCATGAGGTCGTTACTGCGGGCTGCTTGGACTGGGTCAAAGCGTTCTATTCTGTATGAGGTGGAGGGTTGCGGATCCGGAGAGGGGGTGCGGGAGGACCCCGCGATGGGAGAAGAGCGCGAATGAGACATGGTATGGGAGCGGCTGGTGTCGCGGTTGGTTCGTGAGGATGAGAGGGTGGTGAGAGGGTTGCTATGGCCGATGAGTGGAGGTTTGTTGTGGATGAAGCTGCATGTGACTTCTGACCAGCGACAAGCTGCTGTGTTGGCTGAAAGGGTATAGTACTAATGCATTGGCTGTGATATGGTCGTGAATGAGGGACGCCTCTTCATCGAGGAGAGGACGTGTGCGTATGTGTGCGTGAGAAAGTGTGTAAGAGAGAGAGAGAGAGAGAGAGAGAGAGAGAGAGGAAGAGGGAAGGAGATGGAGAAGGAATGTGGGACCCTGAAATGTCGTTCAGAGAGTGACATCGCGAAATGCTCAGCGCTGCATTTCCGGGTTCCGAGTTGTACACCAAATTTCATCCAACACCTTGACCACTTTCCATCCCTGTCTTCCTCCCTCCTATTCATCCATCAACTACTCGACCCTTGCACCACCTTTAACCTTTGTCATTGTACAACTTGCCACCTTCTTATCGTACGCCTGCAATCCTTCCCAGCTTTATCGCATCACACTCTCCATTCGCGTCACAGAAGCGGCGAGAAACATCACACAGGCTCATCCACCATGTCATTGGAAGCATTCTCCGCAGCGCGCAAGCAGAAACTTGCCCTACTTCGCAAGCGACGTCACGAAGAGTCCACCGGCACCCTCTCTTCCTCGTCCTCATCTCTGATCAAGCGACATTTCCGCAACTACGACCCACTTACAGGTCAATTCAAACGCTTCACTTCTGCCCGCGATCTGCCCGACACAGTCGAAAAGGACATCTCTACACTTCAATCCGACACCATTGCACTAGACGAACAGAGGCGGAAAGAAGATTTGGATCTGACAAATATGGCTCCGAAAAGACCCAATTGGGATCTTAAACGGGATCTGGAGAAGAGGTTGAAAAAGTTGGAGAGAAGGGATAAAGAGGCAGTCATTCTGTTGATCAGGCAAAGGATTCAGGGTCAACAGAAAGCTGCAGGTTTAGATGCCAATGGCGCAGTGAGGTCAGAGGAAAGTGTGACGGGAGTCAGTGCGGAAATCGTCGCCAGTGCAACCGCCGATTTGGGCCAGGATGAGGGTAGAGATCTGACCTCTGATGACGAGAGCGAGAGTGACGACGAGTAGCCGCCTGTGGGAGATTCAACCGGTCCATTCTCCTGGTTTCACAACATACCTTTTGTAACATTCCACATTGTACTTGTACCGTTTCAACCATACGCATTCGCAAAAGAATGATTTTCACAGCTGTCTGGCTCTTCACAACGATCCACGATACACACGATGCCACACAAAGAGATGAGCCGTAAGAGATCAACATTGTATGAATGCAAGAGAGAAAGAGGGACAAACGAGAAGAATGTGCATTTGGATTTTAACAAGACCGTTTACAAGTAGCTATACAAACCCCCAACCCATTAACGAGTCCAGCTGTTAAACAGCCCAATATCATCAGCGCCGTTCATGGGTCCCGAGCAACCGACGTCCTGCTGTTTCTCCTCTTCTTCGATCTCGTCGTCATTGAGCCTGCGTTTCCTGTTGCCGTTGGTGCCGTTGAGGACGCCAGCGGCAGAAGGTTCGGAGGCGAGCTTCTCGTCGTTGGCACCATCCATGGGACGGTCTTGGCCTGCAACGCTGGAAGCGGCAGGGCTGGCGCGACTCGCGTAGAGCTTCTTTTGGCTTTCTGCAATGACGGGAATCTTGCCGGCGGCCTTCTTGGCCTTGGCGTTCTCGCTACGGAGGTGCTCGAGGTGGGCAATGTACTCGGCGTCGACGCCGCCGGTGACGTAGTGACCGTCAAAGACGGAGCAATCGAAATGCTTGAGTTCGGGGTTGAACTGCTGAACAGAATCGATGAGGTCCTCGAGGGTCTGGTAGATGACCATGTCGGCCTGGATGTACTCGGCGACCTGCTCGACGGTTCGGCCGTAAGCGACGAGTTCCTGGCGCGAGGGCATGTCGATACCGTACACGTTCGAGTAGCGAATAGGTGGTGCGCACGAGGCCATGATGACCTTTTTGGCACCTGCATCACGAGCCATCTGGATAATCTCTTTCGAGGTGGTACCACGAACGATAGAGTCGTCGACAATGAGGACGTTCTTGTCGGCAAACTCGAGCGCCATGGCGTTGAGCTTGCGACGAACGTTCTTGCGACGCACGCTCTGGCCGGGCATGATGAAGGTACGACCAACGTATCGGTTCTTGATGAAACCTTCACGGTAGGGAACACCAAGATTCTGGGCGAGCTGAAGAGCGGCAACACGAGATGTGTCGGGGACGGGGATGACGACGTCGATCGACTCTCCGGTCTTTTGAAGTTGGCGACGGACCTCATCGGCAAGCTTGTCACCCATGGCCATACGAGATCGGTAGACCGAGACGCCGTCCATGACACTGTCGGGACGGGCAAAGTAGACGTACTCGAAAATGTCTGGAGAGAAAGTGTAGGCGTCTGGCGAGTCTGCGGGAGGAGTGAGGATGCGACGCGAGACGGCGTGTTTTGTGATGATGACGGCTTCACCAGCCTTGATGTCCTCAAAGTCTTCGAAGCCAAGGGCATCGCAGACGACGGATTCAGAGGTGAAGCAGTAGTCCTTGCCGTGACCCTCGAGCTCACCGGACTCGGCAGCAGACGAGGGACGGGAGCACATGCCGAGAGGTCGAATACCGTTGGGGTCACGGAAGGCAATGATACCGAAACCAGCCAACATGGCAATGCAGGTGTAACCACCCTTGCACTGCTTCATGAGGTCGCGAATGGCGGTGAAGATGTCCTCCTCGTTGATGCGGAATTTACCGGTCTTTTGCAAGTTGTTGGCGAAAATGTTGAGGAGGACCTCCGAGTCCGAGTCGGTGTTGATGTGTCGGTGTGCATCGGCATCGAGGAAACTACGAAGCTCGTCGGTGTTGATGAGGTTACCGTTGTGGGCAAAGGTGATACCGTAGGGCGAGTTGACATAGAAGGGTTGGGCTTCGGAGTGAGCCGAGGAACCAGCGGTGGGGTATCTTACGTGACCTACACCCATGTTACCTTGGAGACGGGCGATGGCATTGACGTCAAAGACATCGCGAACCATGCCATTTGCCTTTGTCTGGTAGAATCGACCCTTGTTACCGCAAGTGACGATACCGGCAGCATCCTGACCACGATGTTGGAGGAGAGAGAGAGCCTCGTTAATCTCGGGAGCAGCGGACTGGTCGACCGAGGCGAGGAGGAGGGCGGTGATACCACACATGTTTAGTGATGGCAAGCTTCAACGCACAGAAGGCTGTTGAAGACGAATAGAAGATGGAAGCGACACACGAGGTGGGCGAGGTGGATACCTAGAGGAGAGGAAGTAACAAGCAACGACGACGGCGCCAGGATATTCCCTCGCCAAAGCTGAAATCTCGTTGGTTCCTTCCTCACTTTCTGCTTTTTCTGCGCTCAGTTGGCCGTCCCACTCTCTCTCTCTCTCTCTCTCTTTTCCAGCTTCTATCAAAAAAAGGGTCTCTTCGAGTCTTCTTGTTCATCGGCTATGGGCCGATCCACTCTTTTTCTTCTTTTTTTTTCTTTTTCTGTGGTGTGCGTGGGAAAAGGTTGGATTCTGCGCACACCTATTTTTTGAACGAGGGGAAAAAAAAGAGCAAATGTTTCTCTCTCTCTGCAAAAGAGCCAACTGTGACCCTGGAAGAAGGTTCTTTCCGAAATGAGAAGAAAAGAAGAAAAATAGGTAAAAATTTAGCTCTGCCTCGGCACAATACCGAATTGCTCTTGACTTCATCTTGACCTTCCCACGCTTCAAGATGAGGCAAACAAGCCAGATGGTGTCTGATGACATGATACTTATCGGATAGCAACCACAGTAAACAGCCTTGAATAGGGTAAGAGCGATTTGCATAGACTGTACATACTCTTTGCTGCACTGCTTTGACACGAAACAACGGAAGTTGCGCGCCGCGTTTTTCGCTTCTCAGGCCCGTCAAAGCGGGGTTGTCCACTCATGATGATTCGACTACGACCTCACTACGGTGGAGCCGAAAGCGAGCCAGTCCCCCGAATTTTTATTTTTTTTTGCTCTAACGAAATCGACTTGATCGGGTTAATCGCTTTATTTTATCGGGTGGACATCATCATGCCGCCCGAGACAGAGGAGAGTGGCCGCCATGGAAAACTTTCGGAAAAGGAGCAAATTCAAGCAAGCAGCTTGTTCTGTGTGCTGCTGTGTGCCGTTACGAAATTGAGCTTGTCAAGTCGTCGGCTGTTGAAAAAAACAAAAAAAAATCAAAAAAAAAACAAAAAAGTCTCTCCCTCGGATCACAAGGCACGGACGCTTGCTTGGACTGGCTGCATCAAGAGAGCTCAGTTCTCGACTTTCAGTTGGTTGCTCACCACCAACTGTCAACCTTGTCCTCCTGCCATCCGTCGGTAATCCTTTTCTTTTGGCTCCCGGCACACACACACGTCTTTCTGGCAACTCCAAGTCCACTCTTGCATAGTCGGACTTCTCACAGTACATTCACTTGTGCTGTTGTTTCCTCGGAGCAACCCAATCTTGTCACCTCTTTCTCCTCCATTAGGGATCGGATCGCCAATATGACCGCTGCCGCCGCTGCTCAGACCAACGGCGCTGCTGCCTCCGTCGACAAGGTCGCCGACAAGCTCGCTTCCACCAACCTTCCCGCTACCAACGGCCACACTAACGGTGACAACGACCATGACGACGAGGGCGATGATGATGACGACGAGAAGGACGACGAGGAAGATGCAGGTGCCGCTGCTGCTACCGGTGCCGCGAAAAAGAAGAAGAAGAACAAGAAGAAGAAGAAGAAGTCCAAGGCCAAGATGACCCAGACTGTCCCTCCTCGCGTTGGTCTCTCCAAGATCTTCACCAACGGCAAGTACCCCGTCGGCGAAATCCAGCAGTACGACACTTCCAAGTTCAGCGAGGAGAGGAAACGTGTCACCGACGAAGAGCTGCGTGAGCGCGAGAGGCTCGTTCAGCAGGAAGAGGGTTTCGACTACAACATCATCCGCCGTGCCGCCGAGGTTCACAGGCAAGTGCGTCAATACGCCCAGGCCGCCATCAAGCCCGGCATGTCTATGATCGAGATTGCCGAGCTCGTCGAGGACGGTACCCGTGCTTTGGTCGAGGCCGAGGGCTTCGAGTCCGGTATCGGTTTCCCTACCGGTGTCTCGGTCAACGAGTGCGCTGCTCACTACACTCCCAACGCTGGTGACAAGCGTGTTCTCCAAGCTACCGATGTCCTCAAGGTCGACTTTGGTGTCCACGTCAAGGGTCGCATCGTCGACTCTGCCTTCACTCTCAACTTTGAGCCCACCTGGGATCCTTTGCTCGCTGCCGTCAAAGCCGCTACCAACGCCGGTGTCAAGGAAGCCGGTATCGACGCCCGTCTCGGCGAAATCGGTGCCTCGATCCAAGAAGTCATGGAGTCGCACGAATTCGAAGCCAACGGCAAGACCCACCAAGTCAAGTGTGTCCAGAACCTCAACGGTCACAGCATCGAGCGCTACTCGATCCACGGTGGCAAATCCGTCCCCATCGTCGCCATGCCCGACCTCGACGTCAAGATGGAGGAAGGCGAATACTACGCCATCGAGACCTTCGGCTCCACCGGTCGCGGCTACGTCATTGACCAGGGTGAATGCTCCCACTACGCACGCAAGGCCAAGCTTCCCAAATCCATCCCTATCCGCGTACACTCGGCACACGGATTGCTTCGAACCATCAACAAGCACTTTGACTCGCTCCCCTTCTGCCGGCGTTACCTCGACCGCGTAGGTGAGAAAAACTACCTGCTCGGTCTCAAGCATCTCGTCTCGCTCGGCATCGTTCAGGATTACCCCCCGCTCTGCGATATCGAGGGCGCAATGACCGCTCAGTACGAACACACCATCCTTCTCCGCCCAACTTGCAAGGAGGTCGTTTCGCGCGGTACCGACTACTAATTTTCAACAAGTAAACACGTTAACATTGAAATCGGTTTCCTGGCGTATCGAGGAAGTGGATCGCTCGCTCGCTCGCTCGCTGTTCCTCCTGTATCATCACCTGCATATGCAAACAACCACCAAAATACACCTACACACACCACTCGTCTCGTTCTTTATGCATCGTCTTCTCGCTCTCTCTTTTTCTCTTCGCAACATGGCTATTTCTTAACATCGTCTGCTCGTACATTGCTTTACGCTGTCTCTGCGTATTCATCGAACATTTCTTGCGGCGGAAAGACCGTAGGAGCCAGCTCAAGATACTTGTCTGCATCCTTTTGGGAGAAGCAGCAGAGTACGACTCTTTCGATCTGTTGCACATGGACGCGAGTTTGAAAACCTTGGTTAGCTTGTTTTTGCTTGTATCGCATCGCTCTCGTTGTGTTTGATATGAGATTTACCTGTTTATAGTTCCCGTCCGTTTCTAACCAAGTTCCGATTTCGTCCAGAGCTGCTTTTGCTGCGGTGTCGAAAGGATATCCATATACTCCTGTGCTGATGCTTGGGAAAGCGATACTTTTCCCTTGTAGTTTCTTTAGTTCTTCCAAGCTTGATCTGTACGAGCTCCTTAGAAGCTTTTCGGACTCTTCTTTCTGGTTGGACTTGTAGATCGGGCCGACGGTGTGGATCACGTACTGGGCGGGGAGGTTGTATGCCTTTGTAGTTTTGGCTGACCCAGTGGGGCAGCCGTGGAGGGATCGACATTCGGCAAGAAGTTGTGGGCCTGCAGCTTTGTGAATGGCTCCATCGACTCCACCGCCGCCAAGGAGGGTCGTGTTGGCTGCGTTGACGATGGAGTGGATCGAGGTGAGGGTGGTGATGTCTCCACAGTGGATGGAGATGAGGTGTGCGAAAGGGTAGATGGAAGAGGAGAGGGTGGAAGGGGTTGGTGGGGTGAGTTTGGAGGTTTTGTAGAGCGTTGCGAGTGTTGGAATGCTGCTAAGTTTGGTGGTCATTGTAGCGGAGATCGTTTCGGTTGCTGTCTCGGTGGGAACTCGATGTGGTGCTAAGTCAAGCAACGGGTAGCAATGATAGGAGGAGAAGGAGGCGGAAGAAGTTGGTGGTGGTCAAGGCGAACCCTGCAGCAACGGCGACTAAATCCGCACACCATACATATGTGGAGGTTTTATTGCCGTTTAACAGAGTGAAAATTACGGTCTAACAAATTTGGTCGATTTATTTTCTTCTGGCCCAGAAGCTTCCTGAAAGCGGAAAGCGGGAATCAGATCGGATCCGTTGCACCTAAATAGCTAAGAAGAGAGCTCTTTTTCTGGGGTCCGCCACAAAGCTTGTCATTTCCTCCACTATACTTCTGCCACCATCGTCTCGACCTCTATCACCATCTTTACTCTGTCGAGGAGCAGCAGCATCGAGTATCACCGCCAACACGGACCAGCTCTCCACACCTCCTCGCCTCTTTCCCTTGTAAAACAAAGAGTACTTCAACATGCCGCCTCCGCCCCAAATGCAAGGAATGCCTGGTGGTGAACCCACCGTATTCCAAAAGAGTATGTCCATTCCCCCTTCTCCTCCTTCTTCATCCTCGAATTACGCTCTTGTACGCTGACGCTTTCTGCTTCTCGCGGCACTTGTAGTCAAAATGGGCGCAATGACAGGAACCCTAGTCGGTCTGACGATCGGATTCATCGGTGGAGGAATTCAAATCCTTCGTGCAGGTCCTGGTCCCAGAGGCGCTTTGGGAACACTTTCACAATTCATGCTCAGTTCCGCCGCCACCTTTGGATTCTTCATGTCCATCGGTACCGTTCTCAGAACCGAAGGCATCGAATCCAATCCTTACCTCTCTCCAGCACAGAGACTGGTAGCACTGCAGCAACAGCAAAATCTCCTAAAGGCCGCCAGAGATGGAAACATCCATGTCGAGGAAAAGAAACACATTTAGCCACATCAAACCTCAACGACAAACCTTTCCCCCCCCCCATCTGATCGTTCGTGTACACTATCCATCCATCTACATCTGCTACTGGGCTAAACATGTTTTTTTAAACTCTCGATGATGCTTGGGGTGAAAGGATGACGGCTTGGCTTGGATCTTGGATTGCCAACGGATGCATGGAAAGCCGAGATTGGGTTCCAAGGCGCGAATGTCAGAAAACAGTAACGTTACGTTGTTGAGCAGTTCTGGCAGAGATCGAGAGGTGTGCACCTGTATTTCATGATATCAATCTACATGAGATTTCGCAGATGGCATCATCACCAATCACTTCCACCATCTCCATCACCACCAAAGAATCCGCCCCAGCCACCGCCTCCACCGCCACTGTCTCCACCACCCCATCCACCCCAAAAGCCCTCATCCGGCTGCTGGGTATCCTGTGCGCCTGCCCAGGGATCCGATTCTCCACTGCCCCACACATCTCCGTCTCCCCATTGTCCTTGTTGCTGCTCTGGGGGCTGTTGCTGTTGTTGATCCGCTTCCCACCAAGGAGTCTCGTTCTGCGGGATATCGTTGTTGTTGGGGTTGGAAGCGGGTTGTCCGAGTCTTCCATCCTCACTCATGCCCGATTCCGAGCGCTCGTAGGGATAGTCCATGCCGCTTCCGATTGCTCCGCCCGCGACACCCGTTCCAAATCCTCCATCACCAGTGCCAGCATTGGGATTCGCTGGTACATTATCATTGTTCGGCCCTCGTGGCGTCTCGGCAGTCTCACCTCCTCCACCGCCGCCCATCCCACCCATGTAGAACCAAGGGAACATCCCCCCGCCCCCATGCATCCCTTCCGAGTGTCTACTGAAGTAGTCGAAATCAATGCTGACCGCAGTCGCCAACGCCACCGCCCTCTCATCCAACGTCAACGGTCGAGTACCATGACTCTCTACCAACTCCAACCCCTCCGCGATCCCCTTGCGCTTCTCATCTGCGCTAGTAGAAGGCTCCGAGAGACGTGCGTCGGTCATAGCTGTCTCTCCAACCGAGTCAAACCGCAAGACGTACTGTCCCGTATCGGTGAAAATCTCCCGACCAAAGCCGCGGAAATTGCGATCAATGGCACCGACGAGCTTGCTCTCGGCATCCTGCATCAGAAAGGTCCAGCTCAAGAATCCCGCATCGATCTGAGCGAATTGGACAAAGTTTTCGGCTTCTTCCTCTCTGCGACGTAGAAAGAGCTCGTAGCGTCGTTTGTAGAGATGCCATCGTTGCTGAACCTCTCCAATGAGCTCGAGATCGTGATCCTGTGGAGCACCGTATCCGACAGGATAGTCTGATCGGACGGCGTAGATGTGCGCTGTGGAGTTGATCCATGTGAATGGACGACGGATCATGAGTACCGGCTTGCCGGAGGTGTCCATAACAGTGGCTCGGAAGGGTCGATGCGTACGCAACACTTGCCGCCGGAAAGCACCGCCAAGAAGACCCTGCTCTTCTTCGGCCAGGTAGCCGACGAGCTCGCCAGAGGGAGCATGGATCGAGTACTTGTTGGCCTGTTCGAAGCCGAGGAAGATGTTCATCATTTCGATCTCGCGGGTTACGACGAGAGCGGATTGGGAGAGCAGCTTGGTGGCGCCTTCGAAGCTCAGTTTGGACGCTTGGAGGACGTCGCGAGGTTCGTGTGGAACGACGGCGGGGACGTGAACTGATGGATCCGCGGGGACGCTCGATGCCTCCATCCCTGTACTAGGATGCTGGCTTGGTGGTGGATTCTCGTTTGTGATGTGCTGCGAGTGCGTTGGAGATGGATGCGAGACGTGTTCAGGGGCATGGTGGGTAGGATGGGGTCGACGAAGGCCACGGTTGTCTTTTGCAGCAGCGTAGCGCGATCCTCTACTCATTCTGGAGGAAGTGGCAATGGAGCTGGTCGATATGGAACGAAGAGCCGCGATTGCCATCGGTGCGGGGATTGGTGTTGCCCATCGTATTGCTGAGTTCGATGTGGAAGAATGAAGGCGCAATAGAGAGCGTTGTGCCAGATGCCGCTCGGCCAAGCCGGCAGCTGCTCTCGTACCGGTCATCGAGAATGTGCTCCAGGCTTGAGAGCTAGGCGTCCTCGACTGTAGATGCTTGCTTGGGATGCTCGAAGATGTTAGGTGTCGGAAGGTGATGGTGAGAAGAGCAACACAGAGAGTGCCGAAATGCACATCGTGCTGCGCACTTTGAGAAAGTGGAGGTCAGCCCCATTTTTTTCGGGACACGGTTGACAACAATGGACAGTCCCGATTCCGGCCCTTGCCGACTTGAGCGCCCGATTGCAACAAGGTTGCTCGCCGTTGTCCAAGCTGGATATGTCTGCAGCTCACTGGAACGATGCTGTATGCAATCAAGGACAGGTGTAGGATGCCAAACAGTCTGAAAGATTTGGTGGCGAAGTGGCTCGAGTAGAGTCATTCGCAGAGCATTTCTCGTCTCATCGGGCAGTGACACCATACTAACTATCACTTTGAAAGTGCACATCCTGACTACCAATCGATGTATGAAAGCACACGCAGACATCTTCTGAGAGCAGGGTGTATATTTGTTACAGTTGGTACATGCAATGAATCTCGTATCACACCTTGTGGCTGTGGTCCGACTCGGTTGTGACAGGTGTAGAATCGGTTGCAGAGGGTGCCCTGACCTCGGCGAGATCCGAAAAGTCATCTTGCTTGACCTGAAGTGTATAGGCAGTACATGATGGTGAGAAAGGATCGAGTTTGTGGTAAGTGAGTATGCAGAACGAGTGATAAGAGCGTAGATGATATTGAACATACCTTGGAGATCGAGTAGAAGTAGACGCTGGTAGCAAAGCCCATGATGAGAGATCCAGTGAGAATGTTACGGAAGCGGTAAGGCTTGCGTGCTCGCTTGAGACCTTCAGAGATGCCGTATCCTCCAGGGTGGTAGGTAGCGTGTGTGGATCGAGGAGGAACGGTGGAGCGAGTTGCCGAAGAGCCATAAGGGTCGGCACGGCTGCCAGCCTGAGTGGAGTTGAATCTCGCCGACATGGGCACGAGAGCGGTGGAGGTAGATGCCTGCTTGAAGATTGGAAGTACCAACATGGTTGAATAGAGTGTTGTGAGCTTATGACGATCTATGAAAGTGGCGAGTAGGAGAAGATGCAGTTGAAGCTGTAAAACATGAGCTAAGAAGCCGTTGTTCCCTTTGACAGGAAATTGTGGCAGCCGAATGCCGAGATTGATCCTAATCTAACACTTTTTCAAAAATTGCCCTCAACGCGACAGAATACTGTACAGTACAAAGGCTGACGCGCATTCTTTCTGAGCTTTCTGGCTAAAATTGACTACGAAGCTCAGTCCGACACCTTTCTTTTTTGAAAAGAGCGGAGTGTTGGAGAATCAGCACGCGAGCATTGACCATGCTTGGAATCACTCCTCCTCTAACTTGCACATTGCCATCATCATCTTGACCACCACAGTCTATAACACTCCTCTACTCACATTCGCATACAGGCACAGATACTATATCCACACTGCTACGTTCGCTCCTTCCACACGCCGGCGAGGCTAGAACATCAGCAAACAGCGTTCGGACACCATCTCGGTCATTCGACAACAGCATCGTCCTGACGCTGGCCGACGACCTCTACCGATAACCTTCACCACGCTCCACATCATCAGGAAGCCTTCCAGGTGAACTTTATACCTCATACGTCCTCCGTCGCGCGATGTCAACATAGCAGCCACTCGCCGCGCATCAGCCAGCGAGTGAACGAGCCACTTACCAGCTCTGATTCGCGACCATGCCGGGCATACCCTCCAAACCCAACAATATACCCCTAGCCTCATCTCTGCCCAAAGTCAGCTTCCGCAAAGTACCACCACATGAGGCGCTTCTCTTCCATATCTCACCGGGCATCATCGACTCACACGCCCTTCCTTTCGGCTACAATGACGGCTCCGAATACGTCAAACCCCACCACTACATTCGCTACGTCGAACCTATCGAGGGCGACCTCAAAAAGCAGGTCGAGTATGACATGGACGAGCAGGACCAGGAGTGGCTCGACGCTCTCAACTACGACAGGCGCAAGGACGGTCTCGACACCATCTCCTACGAAACCTTCGAGATCATTCTGGACCAGCTCGAAAAGGAATGGTTCGACCTCATGAAACGCGTGCCGCCAAAGGCAAGGCATGGCGCAGGTACTGACACTGCACGCGCAGATGACGACGACACAGATTCAGAAGACGGCGAGGACAGCAAGTGTGCCATCTGTGATGATGGCGAATGCGAAAACTCAAACGCCATCGTCTTTTGCGATGGTTGCAACCTCGCTGTTCACCAGGACTGCTACGGCATCCCATACATCCCAGAAGGCCAGTGGCTTTGTCGCAAATGCACCGTCTCGCCAGATCGCGCCGTCTCTTGCATTCTATGCCCGCACGAGGGCGGCGCCTTCAAGCAGACCACCACCGGCAAATGGGCTCATCTCCTCTGCGCAATGTGGATCCCGGAGACGGGTGTAAGCAACCCCGTCTACATGGAACCCATCGACAGCGTCGAGCGCATCCCAAAAGCCAGATGGAAGCTTCAGTGCTATCTTTGCAGGTACAGGATGGGCGCCTGCATCCAGTGCGACAATCGTTCTTGTTTTACCGCGTTCCATGTCACCTGCGCACGCAAAGCCGGTCTGCTCTTTCGCACAGAACGCACCCGCGTCTCACATCACCTCTACGACGAGTCGGACGGCAGCGATGACGAGGGCGCAGAGGTGCTCCGGGCCTGTTGCCATCGTCACATGCCTGTTGACATGAGGGACCAGTTCAAAGTCGACTTTGGCAGGCAAGCTGCCATCGATGACGACCGCTCCGAGACTTCTTATCGGGCTTCGCCTTTTGTCTCTTCACGGACACGAGAACTCTCGGTTGAGTCCGGCTTCGGTGCACCCTTGATCTCGGTCAGTCGACGTAGCTCTATTGTCGGTAGCCATGATGGCGCAGCAGCAACCAGCGACGCTCGAAGCACTTCCAAATCTGCTCGTGCCTACAAAAAGAGCTTTAAAGCCGGTCCACCTCTCGTCCCCGCTTACATCGCCAACCGCGTGCTCGAGTACATCACCCGCATCCATCTGCGCAAGAAGACCACCGCGGTTCAACTCATTGCACGTTATTGGTCCCTGAAACGCGAGGCACGTCGCGGCGCACCCCTCCTCAAGCGCCTTCACCTCGAACCGTGGACAGCCTCATCGCAGAACAAGGAGCAGACCGATGCGCAAAAGCTCAAAAAGCTCAACTTCCTCCGCAGCATCCGTGGAGACCTCGAGCGCGTCCGCATGCTCGTCGAGCAAGTTCGCAAGCGCGAAAAGGAGAAGCTGCGCCAAGCCCAAGAGATCCGAAACTCGCTCGTCGAGCCCATCCTCTTTCCCTTTCACGCCGATCTGCGTGCTGCTATCGCCAAGTTTGAGGCGGTCGACAGATACGGCTTCTTCGCTCGGCCCGTCTCCAAGGTTGATGTGCCAGACTACTACGACATTGTCAAGGAACCCATGGACTGGACCGCCATCAAGGACAAGATCGCCAACAAGATATACGAAAACGTCCAAGAGATGCGCCAGGACGTGCTCAAGATTGCTTCCAACGCCATGACTTACAACAAGGCTGATACCCCTTATCACAAAGCCGCCACCAAGATCCTCAAGATGATACCCGAAGTCTTTAACGAGTTGGCAGCAATCGAGACATCCCACTTGCGAGCGTACCAGCAACAGCTCGAACAGCAGCAAACGGATAGCGCACAACAGCAGGACGGCGATAACGAGAAAAAAGCTGAAGCAGCGCCACAAGCCGTAGATGCTGAGACACAGCGTCAGCTGCTCGATCTGGGTTTAGAGCCGCCGCACGAATTAGTGGCATTGCTTCGAGACTACCACTTGATGGACGAAGAGGAGCAGACTGGCATTCGGCAGCAAGCATACGGCACACATCCGATGCCACCGACCGTCCATGTCAAGGTAGAAGAGGATGGTCACGCAGAAAAAGAAGCGGCTGCTGGGCAGCTATCGAGCAGCCGCCAGAGACAAGTCACACCCATCATCAACCTGATGGAAGACTTTGTCCATCAACTCTATGTACCACCTCCGCCTCCTCCACCGCCCGCCCCAGTATCGCCACCCTCAGCAGCGGCCAACGCAGCCACAGCAGCATCGCCGCAAAAAGCAACTCGGGCGCCTCGCAAACGCAAAACTTCAGACACACCCGCACGCGAACCCATCGAGAGAAGGAGTACGCGTCGATCTGCGGTCACGCAAGCCGAGTCAAAGCCCGAGGATGCGGTGGTAGTGGCAACGGCTGCTTCGTCTGTACGCAACAAGCGTCAACGTGCACAGAGCTCTGCCAATGCAGCCCCTTCTGGAACTGGTCCCAGCCCAGATGCGGAAGCGGATACTGTAAAGGTGCAGGCGACGCCCATGTCGAAATCGCTATATCAACCAGCAGCCAAGACGGGCGAAGGCGTACAGGTCAAGGACGATGTCGGTGCACACGACTCTTTCCTGCTCTTCAATTCTGGCTGGGTGCTTCCCGAAGGATCGAAGCGGCATAGAAACGCTGCGGCGAGACCGGAAATGATTGGTCAGCGGCCACGCAAGATCTCTGCGCCCGAATCGCCTGCTCCTACCGGCCCAAGTCTTGCAGCTGAGCAGGCTGCTTCGACAACCCCGCAGCAGCAGCAGCAGCGCCCAAGATCGCGCACCGCTCCCTCTTCAAATCCACGCACAGGCACTTCGGCTCCAGCAGCAAAGAGCAAGCAGCAGAGTAGTACCCGACGAGGGTCGAGATCGAAGAAAGGAGAGAAAGATGAGGCTCAAACTCAGGATGCAACCCTGGCAGGCAGCTCTCCACTGACTTCGGACGATGAAGCGGAGAAAAGCGCTCAGGCAGAGACATATGGCAAGCGGAAGGAGATGGCTGAACGCAGGTCAAAGCGCACTCGTGAACGAGAGGTGAGCCAGCTCTCTGAAGCACCATCAGAAGCCGTTGTCGAAGACGCGCCTGCCACTCTGACACGCCGCAGCACACGCGGGCGCACCACCTCTGTCGACCCTTCAACCTCTCCCTCTGCTCCGAAACGACCCCGAGCCTCGCCGAAACCCGAGACTCACTACACCACAGCCCCAGCAGCAGGCACCAAAGTCTGGGCCAAAGTGGACACTTTTCCCCATTTCCCCGCTGTCGTTGTTTCCGACGAGTCGCTCATTCCTGACGAAGTGCTCAAAGGCAAACCTGACGTGGATGGCATGGTAGCGGTCTCCTTCTACGGCGGCACGTCAAAGAGTTGGGGTTGGGTAAGTCTGGCAAAGATGGTACCGCTCCTCGTTGACGATGCAGAGGATGACAGATATCTCAAGTTGGCAGCGAAGAAGGGACAGACCAAACAGGTCAGGGAAGCGTTTGAAGAGGCGAAGTCGGCAGCCTAGATCCACCCTGACACTTGCGAACACTTTTGTAGCAGTAGATCGTTTGAAATTCATGTCAATCGAATGAGTAAGAACATGAGCATCCAACTGACGATGACGACCGCGATTGCGGAGAGGGTGAACCAACCCATGCTTCTTGCCTTTTTCGAGTAGACGCCCAATCTTCCACGTGTACGGGTCATGAGGTCCAAGTTCTGGCCTAGCTCTGTGCCGGCCTTTTCGAGGAGGAGACGATCGCGTTCGAGAGAATCGGCAAAGGCGAGCGAGTTTGATTTGAGGATGGAAGCCATGCGGAGGAGTTCGGAGGAGAGGGCTTCGTGGGTGGCTCGGTCGGATTGGAGGATTGTATCGCTTGCAGTTGGAGCTGTAGAAGAAGTGGATGGGGGATGGATGGGGGATTTTATGGTGGTGGAAGATGATACGGGGGCGCGGTCGTATTCGGAAAGATCTTCTTCGTCCTCGTTGAAGTTGTTGGTTCGTTTGAGGCCGGCGAGAGGGTTGGTGCGGGTGAGGTGGATTTCGGGATCGGTGAGGACAGATTCTGTCTCTGAGACGACACCTTCTTCATCATCGATGAGGGAAGAGGTGGACTGATCGTCCGATTCGAGTGCTGAGAGCGCCTGGTGTTTCCAATAGTCGTAGCTCTTGCGCTCGGGAACAGCAGGTGTCGCATGCGCCAGATCGATCGTCACCGCAGGACTGGACCTGATTGGAGCAGTAAAGATGTGCTCGGCTGCATCACCATCGTTGGTGCTCGACACGGACAAAAGACAAAGTAGCGATTCGACGATTTCGACATTCTGCTGCGTCCTCGTCAGCGCATCATTCGCCTTTCTGTTCGAAGAGACGATTCGAAGTTGCGCCGAAAGGTCGCGAAGATTGGTGAGAAGCGTAAGCGTCGACCAGAAGAGTTGCGGATCATCGGTATGACTTGAGGGTGAAGCGTTTCGGTTGGAGAGCTGTGCATGGAGTGTGTCGACTCGAGAGGTGAGGTGCGCGTTGCGACGGAGTAAGGCATCCAAGTCTCTGGGAGCGGATCGAGCAGTGCTGCTGGATCCAGAGGTCGAGGTGGACGCGCGGGAGAGGTACTGCTGGAAGTGTTGACGTGCGGTGGTCGACAGTGGCACTTCGGCCAGTGAGGTGATTGTGTGGGGCTGCGACATTGTGCAATCGTAAGAGAGGCAGTCGCTCGGGAAGATGGTTGTGAGAGGATGATGTCGAGGTGGAGCTGCCACGTTTGACAGCATGTGAGGTGCACAGACCTCGGATCTCGGCGGCAGTTGTTTTCGATGGTCCTGTTAGACCTTGACAAGTGTTGATCACGTGCACTCGCCGTCGGAAGAGTCAAAAAAGCATTTCCAACTCTTGTGGTCTGACTCGCTTAACCAACTTCTGTTCCTCTTATCCGCACTCATTCGCTACTGCAACCCACTCAAACTCTCTTCCTACCGACATCATCACATCCTTGCTCTCGCTTCACGAATAGAGGGAACGAGGACGATCACATCCACAGAACACGACCGCTTTCACGCATCATCGAACCCTGAACCCCCACTTTTGATGTCACTCTTGCGGACCTGCCTTCGACCAGTAACCAGACCACACTTTCGACTCAAGTCAGCCAATCCAGCAACAGCGTCATCCCAAGCTATCAGGTGTTTCACCAATCAGCAAGTCCCACCCGAACAGTTGCTCAAATACTTGCGATCCGGCGCTGCCAACATGTCTTCCGCCGACACCGAAAAGATCGCCTCGTTGCAGGCCGAGCGCAACCAGCAGGATGAAAAAGTGCAGCAGTTGCGTGCCGCCAACACCGAGCAGGCTACGCTCAAGGCTGAAATCGGCAAATTGAAGAAGCTCGAAGCTCAACTTGCCGCTTTGGGCATCGGAGGGGCTAAGGCGGGTTCGTCCAAGCAGGAGGTCAAATTTACGCTCAAGACTCCCAAGGGCACCCGTGATTGGGAACCGCTGGCCATGTCGCTGCGAAAGAGGATCTTTTCGACCATCGAGGACGTCTTCTCCGCCCACGGTGCCGTGACGATTGATACTCCCGTTTTCGAGCTCAAGGAGATTCTCTCGGGAAAATATGGAGAGGACTCAAAGTTGATCTATGATCTTCAGGATCAGGGCGGTGAGCTTTGCTCTCTTCGCTACGATCTGACCGTCCCCTTTGCCCGATTCGTCGCCATGAACCCTTCCGAATACGGCAACATCAAGCGTTACCACATTGCCAAGGTCTACCGTCGCGATCAACCCGCCATGTCTAAAGGTCGATTCCGCGAGTTCTACCAGTGCGATATCGACATTGCCGGCGTTTACGATCCCATGGTCCCCGATTCCGAGGTCCTCTGCATCCTCGTCGAGGCTCTCGACGCCCTAGGAATGGAAGGCTTCACCATCAAGATCAACCACCGAAAGATCCTCGATGGAATCTTTGACATCTGCGGTGTCCCCTCGGACAAGATCCGCACCATCTCTTCCGCAGTCGACAAGCTCGACAAGTCTCCCTGGGCCGAAGTCAAGCGTGAGATGGTGGTCGACAAGGGTCTTGCCGAGGATGTTGCCGATCGTATTGGAGAGTATGTCAAGCTCAAAGGAGGCAGGGATCTGTTGGACAAGTTGAAGGCGGATGCTACCATGACGGGTCACCCCGTTGCTTCGCAGGGTGTCAAGGATATGGAGTTGCTCTTTGACTACTTGGACGTGTATGGTATTTCGGACAGGATGAGCTTCGATCTCAGCCTTGCTCGCGGTTTGGACTACTACACCGGTCTCATTTACGAGGCTGTTACTGCTGCTTCCGCCCCACCTGGATTCAACGGTGAGAACGTGGACGCAAGCAAGGCCGTACCCGAGAAGAAGTCTAAGAAGAAGAAGGGTGCCGATGGCGAAGACGAGGTCGACGAGTCTACCGTCGGTGTAGGATCCATTGCTGCTGGTGGACGTTACGACAACCTGGTAGGAATGTTTTCCGGTTCCAAAAAACCCGATGCTGTCCCCTGTGTTGGTGTATCCATCGGCGTAGAACGCGTATTCGCCATCATGATGCAGCGTCTCAAAGAAAAAGAAACCAAAGGAGAACGCACCTCTGTCCGCTCCAAAGAAGTCGACGTCTACGTCATGTCGGTCGGCGAAGGACTTCTCAAGGAACGCATGCAAGTCACCAAGATGCTCTGGGATGCAGGCATCAAGGCCGAATTCATGCACAAGGCCAAACCCAAACTCCCCGCCCAATTCGGCGTCGTGGACAAGGAAGGTATCCCCTTTGCAGTCATCCTGGCTCCCAACGAGTGGAATGGCGACTCGAAACAGGTCCGAGTCAAACAGCAAAAGGGTAAAGATTCGGACGAGGGCCAGGGTCAAGGCGAGATCGTACAGCTCAGCGAGTTGATCAGCTACTTGAAGGGTCTGGGCGCCGGAAAGGGTGCTGTTGCTCTTAAGGATCGTCAGAGCATTATCTAGACAAAGCAATTGCGGTGACGTGTATATCTCCGTTTGCGAATCATAAAGTGCCTTTTGATGTTCAACATTTTGACTCCTTTGTGTGTGTGTGTGATGCCGTTGTGTGCCGAGTCGTGTGCGTTTGCACTTGTGAACGTCTAAATGCGCCAGACTTGAGCCGCGGTGCTCGATCTCAGAGCGCGAATGTGCAGAATGGCTGCTGCGCTTGAAAAAGCCTCAGAAGTGCTGCATGAACAGTTCGAAATAAGTTTGTTTGACGATCGAAGCTGACGTAGGCTATGGTACAATTACGCTTTGGCGGATGTAAAGTTTCTAGAGCAGCAATCCTCCTCGAAGGGCAAGTACGAGCTGTGTGAATGTGAAGCAAAGGCAAAAGGGGTGTCAGATAATACTTGTCTCCCTGTGTTACTTGCACAATACAAAGGCTTTCAGGGAGGGAAGGAAGGATGGAGTCAGGGTGGAAGGACTTACATGGAGAACACTTCCACCTTCGACACCGAAATCTTTGGCCGTCTTTTCGTCGTGCCTGTTGGGATCGCATCGTGTCAATGTCAGTATGCGTATCGGTACGAGCAATCTCTCCTTCTCTGGACCAGTCACCTTGGGGTAAGGTGGAGAATAGAAGAGGGAAAGAGAAGAGAGTGAAGGCTTACATCTGTTTGCCGCCAAAAATGAGCCTCTGTTGTGCCGGAGGGATGCCTTCCTTCTCCTCGAGGCGTTCCTTGATACGTTGGATCTTGTCCGTTTGCTCGATGTCGAGTTCGATTTCTACCCCGGTAGTCGAAGCATCAAGGCATTCATACCGTGGAGAGATGGATAGAGAAGAGATACATTGTCAGAATGTGCACTGTGATGGGGAGTCAAGAAAAGAAAATAGGATGAGGTTAGAGGCTAAATGACTCACCCTTGCCGGTAAGAGTCTTGACCTTGATCAACATGTTTGCTTTTGGTAACTTTGACCAGATGCGTTGTTCGATCGAAGTGGTCTGATTTGCTTTGGATCGAGTGTGAGAGCTAACGAGGTTGATCCGTGTGTGTGTGGGCGGCTGTCGATGGATATTGCTGAGCAGAGAGATGATGGTGTACAGATACCAAGCAACGCCAAAAGGGTCTTCCCGGAAATGCGCACGCACCTCTCTCACACTTTTTCATGTGGAGCTCAACTCGGATTCTTTTTTTTTTAGAAGCTGTTGCGTGACACTCAGTCTAACAAAATTTGCGTCCGAAAAAAGGCGTTTTGGAAAATCGGCCATTTCGGCCATATTCACACCTCTCACAACACGGAGCGGAGCGGAGATGAAGCAAAAGCCACACTTTGGGTCACCGGTGAAAAGGAAAGGGAGAAAGAGGACGTCGCCACGCAGAGCCATCTTTACTCACGTCTGCCCCAACACGTTTGTGTCGTTACGTCGATGCGACGCCGTTCGACGCGCTTCCTCGACTCATTTTCCCAATGGAGCTACATACTGTACAGTACTAGGGACAGATTGAGCAAACACATACTGCACACACACTGTGGACGAAACCAGTGCATTCGGAAGAACAAGGAATTGACATTTCTGCTGACAAGAAGCAAGTAGCGTGTCGCGCTACCGTGGTATAGCTATGGCGAAGGGACGTAATAGAGAGAGAAAGAGAGAGAAACAAAGAGCAAAGTCCATCTGGTCGTATGTGCTAGAGAGTGGGCTTTCTTAAGGAAGTTGCATGCGGCGGTGAGGGTCAAACGCATCAGTGAGACCATCGTTGCCGCCAACACTGTGGGGGACAGCAGCCAATCCACTAGGCACCTCGGACCGTTCACCGCCGGCGCTGCCAAAGGATGTTCCGAAACGGGCGTGATGGTTGGTCAAGGGTGTGGTGCGGAAGCTGCTTGCCCCGCTGTATGTGTTGCTTGCAGGAGTGCCTGTGAGTTCGGCCAAGCTGAGATTGCTATTCATGCTGTCGATCGGGTGTTGTTGCAGCTGCTGCGAGGGGACGGATTGACGGGTGGAAGGTGAGAGAGAGAGCAAGGAAGGTCCGCCGACCGTGTTTGAGATGAGAGAGGCGGCGGGCAGACGGGTACTTCCCAGGCTGGTAAATGAGTTCTGACCGCCGCGGGAGCCATCAAAGTAGGTGCTGGTGTTGGAGGTGCCGTTCATAGTGTCCGAGTCCGGCCAGTGGCTGCTTGCATATGTACCTCCAGAGGGAGGTTGAGAGTCGCCAAAGACGTCAGAAGAGGCTCGGGGGCTCTCCTGCCGCAGCATGGAGGACGACGGTACTCGATCGCCATAAGGATGCATTCGGTTGCTGCCGTACGAGGATATCGAGTGACCTTCTCCTGACGAGATGCTGCCTGACACGGAGCGACCACAGTTGATGGGTACGTAAAGTTCACCGCGATCCCTTCGGTCTGGGTAGTTGTTGTTCTTGCGTGACATGAGCTCGCGGCCAGCAAGGTCGTGGATGCTCGAGATACCATGACTGACGGCGGCGCGCTGCGGATCGCCACCTTCCATCTTTCTGTCTATTGTGGTAGAGTATGCGGTCGAAGTGCTGCCCTCAGAGGCATAACGGTCCTGGTATCCTGCACCTGCGAATGCACCTTGTACCTCCCTCTTGATGCTGTGTCCTTCCGAGCGGTCGTTGATCTGCGACGCGGTGATAGCAGCAGCGTTCTGCTTGGAGCTCTTGGCCTTCTTCTTCGGACGGTACCTGTAGGTAGGATACATCCTCTGATGGGCCAGCTTCTTTTCATCTGCTAGCGCTTCAAACTCTTGCTTGACCGCCGTGGTTTCGTTCTGCCACATCTGAGAGATGATCCTCGAGATCTCGGCTTGCGACTTGGGCTTCTCGGATGATCCCGAGCGCGCCTGTGAGTCACGAGTCTGCTGGATTTCGCGGAATTTCTGCGAGCGGTAGAGGATCCAGGCGTTGGGAGGACGTGGAGTGTGTGGCTCGGCAGCTTCAGCTCGATTCGGCGCCTTGCGCTGCGCATCGAGTGAGCTTTGCGCATACTCGGGATGGTGATGCATGCCATAGGGGTGCGCGTGATGCATACCTAGAGATTGAGACCTCACCAAGTCGCTCGGCATCTGCATGCCCAAGTGCTGGTCTGAGGGATGGTGAAGATGGTGCGGATGCTGATGTTGATGCGGATGTTGATGGTGATGTTGGTATGATTGGGATGGCTGGCTGATGTGCTGTGGAGACGGCGTGTACGGAGTGTAGTGAGACTGTTGGTGAGGGAGCACGTCGCTGTACGAGCCCATTGATTGCGAATCATTCTGCTGGTGACTGTGCATGCCAAGCAGCGAGTGTGAAGGATTCTCTGAGCGGAGACTCGTGCTGGTGTTGTCATAAGACGAAGCAGAGGTAGAGAACAACGAACCGTCATCCACGTATGGTGCCGATCGCCCAAAAGCTTCCGGCTGAGTTGTAGGGGCAACCGCCATACCTTCATACTCTTGATGATTCTGCCCGACAGCTCGATCGTCGTACTGACTGGTGCGGGAAGGGCCAGAGGCGAGAACGTGTCCCTGTTGTGCCATGCTATACGACAGCAAGCTTCCTCCTCGGGGAACCTGCAAGAGACAAGAATTGAAGAGTATCATTGGACCCAAGGAAAGAAGCATGTCATGGGAAGCAGATATAAGGACAAGGTGAGTCAGCTTTTTGATCGTTCCGACGGATGGTCTAGCGCTGAACTATGCCGTGCAGAGTGTCACATCGGTGCGCAAAGTCTAATCCCGACAAAGAGCAAGACGCCTCCTTTTTACTACATTGTGACCACGGCGATCTGCATAAGTATTGAGCGCGGAGGGGAGGGGAATCACGAGAACAATACGCAGACAAGACGAGGTCGCGCTCGCACAGAAAAGGACGATGCGCAGAAATGGAGGGGAGGTAGAGGTCTCGAGCTTGTTCATCTCGCCGCGGCGGGGACCACAGACAGCTTCACAATGGGGCTTCACATTAGATCGGAATGCGGAGGCCAAGACCGGGGAAGAGAAGAAAATTACTTACAGAATCAAAGAAGCTCCTGATGGATCGATGCGTTTCGTAGTGCCTGATTTTGGTCCTATGGCGGACGAATGGAAGGATGCGATGGAGAGGCAGCAAAGAGTGGATGGGAGGTGAGTGGAAGAGAGGAAGGGAGGAAATTGGAGGAAGAAGTCAGGATCGCGTTGCCCCAGCTACCGTCGTTTCCGAGAAAGGCAAGAGAACCGAAGCTGACGCTTCAATGAGGCAAAGAATGCGCTGCGGAACTCTGCATCCAACGGCCGCAGCGCCACTGTGCATTGTGTCAAGGCGAGGGCTCAAATGCCTTGCTTGGCCTGCACATGGAATCCCACGGCCACGCAGCAGCTTTTGCCTCCGACGCAGCCAAGAGCAGCCAGCAGAAGAGCCGTGCAGCCATGTCCCATCGGACACCCACTGACCGAATTGCTGGGCCAGCTGACGTTTCTCAGGGGGCGAAGGAGGGCACCATATGAAGTCTGAGCATCGGGTAACGCGCCCACCACGGGATGAAGAGAAAGAGGCGAAAAAAGTGGGAGACAATGGTGGCGGTTCACTTACAACAAAGGCCTCGAAATTACTTCCATATCAGCTGTGCGCTTCGGCTTCTAGAGCGGTGGTGAAAGATGTGCTCGCTGCAAAGCGGCAGAGGGTGAAGCTCTGCAGAGTGCAAGGGACCTTGACAAATCTAGGGTTGTAAGGTCAAAGTGGAGGAGGGTTGCAGATGAAGGTGGAGATGGTTGTCGTAAAGGGCGAGTGCGGGTCGGTGGTGACTGGATGCAGAAAACGTTTCTGCGCAGCGTCGGGTTGGCTGGTCGATTGTCGCGACGTATCGTGGATGTCTATACGCCCCACCTTTTGGCTCTCACGAGTCGCAGCAGATGTGGGAATGAGCTCGACAGGCGAACAACGACGAGAAGCTACTAATGTCGTACTTGTGCCGGAAGCTGGGCGACGGTAGAGATGTAATGTAGAGAATCGAGAGACGAGAGTGAAGAGTGCTCCGTTCCGAAGTTAGAGAACAAAAGCAGGACTGGACTACGAGATGAATGGATGATGGTAAAGAAGCAAGGTTTTGGGATACCCAAAGAGGTTTTTGAACTAATAAGGTGCCGCCTAGCAAGAAAGTGGACAGCACGGACCGAAACTGCGAGCGACTAGTCTTACCAGCACCGACGTAGCCGGAGTGAGAGAAAGCAAAGACTATCCGAGGCTCCGGATCTTATTTCGGAGTTGTTTGAAATCGAAAGCCTTCGTGGCTAGCTCTATGGTGCTACGCTGGAAGAACGAGGCGATCCTTTAGTTTGCAGAAGGAGGATCAGGTGCTAAAGTGCGTGAGTCAGGGATCTACTATTTGGCACTGTGCTAGGATCCCGAAATGCAGAGAGACAATAGCTTTGCCGAGAGGTGCAGCCTTTTTGAGGGCGTCGAATGCGGAGAGAAAGAAGCAGACGATGAGCGCTATCGCTGTGTAGCGTTTAGAGGGTATACAGGGTGACTAAAGGAGAGCGAGAGAGAGAGGGAGGGTAACAAGAGACGACGATGAGATAGTATAGAGAACAAAAGAGAGGATGATGCAGCTCGGTGGGTTCGTGGATGGCAACGAGAAAATGAAAGGGGTGACTTTTGTGGGAAGGAGGGATGATATAGTAAGGATGAGGATGAGGATGAGGGTCGGATCGTACGCTCGAACGAGGTTTGACCGGAAGAGGTGAGTTCAAAAAGTGAGAAGGTGGATGACAGGTCGGCCATGCGAGCATTGCTCAGGACAATAGCTCAAAGTTTTTAAGCAAAACGAAGAGCGAGATTCCACAATAAGCGTGTCGCATGAGCAGCGGTTATAGCAGCAGCAACAGGAAGCCGGTGTCAGGAAGGATGAGAAGAGCTACGGAGGATCCTCGACCCTGCCAAGATTCTGCAACAAAACCTGGACGCAAGGATAATCGTTAGGTTGCAGAAGTGGCGGTAGAAGGTTGGTGTGAGCGCTGTGGTGGCCGTGGGCGTTGAACGGTGTTAGCAGACGATGGAAGGGGGAGTGGAAGGATGAGGAATCGGGAACGGGAAGACAGGCAAGCAGACACACAGAGAGCAGGCAACGAACAAGCGTACGACGCAGCTGCAGTAGGAGGAGCAGGAGGAGGGAAGGACAGGAAAGGAAAAGGCAGTTGTGGAAAAAGTGAACCGGAATGCCGGGGGAGCAAAAAAGAGGAAGAGGAAGAGGAAGAGGAAGAGGATCGAAGACCCGGAAAGAAGGCAACGAACACAACACACTGTCAGTACTGTACAGTACAGCTGACATGATGGACCCAGGAGCTGAGCGAGGACAACGTCGCTGCTGTCGCAGCGCGTTACGCGAAGAAAAAAGAAAAAAAAAAAAAAAAAAAAAAAAAAAAAAAAAAAAGTGAACCCTTTTGTCGGGAAACCATCATCGACAGCGAATGACGAGGAGGTGCCGATTTGAGGCAGCAAATCGCAGCAGAAGTGCAGAGACATCATCCAGAGCGGAGAGGGAAACGACAGAAAGTACTCTTTGGATGCCGCATCTTCTCCCCGGTCGCGTCGCGTCGTTGAATTTCCGAAGTCTATTCAGTTCCGTCAGTTACGCCGAGTCGAGAACAGCACAGAAGAGTCCAATCTGGCTCTTCTGCTTCTACGCTGTAGCCGCAGCCGCTATCTGGAACGATGGTGAACAGCAACCTAAGACATGAGCTATCGCCGCTGTGCTTGGCCTCGTCTCGACACAAACTTCCCAAATCAGTCTAACGCAACAATTATTTGGTACAGGCGAAAGGAACAAGCGACTTGAGATCGCGGCTCATTGCCTAATTTGTAAGGTTGCTGGCTCGAGCTCTTTGTCACTGTCACTGTCACTGCCATAGAGACAGCGGCAAACGGAGGCGTGATCGACATATACAATTGCAAGCAAGCACAATGCTACATCGAGGTTCGTAACAAAGAGTGCAGGTGCCAAGAGCGCTGAGCGGTGTTTTGTTCTCCAGGGACAGACTGTGAACACCGGGCCAAACTTGGAGGGATCAATTTGATTCCGAATCAATCTGCTGCCCAAAGTCAAGGAGCCACATCGATTGAAGGCAGTCGCTCGCTGGGCATGACAGCAACCTAGACAGCAACCTAGTTATGCGACCTCTTGCAGCCAAAATCGCACTTTTGATTCGACTCGTGAGTGGCGGGTCGAGCCCTCTTCGTGTGGAAAAGCGCCACACCCTGTCAGGAATCGTAATGCAGTGCCGTGCATTCGGGCCAACGTTGACCACAATGACGATGAGATCAGAGTCATGCCCCTTGGATATCGATTGTTTCCGCAGTCGCATTACTACAGTCAGTGAATTCTAGAGACTCTGTCGTCTCTGACGATTGATCGATTGTTGACTGTTGTAGCTTCAAAGGTGGCGCCGTCGACCTTATACTCCATCGCAATAGACTTTGACAAGGTGGCAATCCTTGCGTTGTTCCGCTCTCTCTCGAACCAAATTCAAGAACAAAAAAAAGAATATAAAAAAAATAAAAATAAAATAAAAAATAAAAATTAAATAAAAAAGGGAAAAAAAAAAAAAAAGATGTCGTGTGACATGATCAAAAAGCAGGGAGTCAATTGAAGCCAACTTCAAGGGGGAATCAACTCGGTTCGAGAGTGTTTTCTCTCGCTTAGAGCGTCTTAAAGTTGTGAGTGTTTCGCTGCTGCATGTTTGCCATGTGCTTTCCGCAAGTCGGCTCACGCCTAAGCGTAGAATTCCCCACGCTGAAACAACGCATGCCAACGCATTGTGCTTAGTCCACATCATTACGCACTGCAGTACACACTGTACGCATACGCATACGCATACGCACAAGGGCCAGCTCAATCGTCAGTTCACGCAAATATTACTGTCATGTCGAGCACATTGAGCTTTATCGGAAGAGCGGCAAGACTGATGGCTGAATGGAGCAACAATTGAGAGGTGATAGATGCTGTGGTAAGTTACAATGTGGCAGAAAGAATGGGAGGCTCTGCATCGCTGCCAACGCAGGCATTGTGCTGCAACCTTTTGGAAAGGTTGAATGGACAAAATAAAAGGGGAAAAAAGAAAGAAAGAGAAAAGCTCCGCGTTGTTATGTGAGGCGATCGGCGACTAATATTACCGATGGGCGGCTTGGCAGCTGACCTTGAAGCCTTGAGAAGGAAAGAGTGGTAAAGGTCAAAAGAGAGAGAGAGAGAGAGAGAGAGAGAGGAGGGGGAAGCGGTATGATCAGATCCTCTTTATCTCGAGAGTCAAATTCCGCATGATGGGGTCGTAGCTTGTGCAATTTTCCGAAAAACGAGACGCGTACGCCATACCGGACCTGCTCGATCCATAAACTCTGCATCTACAGCACAGCAAGTTGGCAGCGCGATCCGAGAAAGACACACACACAAAGGGGACCAGGAAAGTCCTTGGACCTCGCTTGCGGTGTCTGCTGGGGTAAACTTAGCGCAAAGTTCACAAACAGACAATAAGCGACAACGGTCACGAAATACTGGGACCAGGCATGGCATTATTGCTCGAACTGGATCTGTCCCTTGAGGTTTTGGAGTATCACGGCAAGATGCATTGGCATCTCACTCGAGGTTTACATCTGCCAACCAAATCGCCGGCCCCCCTCTCGTAGCCGATGTTGGCAACAAAAATCGCTCTGCTGTAGATGGTTCGATGGCCCTCGCTTTTGATGGTACATCTGTTTGGTACGCAAAGACATGTGTCCAATCAACGATGTGTAGAGCTGACCAATTACAGCGATCTATGTAGCAGATCGCAGGTCTAACGACGATTGTTACTGTACAGTGCGTTCCATCGGCTTCTATGCCTCTGAATGCCCCTACGTTTTGTGGCGGGGTAGAGATAGAGGTCATCAACTTACTTGGCTGCCACTTTCCAAAACCAATCTGGTCTCGTAGCACATTGTTGCAAGCCATCTCGGTCGCCGACGGAAGAAGCAGCAGCATCTCTCTTCCAAGGCTCGAATTTGTGCTACTGTACGAACATAGGAACCACTTCGGCTTGCTCCGCGCCGAGTAGCCCGCGTCTGGCTCTCGGAATTCCAGCAACGTCGCTTGCTCAAAATCTCGATCCAGTTACTTTGACCCCCAGAGTTGGTCGCCAGCGTTGGTCGGCAGTTGTCATTTGGTATTCGCATGTGAGTCGGTCGGGATTTAGTTTCAGAAAGCTGACTTTCGAAAGACTATCAAGATAGCCTACTGTACAGTACTGTATAATTCCTCTCTGTGGCGTCGTCGTCGTTTGCCGAGAGACGTAGAGCCGATTGAAGGGTGGACAGGCGCGCTGAGAGGGTCGGACTAGAGGGGAGGGGCGGGCACGGCGAATCGCCGTGTGCATGTTTGGAACAGGTCGGTGCTGGAAGAGGAGTTCAAATAGCCATGATTTTACTGTGGTTATCTTTACTCTTGCGTTCATGCAGTCGTGCCAACACGTGAGCAAGGGCAGCTGTGACAATTATATGGAGCGTCGGCTGGTTCAACCAAGACTTCGTATCCATCCCAAACCAAGATTCAACAGCGCCACGAGACGAAAGGATGGTTTCGGAGGACATGAGGTCTCAACGCTGCATTTTGTGCAATTCTGAGAGCGCAATGCCAACAGGCAAGGACAAGGCCAATCATGCAAACGGAGATAGCACAAAGCTATAGGACACTTGCACGAATCAAAGCTCTGTTGGATTTGGAGCAGAGGCGAGAAAAATCATAATGGACTGAACCGTTTCGAGAGCGGGGTCAAATCAGTCTACTGTGTCGAACAAACAGATCGAAGAAGGGGGAGGGAAAACGGCCGATCCCGTCGAGCGTGGCATTTCTTCTTTCTGGTTTTTTGTTTCTTTGTTTTTTTTTTTTTTTTTTTTTTTTTTCTTTTTTCTTTTTTTTTTCCCTGGGTGTCGAGCGGATATGCCTGTTGTTACCAAAATAGGTGCAAAACTGTTGCCATGGTTTCGGAATTGACTCGTTCTTCGGCGTCAGGCTGCGATCTTTTCTCTCTGGTCAAGGTCGAAAGTTCTTCCGAATATCATGCTCTGCTGCAGCAAGGGAAGCTTTTGTTGCAATCACATCTGCCAGGTGTATAGTATTCTTAGCTCAAAGTGCGTGTTTTGGACGAAGCAAGGAGGTTGTGGCACATGCTGTGGCAGATGCGATCCAATGGTTCTCCATGGCTGTTGGGCAAGAACCTGACACACACTTTTGAAAATTCATGCCGCATGATATTGTACTGTACGTAAGGTAAAAAACAGGATTCCCTGCATCGTCAAGGTTGCACGAGAGACTTGAGGTGTGGAATGCAATGTGCACCGATCGCTTGGTGAAGGTATCGTTGTTTGGCTCTTTGTGCTCCCAAAAAGAGCACCTTGGCCTCGAGCTCCGCTTTGAACAAACATTGTTGTGACAATTCCGGTTGTGGTATTGGTTGCGAAATTGGAGCATGGTTGCCGATGCCAAGGCGGATGAGCGGAGTTTTTTTATTGTTTATTTTTATTTTTTTTTGCTATTCAGGCACCAAGTTGTGGAACACTGTAAGCACATCAGCACGCCCCTCTCCTGCTGAGGCTTTTGGTCTCGGGCAACTTGGCACGTGTCTCTCTGCTCGCGATTGGATGCACGAATGCTCACATAAAAGATGTCAATCAGGTTTGGCATATCAAGTGATAGCGAAAGAGCGATAGAGGTCGCTGATCGGACTGCCAAGTTGACAGAGGATCGGACTGAGGTTGACAGGCCAAGCGGTTCTGGACGACGAGCAATATACGGACCGACAGGCGTGGAGCGCATAGCGCGCCAAACTGCATCTCGGCTCGACAATCACGATCAGAGTGGGGGGTTGGATTCGTCAGCTTTCTCTGAAACCCATAATTGGCCTGACGAGGCAGATTGATAAATAAGCTTACAACTCAAGATACAAAGCAGACTTGGGGGCCAGGCACAAAAGTTGACACTCCGCAAATGGAACCTCGGACACAGTAGCGCCAAAAAACGGCGATACCGAACTGCCGCTGCTGGTGTCCGCTGCACCACTGCGCGCCCAAGGATACGATGCTGACGCAGCCATGTCAGAGCAAGGCCGGTTGGCGATCCAGGCCACGCAATCTCGCAGAGTGTGAAAACTGGCAAAAAGCAAGCCAGGCGATTCAAGCAGACCAAAACATTTAGGCTATGGAGAGTTTGCAGGCGTTGCATCGTGCCTAGTGCCATGTTGCGTACTTGTCGCGGCCTCCAAACTGCATTTTGGCTGCCAGTTCTAGTGAGTGTGAGTGAGATGGAAAGGATACAGTTCCGTTTCAATCCCGTTGGCTTTGGAGAACAATAGCAGCTCACCTGCTAACCAATTCTGGTCCACATTGGATCGTTTCAAAGTGGGATGCAAAACGGTCCGAGCTCGGAAGCATGAACTAGCGTGACTCGGGGAGGAAGGAGTGTGGAGCGACCTCGGATTTCGGAAGAATTCGAAGCGAAGAGCAAGATACCCCAGACGAGAAGACGACATACAGTACAGTACAGTACAGTAGCTAGGGCCTCGTGTTGATGTTGAATAGGGAAGTTGGATGTGAATGTGGATATGGATGAGCATGATGATGGACAATCCTGGATCTGAGTCAAGTTTGGCGAGCGTCGGGTATGTAGGCGGGATTGAGGGCTGAGTGACATGCTCCGGCGAGTCGAAAAGTGTACTGGTTGTGTCACGCCGTCTCTGGGTTGGCAGCTGAGTACACTGACCTCGATAGGACACTACAAGACCAGAGCGAGTAGAATCAGCAGTTGAAATCCCGCTCGACATCGAAAAGCAAGAAGGCGGAATACCGTGGTCGACATGTGCGGGAATTGAAATCGAATTGAGCGAGAGATAACAAAAAGAGAGGGGGAAAAGAGGAAGTCCCAAAAAATTATCAGATCGAAGAAGCGAAGCGGGTACATAGAAAAAACGAAAAACGTGGTTTGGTCTGCCATAGCCGGCCGAGTTCCAGAAACTCGGTTGCACCTGTTGTTTACTGCCAAAAGAAAAAGAAGAAGAAGAAGAAAAAGAAAAAAAAAAAAAAAGAAAAAAAAAAAAAAAAAAAAAAAACAGGTTTTTTTGACCCCCACGATTTTCGGATTCTCTCTGACAGTTACAGCGATCAACAGTCAGAAACGACAGCACATTGGAAGCTAGAAGGGGAGTATAGGTACAGTACTGTTTCCAAGCGAATCATGAGTTGCAGTAGTGCAAGGGAGGATCAAGTTCGTGGCATCACGGACCTCGTTAGAGCCCAACTCACACACCTATCACGAGACAGAGAGCCGCAACTGACAGTTTCTGTCGCGTCACCCAGAAACCTGGATGGTGATCGGGATTCTGTACAGTCGACAAAATTTGGCGTTTTGTGAAATTCTCCCGTGGCATGGGTATGCATATCATGCTTGAGAGCCTCCGTCCATTAGTTCGGTAGAGCCTTGAGGGCGTCCACTTCTCCGTGCTTCTTCTTCTCCTTCTTCTTCTTCTCTCCGACTCGGAGTGATGTTTTCTTGACATAGATTAGTTTGCCAAAGCTGCTGCCTGCTGCGGTCATGGAAATCCGTGGACCATTGCCGATCGGGATCTTCGTTGATGCAGTCCATGAGTGACACCCCCCCCCCCCCACACACACACGGTAAAGCTTTCGTAAAAGTCAAACGGTTGATGTCTACAAAGTGAGAAACCTATACAGCTGTGCATTTCACATCTTGCAAGCCAGAGAAATACTGTAACGGAAATAGCTGCTCCAAGCGATGGGAAGCGTGAGCGTGGGAGAATCAAGGTTTAGAACCCAAAGCACTGATCCGGAAAATTGATGCATTAAAGATACTCCATAAGCGAGTCGGCATTGTGCCACAAAATGCCAGAAACGCACTCTGCCTGTCTTCTTTCTCTCTTCTTTTCTCTTCTTCTTTTTTTTTTTGGATGCTGGGAGATCTGTCTCGACCTCTCTCTTTCCGTCTTGCTTCCGACTCCGATTCCGATCTAGCCATGTTTTTTCTTTTCTCCTCTCCTCATGTACATTTTTTTTCTTCGATTACAAGCCATCATTGGAGCTAATGCCGCTCAAGACGTCTGCTCGCAAGCATATCCTCCGCTTCCAGCCAACGCATGAAATTTAACCCAGACGAATAAGAATTGGCTTACCCAAACCATCAGATCCTCCGGTTTTCGGGAACGACGCTAGCTTTAGCATAACTGCAACGGTCAGTTTAGGTTCGGGTTAGGTTTCGGACCGTGTGCCAGAGGCCTTGCCTCGACGGCAAACAGGAGGCAGGTCAAGTGAGAGATGATGATCAAGTTCCATCGGGTGTACAGTACAGTACTGTAGACGAGACGCCGAGATGGCTGAGTCTCGTCGTCGGATGGTTTACGCCTCGACTGTGCACAGTACACTCACACTCAGGCGGCCTTGTTGCAACACCTGTCCGAGACAAATACAGTACTGTACTGTACAGTACAAAGTGGATGACTGTTGCGTATGAATCTTGGGCGAAAAGAAAAACACGTGCACAGAGTCTCGATCTTTTTCTGACAAAGCCGATCGAGCATGTCATCCTTCTAATCCTCCCTCCCCTCTCTGCATTTTGGCGGAGCTGCGGATCTCAAAGGCGCCACACCCACGAGATGCATAACCTCTCTCTCTCTCTCTTTCTCCCTCTCTCTCTCTCTCTCTCCCTCTCTCTCTCTCTCTCCCTGTCTCTCTCTCTGTGTGTGCTCCGTTTAGAACTCAGAAGTAACCGTTACCGAGCTAACTTTGCTGCTACTATGCAGTGTATTGCATCCGATCGGGATAGAAGCATCCGGTTTCGGCATTAAGAGCAGCGTTTAGCTGCAATCGGCAACGATGATACGTGGGCAGCGAAACCAAGACGCCATCGAATTAAGCCAAATGTAGTGTGTGAGCGGCTGATGGAGAAAATAGAGTCGACATACAATGGCGGTATTGTTGTTGTTCCTGGCAGAAGAAAGAGGCTTAAAGAACTGGACCGTAGATGACATGTGCCGAACAAGGTATCGGATCGTCGGACCAACCCTAGAGTATCGAATTGTGAAAACAAGACGCATCCGGTTGCGCAGAGAAACATGCACTTCTTCCAATACGTTGCTTGGTTCTTCGATGCAACCTCGAAAAAGCTGACGATTGGCAGGCTCATCATTGGACCACAGAATCTTGGCAGCTCATCCAAGTATCCTCAAGTGGCATGCTATTCGACGACAACTATTTGTGTGCCAATGAGGACCTCTACATTGCATGAATGAGAAACAGGTTGAAAGGTCCATTCGGTGACCGGTGATTGTCTGTCGGAAAGAAGCGATGCATAGAGCGTTGTAGCTTCCCAACCTTTAATTGATCATGCACGACCATGTGGTGTGAACACGTTGTCCGTTGCATCCAGCTTGACCAGCACAATCGACGAACCACAATCTGCATGCGACCCGATTCCTTGAAACTAGAGCTCTCTACTCGCAAAAACATGCAGCATACCGTTTGCGATGTTGGCGGTGAGCTGCTCGCGATCGGTCATTGTCTTTGTCGTCGAGGACGTCTCGGTCTAGAATCCGAAGGTCCAGAATCCTAAGCGAGAAAGTTCCAAGATAGCGACATAGCGTTGCCGGATGAGATTTTAGATCGCCTTACAACGCTGTTTGGTACCCATTGTCCAGTCAAAAGGAGACGTTGTACCAATGGTGATTGTCTGTGCACGAGGACAAACAGCTTTTGTTACAATGGCTGGTCATTGTTGGGCTTTCCATGCCCCATTGATGCAGTTTTTTGACTTTGTTTTTGGGCAGAACACATCAATGCCTTTGCCTGTGCCATAATATGACCTGGTCCTTTCCGAACATGGCCTTGCTAGGATTCGTCCAGTCTATTGTGGTCGAGGTGGCAGAAGGATGCGGCAAAGCCGATGAGAAGCCGAAACCTTCGGGACCAACGGTGAGTGGTGCAATGGTGACGAGTAAAGCGTCAATGTGATGTGGCTGTTGCATGAGACTATCGATGACAGCTGCTCCGCCTTCGACCATGAGGCGTTGGATGCCGGCCATGTGAATGTGCTTGAGAAGCATAGTCCAGTCGAGCGATGCAGTTGATGGTGCATCGTGATCGATCTGAATGACTTCCGCGCCGGCCTCTTCGAGCACTTTGCGTCTTCCAGGGCTGGCATGTATCGATGAGAGAACGAGAGGCTGTCGACCGACACCGGCAGCATGGTTGCGAATGAGCTTGCAATCGACGGGCATCCTCAGCTTCGAATCGAGCACGACCGGTCTCGGCAGACCCGATACAGTCGGTGGATGTGAAAGAAGCCGTGCGTTGAGTTGCGGATTGTCGTTGAGAACAGTACCAATACCTACAAGGATACCATCGTGAAGTGTTCTCAACTTGTGCGTCATGATCATGCTTTCGCTGCCGCTCAAAGCCAGCTGTTCCTTTCCCGCCCCTGCTATCTTGCCATCCTGAGACTGTGCGAAGGTGAGTGTTACGTGTGTACGTTCTTGGCTCGCGGCGCTGGTGAAGTCGAGGTGGTCGCTGAGAAAGCTGCCCGCTTGCTCTTCGGCGGGAGAAGGAGAAGCCATCGCGGTTGCAGTGCAGCACTGACCCAACTCTTTGGCTGCAGTACTAGACCCTTGGTATGATCAGCTGGCAAGCTTGGATTATGAGCCTAAGCTGCTATGACCTGGACTCCAATACGCTAATCGTCGTTTATCCGTGGCTGGAAGGGGGAAGGGATCCGTTTCCGTTTCAATCGTATATCGACGTAGCTCCTGCTCTTTCGGGTGTAGTATGATGTCTTGCGCGGTGCGTACTGATGCGGTCGGGTGATCCAGCAGGACAACGGACCAGTCGGTTGGTGGTCAAAGAGCAGATAGAGGTGCATGGTTGGTGTCACGTAGATTTCTTCTTCTGAAGGCCTGAACGTTGCGCTCAGGCCAGCTAGTTACACAAGAGAGGACCCTTATTTTGTGGCTCCTGTTTTTTTTTTTGTTTTTTTTTTGTTTTTTTTTCGGAGCTTGCGGCGCTTACTGCGAGCGTTACGCGGTTTTTATGCCGTGTCGCATTCCTCCCCGCTTTGTACGATCATCCGACTCTAGAGACTGAACAAGCATATAGAGCGCCTTCTGTATACCGAAGCGACAGCAAAAGGATATACCGACGGTATCAACTTGCTCCGTATCAGCGAAGGAAGAGAGAGAGCGAGAGAACGTGGGGCAGCGAAAGTCGAAAGAATGATTTCAAGCCGAGAGCGCTCTGGAGCGTGAAAAAATGAAATCGCTGTGTGGACCCTGAGATGGCGGAGCGTGACAAGAGAGCTCTTGGTTGGCGTCGTTTGCTTTTCCTTCCGACCACCATCGTGCTTGCCTCCAACTTGGTTCTGGGACAACCCTAACCTTGTCGACACCGCAAATCTAGAATTTCAACCAGCGCGCCGGCTTTCTTCCGTTCAACGCAGCGGTCGAGACTCTCTCCCTCTCCGCTTCACTCCGGTTGCCCCACCACCGCAGTTCCTCACCTCAGGTCCCTCTGTCGCACTGAACGCTGCAACGAGTTGCTCATATCGAGGCAAACAAGCTCATCCACCTTGTATTGTCAACACGATCATTCCGGACCGGTCCATTTCGATCAGCAGCACAATGGCGATCGATCTTCCAGCAACAAGCGGCGCATCCGCCGTCGTCGAGGTCTCCATCGACGGTAAACCGGCATCCATAGGATATGACCATGAGTTTCTCTACGTGGTCCGAGGTCATCACAAGCAAGCAGCAACCCAAACCGGCAAAGCGCATGTGCGAGTGCCACTAGCTCTGGTGCTGAACGCCTCCTTCGTCTCCGATTCGGATGGCGGTTCCCTCCTCGTCCGACTGCTATCACCGCCAGTGCAAGCGCAAGGCCGAGAGTCTGCAGGTCCATTCTCATTCTTCAAGAAAGAGAAGACCCCACCAAAATGCATGGAGTCACTGTCACAACAAGCGTACGAGGCGCTCGGCCCCTCCGCGCGTGCCGAACGGTTGAGAGAACAGCTCGAAGGACCATGCTCCAGCCTTCGTCTCGTCAAGATCGAAGCGCGAGTTGTTGCAGGCAAGGACGGTGCTGATGTCGAAGCAAAAGCCCATGCCTGGGTCGACCATGTCATGAGCCAAGCCTATAAGGACGTCAAACCATACAAGCGCGTCAAAGTGCTGATCAACCCAGTAGGAGGCCCTGGAAAGGCGAGACAACTCTTCGAAAGTCGCGCGCGTCCCATCCTAGAAGCTGCCGGCTGCAAACTCGACATCACAACAACGACGCATCGAATGCATGGGCTTGCGATTGCACGAGATCTCAATGTGGAAAATTTCGATGCAGTCGGAGTGGTGAGCGGCGACGGTCTGCTTCACGAGATTCTCAATGGGTTTGCAACTCGACCGGATGCTGACAAGGCGCTGGCTCTACCTTTGGCGCCCATCCCAGCGGGAAGTGGCAATGCCATGTCGATCAACCTCCTCGGTGTCCATCAAGGCTTCAGTCTCGCCCTGGCATGCCTCAACATCATCAAGGGCAGACCGATGAAGCTCGACCTGCTTAGCGTGACGCAGCCTGCATCCGCTTTCCCCCCTGGTGTCCCTGTGCCTGGCAGACCGCTCAGTGGCACTCTCAGCAAGCGCGGAGCTAAGGCACGACGCGATGGAACCCTCAACGGTGGTAGCACCGTCAATGACAGCGCACGAGGCTCGGAGGATGTGGCTCGACTCATTGATGCTCCCTCCAAGCCCTACATCCAGTACTACTCGTTCTTGTCGCAAGCCATTGGCATCGTCGCTGATCTCGATTTGGGGACGGAACACCTTCGTGCGCTCGGTGATACGCGCTTCGTTATTGGATATGCAACCTCGGTGCTCCGAAACGCCAAGTGCGAAGTTGACGTTGATGTCAAGCTCGGCACTCGTGGCAGTAAGAACAAGGCCGAGATGCGTCAACGCGTCATCGACTTTAACAAGGGAAGTCAGCAGCCTGCTACCACTGGCAATGATCCGGCTGCATCTGCTGCAGAAGCGGCCTCGGCGGCAACGCCCGCCCCGAGTTCAGACACGGCTCCGACGACCGAGACGAATGGCGCCACCGCCCAGGCACAGGCTGGAGAGGGCAGCGCACCATCGACTACGCCCAGGCTCGTGCATGGCGTTGTCACCGAGCCCCTCACATCCGATGGCAATCCTCCACCCCCCTTTGACATGCGCGATCCATCATGGCAAAGCACGTTCCTCCCCGCACAGACAGCGCAACAAGTCGGTGCCGCCCTCGCCAACCCTCATGACTCTGTTGCCCCAACCGGCTGGGTCCGTATTCAAGACTCGATCGCCAGTCTCTACGCCGGTAAAGTCCCCTTTGTCAGTCGCGATCTGATGCAGTTCCCCTTTGCCCTTCCCAACGATGGCACCATTGACGTCTCCATGATCCTGCATGCTGGTGGACGAGTTGCCAAAGTGCCCGAAAACGGATATGCCGAAAACGGCCAGTTGGTCTACCAAAAGGCCATGACATACCTCAAAGTTGAGGCGATCAGGGTGACACCAAGACGGAAAGAAGGGGATAAAAAGTTAAAAGGAGGTGGACTGATCAGTATCGATGGTGAAAAGGTACCCTATGCCGCTTTCCAGGTCGAAGTGGCGCAAGGATTGCAGTACTCGGTCCTGTCGTTGTATGGACGGTTCTGTGTGGCTGTTGTGGAGCCTCCTTCGACGACGTGAGGCTTGCAAATACAGACACTCTGGAGCTTCCGCAAAGATGGTCGAATGAGCATGCTCAAATTTTGCTTCTTGTAGTTCCTCTAATAGATACCATCTCGTCTCGGAATCACTTCTCGGGAATCACAATGAAGGGGACACGGTGCGTGCGACTGCTTGATTCTTTTACATCTTGACAGAAAGCTCGGAAGTGGGGAGAAGGTCGGTCAGACGTCAAGTATGAAACTCGGCATGTCTTCTACAGCTTTGAATGCATAGTCGATTTAGAAGCACTTCACATTGTATCCGAAAGCTATCGTACAGTTCAGGGTACTATACTGTACATCACCATTTCTCCACGGAAGGTCGAAGATCGACCTCAAACGACCAGACGCTTCTTGGCTGTCTGGCAGTATCCAGGTAGACCTGAGCGATGGCATCGGCGTCCATGCGCGATTCTGGCGCATAGTCCTTACCGAGGAATTGATCGGTGCGATCGGTTACGATGATTCCATCAATGATAAAGTGAGATACGTGGATACCCTTGGGACCCCATTCACGGGCTAGACTTTGGCCAAGGGCTCGAAGGCCGAATTTGGCGGCTGCAAAGGCGGAAAAGTTTGCGCTGCCTTTGATGGATGCTGTGGCTCCTGTGAGTAGGATGTTTCCGAGGGGTGATTTAGGATCGTTGTTGTCGGAAGGGGCGGAGGAAGTGATGGCTTTGAGAATGGCTTGGCTGAATACGAACCCTCCATATCTGTCGATTGTGACACCTCCAAGACAGAGAAAAGTCAGCCAATGTCTCATTCGAACAAGACCAGACTGGAGAATAGTACTTACACTTGAATCTTGAGCGCTTCCTCCAACTGACTAGCTTTTGTTTCCAAGAAAGGTGCTCGAGCGAATCCTCCTCCTGGGTTGAAGACTCCTGTGTGAATGTAGGCACCTTGATGTTGAGCTCCTGCTTTTCCGGTTGCGAAATGTTCTTGTACCTGTTGAATAGTGGAATGGACCGAAGCTTCGTCCTGTACGTCGACTGCGTATGCCACCGCTTTGCCGATGCTGTTGCTACCAGAGGAGGAGGAACTGTTGTTGATCTGTGCCGCCAGAGACTCGAGACGATCTTTGGATCGGGAGAGGAGCGCTACGGGATGGCCTTGTTCGGCGAATTTGCGGGCTACGCTAAACCCAAGCCCTGGACCGGCACCGACGACTACGACGATCTGCTTTGCTGCTGTAGAGATCGACATGTTGGCTGTTGGCAATGCTACGATATCGAGCAAGGTTCGGATGGAGTTTGGATGGGAGGGATCGAGTTGGGAGCGGGCGAGCGAGGGATGTGGTTATATAGCCGAAGAGAGGAGAGCGCGCACGGTCTTAAGAGTTTATATTGTAAAGCAACAACACCCTGCAGCGAAACGGAGAAAAAAAAGAAAAGCAGAGGCAGAGGCAGAGGCAGAGGCAGAGGCAGAGGCAGAGGCAGAAGAGTGGAGCTCGTAAAATCACGTCACCATGGCTCCATCTGCCGTATATCGTGATGGGCGCGTTTATTGCCGAACGCCATCAGATATTGCCGCCGGTGACTGGTCGTACAAGGGTTGCGATCGACGCAATGGTTACCGCAGAGCACACTACCGACCATGAGCTGTACCGAGATGTTGTTGTTCGTGTACGGTGAGCGGTGGAGAACACCCTCCAGCACAGCCCAATAAGGTGTAACGAGCTCCTTTGTCAGCTTTACTGTACAACGAACCAAGGCACAGATTGTTAAAGCTCGAAATGACCGCTTTGATTTTACGACAGTAAGGTGGGAATCTGTCTGTTCAAAGATCACCGCCAACAGTTCAAAAAAGAAGAACTGCTGACTGTTCTCCATACTCTCATGCTTACTGCTTGCCATGCTGTGTTGAAGAGAGAGACGGATTTAGGCATGTGCGTGTTGTACTGTATGTAAGTAGCCGGCGACCCGATTCCGACTGTTTTTTCTTTTTTTTTTTTCTTTTTTTTTTCTTTTTTTTTCTTTTTTTTTTCTTTTTTTTTTGGGTTGTGTGTTTGCCTACGGCCTCTAAGTTAAGCTTTCATTTCCTGCGGCGTTTTGCCTTTGATTTTCCTCTTTTTGCCATCTCTGGCTGCATGCACATTTTGAGCGTGCGCGCACCAGCCAGCCCACAAAGTCGGACGGTTCGTGCATGTGAGTTCTGCAGGTGTGTGGTCTTCATCATTCATCTTCCGATTGCTGTTATACCTTTGCCACCATTTACCTCTCGACTCGTCAAATCTAGATCCCGGTTCACGCCAGTGCTTGCGCTCTCTAGGTGACGATTACGATCTAGCAGCATCAAGACAGGATTCCACCTCGCTTTTGCGGAATCGCTTTCGGCAGCACACTTCCACTTTCCAGCAACGACCAGTCGAGCGTTTTCAAACACGTACCCTAAGCAACACCATCTAGAGCTGGCATCCCCGGATACGAAGTTGACAACATGCCATTCCACAACCCTTTGGCGAGACAACCAGACTCGTACGTCAAAAAGAAGGAGTACGAGTTCAAAAAGACGCTCGGCGAAGGAACATTCGGTATCGTCAGATCAGCCACTTGGAAAGCAGCCGATCCGCCCATCAATGTGGCAGTCAAGGTGATCAGCAAGCGTATCCTACGTGGACATGACGAGATTGTCAAGGATGAGATGAATGTTCTCAAAGGTCTGGATCAGCCTCACGTGGTCAAGTTCTTGGATTGGTTTGAGAGCAAAGACAAGGTAAGCACTACGCAGAGAAAAAATTTCCCCCCTTTTGCATCCATCACATACTGAAAAAGCAGACCCGCTTGATGTTCGCATTTCGGACTACAGTACTACCTTGTGTTTGAAGAAGCAACGGGAGGCGAGCTCTTTGAGCGCATCCTGGCACGTGGACGATTTACCGAACTCGACGCCTGTCGAACCATCCGAGCCGTCTTGTCCGCCATCCAATATCTGCATCACCACAACATTGTCCATCGCGACATCAAACCTGAAAACATCCTCTACCGTACCAAAGCCGAAGACGCCAACGTAGTGCTGGTCGATTTCGGCATCGCTGCCCACATGAAGGACGACAACGAAGTTCTCACCTCGGTCTGTGGCAGTTTCGGCTATGCTGCACCCGAGATCCTTGCCAAGAAGGGCCACGGTAAAGCGGTAGACATGTGGAGTTTGGGTGTCATCACGTACACCATGTTGTGCGGCTACACTCCCTTCCGTTCGGACGACCCGGCCGCATTGGCAGCAGAGACTCAGCGCGGAAAAGTGGAGTTCCATGATCGGTACTGGAAGAACGTGAGTGCAGAAGCCAAAGATTTCGTCAAAGCGTGTCTGACGGTGGATCCCAAGAAACGCCTCACGGCCGATCAAGGGATGGCGCATCCATGGCTCACCGAACACAGCGAAGAGACTCAGGGCGTCCACGACATCTCGGCTGGTTTGCGAGAGAACTACAGGAAACGGTGGAAATCTGCCATCGCAGCAGTACGCGCTTCGACCAAGTTCCGCACTTTTGCACAGCTCGCCAGCGAGAGCCGTGCGGGAAGCCAAGCACCGAGTCCAACAGCAGCGCCGGGAGAAGGAGAGGCACCATTTGCAGATGACGCCGGTAAAATCTCACCTCCAACAAAGAGAGAGTTGTACAGCGAGGATGAGGAAGAGGAGGATGGAGAGGCGAACGAATGGTTTGATACCGAGGATGGTAGTGCTGCAGCTGCCAAGGAGAAGGATGCGTCGATGGCCAAGGGCGAATCGGCGAAAAAGGAAGAAGGATTCGTAGAGAAGCTCGAACACAAGTTGGACGGCTTGCATCTCGGATCGTCTTCGAACAAGTAGGCAAGTTCTTGGTTTCTCTCGACATGCACTCGAATCTTGTGTTGTTGGACTGTTAGACGGTTGCATTTCTGTTTGGCCCCGCAATGTGTTGTTCTCTCTCTCTCTCGTTTCTGTCGTTTCAGTCTCATCTCCCTCTTTGTACTGTACTCTATGCAGCTCCAAGAAAGCTATCGGATCGTCTCCACTCACTTCATATGTGACTTTTGCTTTCGAGATGGGAACAAAGGCTTGGCTGGTTGCCTGGCTCATCTCGTAGATCCACATGAGGCATCCTTTGTCGCGAGACATCCGCCCGCCTGCCAATCGCGTCACGAGTCTAGCAATTTCCTCATACTTGGTAAGAAAGAGGTAGGCTTTTGGAAATTCGGCCTTCGAAAATTGAGCTCCTAAAAATGCGTTGCAAAATCCGAGACCAACAGACACACAGGAACCCACACACACACACAAAAAGTTAAGCTTCTCTCTCTCTTGTGCAAACAATTTGAGCGCGTCATCAGGTCTGAGAGACAAAATAAGGAAAGGGCAGCTGGCAAGTGCACGCGCGCCAAGCACCTTCGGAAGAAACAAAAATTCAATAAATAAAAAAGGGACAGCGGCAGCGCTAACTCTACACTCTATTCTCTGTACAAAGAACAAGAAGAAGAAGAGGAGGGATGGTCTTATCGTGAAGAGAGTGCATAGCCAACGGTGCACACAGATCCGATCCAATTTCCAGCTCATACAGCAAAGCACTCTACGGCACAGATATCGGGCTGCATAAAGTGGGTTTTCGCTTGGACCCCACCGTCAATGTCCCACACGCACACACACACACACGCACGCACCGCGACTCCGACCAATTCGTTTTGCCGACCTCAGCAGTTACGCTTTCTTCCCTTCTCTTGGTGTCCTTCTCATCCCCCAGCCTCCCCGCACACTCTACTGAAAAACGCTGTTTGCTTCATTCCTCGGCCGCACACACACACAAACACACCTTTCCTCTCTCCCTCCTCTTTTCTGTATCTGAGACAGAAACGGCCAGGCTCGTTGATCAAGCCAGGTCAACGAAAAGACGAAAGAGACCCTTGGCACTCGAGCTCATGCCTTCTTCCTCGCAAAACGCCGATCCCCAATCTTCCTCCCAACACACCACCACCACCATCACCACCACATCCCTCGACACATCATCGATTGCTGGCGATCGTATCCTGTCCGATTCACGCTCTGCAAACGTCTTGACCGGCGGGCGTGCCCCCCACTCCACCAAGGAGGATTCCCTTACATCTACAGATCCAACCCTCAACAACTGCAGCAAGACAAGCTCATCGGTTCTTTCCCACAAACGCTCCGTCAAGTCCATCACAAAGCAATACGAAGTTCGACAAGACACCGCCTCGGCTGCTTTGCATCTTCGCGTTCCTTTGTCCACTTCTCGTCCTTCGTCACCTACCTATTGCGCTTCGCAGCTGTTTGCAACCGCGTCAAATCAGCACCAGTCTCAGAGTCTCGACGTGCCACATACGTCGGCTTTGCAGAAACGTAGTTCCTTCTTGCTGCCTAGCAATTCAGATCCGACAACATTGTCTGCTACCCCGCCAAGGCCTCGAAGTCTCAGCAGCAGTTCAGGCACTACCTTCTCCAGATCGCCTTCTATCAGGCTTGCCAGCGGTTCTTACCCTTCCACACTTAGACCACCTGTCAAGAAGGCTTCCGATTCTTCGATTCGATCGCTGCCCGAGCCTCCCCTGCCGCTTCCCCAAGTCGCAGATAAGTCCTCGTGTCCCCCGTCCCCTGTCAATATCGGAGGAACGGCTGCCCCAGAAGCGCCCACCACGGCCGTCACCATGAACACATCCCAGGAGGAGACATCTGCTGCGCCCGCGTCAAAATCGCTGCAGAGCACAGCCCCACCGCAGGACACAGCTAAACCGCAAAATGCTCACGAGCACAACCCCACCCTCGAACAAAACGACGTCGAGGACGAAGCCCTCTACGAAGGCATGGACAGCATCACCGATCTCGATGGACACACAGGCGCCAATGGCACAGGGCTCACCGCCTCCTCCATCGATTTCTCCAAAATGACGCTCGCCGAACGACGCGAGCACTCGCGACGACACTCTCACATCCACAGTCGCAATCTTAGCGTCTTCTTCCCTCGTCCCGGTACCGAAGCCGAGGCCGAATCTGATGCCGTCAAAGCGCGCGAGCACTTTGAACAGCAGCATCACCACCACCAACATGTCGCACCCGCAAGTGCTGCTTCTACATCCTCGGCCACGGGCACCAACACCAGCAGCAGCGACTCGAAAGTGCATCGTCGTGGCAACAGCGGTAATCGACCGCAGATCACCGTCAGCACCGATGCCAGTACGCTTTCCCCGCGCTCAGCTAGCTTTGCTGCACTCACGGCGAATGAGAACACCAACAAGAACAGCAGCAAGCTCGGTGCTCCCGACAATCATCTCGGCGGCGATCTCAGCCCAAGCCCAACAAAGAGCAGAAGGGGACATCACCATCGTCACAGTGTCGCCATGTTGGATTCGGGATTGAGCCCGATTGCGGCCAACAAGCAGAATGGTGGCCATGGAATGGAAAGATCCACCTCTTCAACTTCGTGGAACTCGGACGCTTCCCACAGTGTGCCTTTCGACCACCACCACCATTCACACAACCACAACCACAATCACGATCACAGCCACACCCACAGTCATGGTCACAAACACCGTCGCTCCCTCCACGTACGCACAGTCTCTGCCCTCGGCCATATTCCACAAGCCTCGCGGCCGCTGCTTCTATTCGGTATTTCGCATTTCGGTCTAGGCGCTGCACTCTGGATGGCGGGGCAAGAGGTTGATTCTCTTTCTGCGACGGGGCTCGGTTATCTGGTTGTCTTTGACGCTATGGGAATTCTCAGCAGTGCCTTGTCCGATTGGGCGCTCGAATGGGAGCAGCACGCCAGCGATCAGCGAAGACGAAGCGGCAAGACCGAAGGTACAACCATGAAGCGACCCTACGGAATGCATCGTGTTTCGACGCTGCTGCATTTCGTCCAGACCATCTACTTGCTCTTTGCAAGCGTCTACGTGCTCAAAGAGTCTGTCGAACATGCTCTCCTCGAAGGAGGCGGCAGCAACGCCGCAGGGGCAGAAGGAGGACGGGTGGAATCAGCTTCGGGACACGACCACTCTCACGCGCACGCAGAGCACTCGGTGGGCATTCTCATGCCCAACCTCTTGCTAGCTCTCTCCCTGGCCGCTTGTGTGTTTTCCAACATTGTCATGGGAAACCACGCCCGGTTGGTAGCCGCGTGTGGGATCAGCACAGCTGCCTCTGGTGGGGCTCCCGGTGGGCCACGTCACGGACGCAGTGGATCGGTATTGATGCGTCCCTCTGAGCTGGCATCTCCTCTGCTGGCGTTGTTGGCGAATCCTTTCAGCTTGACGGTACTCTTCTTCAGCTCGGCGCTGCTGTTTGCAGGTCTCACCATGCCCTCGATCCAAGTGGCTGCGCTGGATAAGGTGCTGGCGGGCCTAGAATCCGTTTCCATGTTTTACGTCGCTTATCCGGCCTCTGTCGCACTGGGAAAAGTTCTTCTCCAGACAGCACCCTCGGAAAGCTCGCCAAACAAGCAGCAGCTCAAGCGGGCGTTGAAGCTGGTAGAACAGCATCCGCTCATATCCTACGTACCTCCGCCGAACCTGTGGCAGCTCACACCTCCCACTTCGGCACTGGTCCAGGCCGATCGTGGATCGGGTATGCTTTCTGGTGGTGGGGCGTCTGGAAGGGGTATGCATTTTGGTAGCAAGACAGCCTCGTTGGTGGCTTCGGTGACGGTGTTTTTGAGGGCAGAGGCAACGGATGAGGATTGCTTTGAAATGACCAAGTGGGTCTGGGAGAAGTTGGCACCGAGTGTCGGGGCAGGGAGAGGGCTGATGGCGGGGGAGATGCTGAGAGGCACGCAGAGGGCGGGTGAGCTGACGGTGTGTGTAAAGAGAGAGGGACATGAGGAGGATGGTGCCCAGCATAGCTTTGGCGGTGGCTGTGGACATGGACATGGTCATGATCATGCGCACGATCATGCGCACGGACACCACAATCACAGCCATCACAGCCATCACAGCCACGGCCATCATGGACACAGTCACGGCCATGGTCATTCTGCCCACTCTCACGATCACAGCCATGGCCATGACCACAACCACGGACACCATCATCATCACTAGAGCCTTTTCACACCCCCTTTTTCACGCTTCATCCCTCTGTCACCCTTTCAACACATATGCTTCTACCTATCGCACAAATAGACAAGATTGAAAAGCACCCCCCTTTAACAAAGCAATGCTTATGTGTGAGCTTTTTTGGATGGCCTAAACTTGAAATCCGGCTAAGCATTTTTGGCAAGATGTCGGAGTTGGCCGAGCCACATGACACTGAAAAAGATGTGAGAGCCAGAAAGCACGTGCGCACGCTTTCTGTGTTGTGCTGTTGTTGCTGCAGTGACTCGAACGATAACGAAGATCGAGAGTGATTTGGGGCAGCCGATGCGCAGGGATGGTAAAATTCCAAATATCTGCCCGATCCGATTTTGCTTTGAGAAGAATTGAAAAAAAAAGGAGGGCGCATCATCATCCGCTTTCCCAACGGCGGATCTTCGGATGCATAGCAGAGACAATACAGTCCAGAACAGAGAGAGAGTCATCTTGTTGGCTTGCGGATTTTGATCTGTGGTACTGTATCTAATTGTTCCCACTTTACCATCACAACCCCACCTGCTCACGATCAGAACCTCATCACCTTCTTTTCTCGCATCCTACATCTACATCCACATCCACACATTCACACTCTCTCTTTTACTTTGGGGGTTGAATCCTATCCAATCCTCGCATTCAACAAATCTTTACTTGTGACATCACAACGACAAAAAACAGCTGCTGCCGAGCATGTCGAACCTTCTCAGTGCCGAAAACCTCAACGGGCGACTTCTTTTCGCCATCCCTAAGAAGGGACGACTTTACGAGAAATGTCTCGAGATTCTCTCTGGAGCCGATGTTCAATTCAAACGTCAACACCGACTTGATGTTGCTTTGGTGCAAAATCTACCCATTGCTCTTGTTTTCCTTCCCGCCGCCGATATCCCCCGTTTCGTCGGCGAAGGAAACGTAGATCTCGGCATCACCGGGCAGGACATGGTTGCGGAAGCAGGAGAAAAAGTCTCTTCTCTCATCAGCGAAGAGCTTCAACTTGGGTTTGGAAAATGTTCTCTCGATGTCCAGATCCCCGATCCTTCTCTCCCTGCCAACTCTGGTAAAGGCATCAACAGTGTTGAAGATTTGGTTGGTAAAAAAGTCGCTACTTCATTCGACTATCTCGCCGGAAAATTCTTTGCCGAACTCGATGCCAAAGTTACGGCTCAACGTCAAGCTTCTGGTCAACTGAAAGATGGGCAAGTTCTCAAGACTCAAATCGAATATGTTGGAGGTTCCGTTGAAGCCGCATGTGCCCTTGGATTGGCAGATGGTATCGTAGACCTGGTAGAGTCGGGTGAAACCATGCGCGCATGCGGCTTGACAAACATCTCCCAACTCCTCACCTCCCAAGCTGTCCTCATCAAACCTTCCACCCCTCACCCAAGATCCGACACGGATCTCATCACCCTAATCACCGCCCGAATCCGCGGCGTCATCGCAGCATCCAAATACGTCCTGTGTCAGTACAACGTTCAGAAGAAAGACCTCCAACAGGCGCTCGAAATCACCCCCGGTAGAAGAGCCGCTACCGTAAGCCCTTTGGAGGAGAAAGATTGGAACGCAGTCAGCAGTATGGTGTTGAAAGCTCAGGTTGCTACCATCATGGATCAGTTGGAAAAAATAGGCGCTAGCGATATCTTGATCGTAGGCATCAACAACTGTCGTGTCTAAAAAAAAAAAAAACAAACAGAGGTGACAAGAAGAAGAAGATACAGTCTGTAGATATGTCTTTGGGGACAATGCAACGCTCTTGTTGAATCACTTGCCATGTAGATCCCCCATTCGCCTTCCGCTTTGTGGATGCTGGTGCTCGATCCTGTGTTGAAGACCATAAAAGTCTGCCCTTGTCTCTGCACTCACACACACACACACACACACACACACACACATCTGGATCTGTCCACAGTTGTCTGTTTGTGCATCTATCGCAAGGCAACAGTCTATAAATAAAAAACCCCGCATCATCTTACACTCTACTCTAGCTTATCCCTCCCCAAAATATTCCCAATCTCCCTCCTGGGTTGCAACCAACCTAGGAAAGAAGGGAATCTTCTACCCTCGGTATGATAACTAGTAAACGCGGTCGAACTAGACATTTGCGAACTGACGCTTTCCGACCTGCCCCTTGCTGCTGCCGCACCCACTGGCGTCACATCCATGTCCTCGCCAACCGCCGAATCGATCGGAATCGCCGGTCCACCACCCCCCAGCGCCGGCAACAGGGGGATAAATCCATCCGCCTCGCTCTTCTCCAACAGATAGTTGGCAAACGTGATCAGATAGCCATACCTCTGCAGATAGTTGGTAAAGACCGTCGTGAGATGCTTGTGCTTCTTCGTTCCAAACTCTGCATTGTCAGCACGCAACTTGGAATCGTAGATGGCTTTGCGAAGGTTTTGCACCGCTTCCATACGGTCGATGGCTCGATCGGTCAACTTCTTGGCCAGCTTTCCATGCGACAAGACTCCTACGAGTTGCAAGATCGTTCGCCATTCTCCCTGAAGCCAAAGATCATCCTCGCGATTGTCAAGGTTGTCCTTGGGTTGACCAAACGCCGCATCCTCATCATTGGGAATGGTTGCGCCGGTGGCGGTGGTCACGGCATCATCGGCGGATGTAGATGTAGGCAAGATGATGGATCCAGACATTTCGTAACTGGACACCAGCTGATCACCGTAATGCCAAACCGTCGAGACGAGAGAAGCGATCACCATACCCGTAGTTGTCCGTCCTCGACCCATCTGACAATTGAAGACGCACGCGGATCCCGTCTGCAATGCCGTGATGACTCGCTCCTCCAACTGCGAAAACACCGCAGGCACCGGCGCCTGCTCGTCCGTAATCGCCAATCGAGCATAGTCCACCTTATACCCTTCACGCTGTACCAGCTCGTACACCTCCCTGGGAGTCAGTACGTCTCCTTCCTTGACCGTCTCCCAAACGGGGATAATGTCGAATTCGCCCTGGCGGATTTCCGTCTCGTCGTGCAGGAGTACACGTCCTCCTCGCTCAGCGGCTTCTTTGAGCATATCGTTCTTCAGCGCCACTTCCATGCCTTCGACAACGTCGGTGGTGACTCCCGTGGCTTCGATGTTGGTGATCGGTTGATCGGCAAGTCGCAACACATGTGGACGACCGTTTACGTACAGCACCGGTTCCTCTCGCAACGAAGTCCATACCACCTTTGCCGGTCCGTTCGGAGAAGCACCCATCCGGGTCAATCCTCGACGCAAACCCTCTACAGTCGGCATGCCCGAACCCCACGTCTCCCGTCCATGGCTCACCAGAGGCGTTCTGGGTGTCATCGGCGTCGACGGCTGGTTCGTCGCATTTGCCTGACTCGTCGGTGGCGTCAACAACAGCGGAACACCACGCAAATTTGGCATCCCATCGATGCGTTCCGGCAGACCAAGCTTCAAAATACCACTAAAGAAGTCAGACTTGAGCATCGTGTATGCCGACAAGATGCTGCCACTACGGTGCGAAACCACCTCCTGCACCTCATCCGACAGTGCCATTCCATCGCTCGCGTCCACCTTTTGCAGTGGCATGATGGTGGAAATGTCGATCTTGTCAAACTCCTTTGCGATCGTCTCGAACACCGGCTGGCGCGTGACGAACGAACGGAAGCTCGGGGCAGCCTCGAGCAAATCGGGCCGAGTCTGCGTGAGGTAGGACTGGAAGACGATGAGCAAAAAGTAGCGGCGGAGATTATGGATGGCACTCTGGATACGTTTCTTGCGCAAGGCTTCGTCTTCGGTGTCTTCGGCGGCGAGACGTGCTTCTTCGATGGCTTCGCGAAGGTTGGTGACGGAGGCACATTGGTCGATGCAGTCGTCGACCATTCTCTTGACTTCGAGACCTTTGGGGATGACGCGGAGGAGACTGTTGATGACGTGGTAGCTGAGAGGGGCTCGCTTGGGTGGGTGGCTGCCCTCTGTGGATCGTGAATCGGCCGTGTCGTCAAGCAGGTCGGCGTTGACGGTCTCACGTGCGTACGGTGTTGCAGAGCCGCTGTCTTGAGCCGAAGGCGAAAGTCGGAGACCGTCCGAGTGATCCTCATCTCCATTGCCCTTCGTTGAACTCTCGTCGTCGTCGCGCACCTCCTGCAGCTTCGATTCGGGAAGCTTGCTCTGGCCCTGCTTGAGCCATCGGGCGATCATCAGGATGAGAACGGCCGTCATAGTACTGCGGCCTCTTCCGAGCTGACAGTTGAGCACGATAGGCTGCCTCTCCACGTTGGCCTGCAGCACAGTGGAGAGGAGCTCGCTGATGTCGGAAAAGTCGGGCGGCTTCTCTGCAGTCATGGGGATTCTTCGGAATCGCAGCTGAACCTTGTCCTTGAAGTCTGTTCCGATATTGGTCATGATTTCCTGGACGGTATCCACATCCGATGGGTTGGCCTCTTCCCAGATGGGAATGACGGTGCCGTCCGATGTTTCGGTGTGCAACAGAAGCCGTCCTTCGCCAGACTCCAGCTCATTGACAACATCGTTCTTCAGCCTGTCTTCGAGCAACAAAAGGCGATCCCAGTTGATACCGCTGTACGCCTTGATGTTACGGAGCGACATACCCTTCTGACGGAGGCAGTATGGCTTGCCGTTGACATAGACGATAGGCTCCTCACGAAGGTTAATCCAGGTGACTGTGCGGGGTGGATAGCTCGAAGCATCGGTCTTGGAAGCATAGTGCTCTTGCAGAGCAGCAACGACGTTTCGAATGCCGTCGACGGTGGGCTGACCAGTGGCAAAGATGTTGCTTCCGGGGATGCGACGGAAGTTGACAGTGCCACGGATGGGCAGACCCGAGTTCCTTTCGATGAACTTGCGCCAAATATCGCACTTGAGCAGGGTGAAGGGTCGCAAAACGATACCAGCTCGGTTGCGAATCACATAGTCGGCAAATTCGTCTCCAGGCACCTGTGCTCCTTGACCCGACACTTCACCGAATCGGCTCTGCAGCTTTTCTGATGTGGCGACAAGCTCGCCTGCCTTGCCACCGCTAAGGATACGAAGGTCACCGACGGGGTCGAAGAAGTACAAGCGGCGACCCTTGGATCGGATGAGCTGGATACCACGCCAGATCTCGGCTCGGTTCTTTAGCCAGTTTGCGAATCTGTGCTGGAAGGTGGCGGTCTTACTGGCGTTGACGTAGCTGGCAAATGCGACGAGGAAGAAGTACTTTTCGAGCGACTTGGCTGCCTTCTCGAGATGCAAGGCGGCCTGCGCCTCATCAAGGGCATCGGTCGAGTATCGGATTCTTGAAGAGAGGATCGTCTCACGCAAGTTGGTGACATGGGCACAGCAATCGATGGCGACGTCGACGACGGCCTTGTTCTCGAGACCCTCGTCGAGAAGACCAGCCAGTTGTCGAATGACACCGTAGTCGCCCGAGTTGGCCTTGCGGAGAGATTCGAGCAAGGCAGGGTTGGAGAGGAGGATTTCGATGGTGGACTGCGAGTCGCGGGTCGACAGGCTGACGTTGAGGACACGGATGAGCCGCAGAAGCGACAAGTTCTGGGCTTGTTGTTCGCTGGCCTGCCTGAGCGAACGAGCGACGCCCGAATGAGGAGTACCGTTGGCAGGAGTCTGCAAGGGTGACTTTTGCTGTTCCGAGAGGGGGGCGAAAGGGTCTTGGTAGCCGAGCAGGAGCACCTGCTTTCTACGCAAGATGACAGCAGCCACCATGGCAAAGGTGGTACGGGTGAAGCCGATACCGCAGTTGGCTACGAGGCTTGTTTCGGTGGGATCGAGGTCCTTGATGACTTGGGTGTAGGCGTCGAGATAGTTGTTCTCGATAGCTTGATCCTCGGCAATGGGAATACGGTGGTAGTCGACCCTCCAGCCTTCGGCCTTGACACGGTCCCATACCTCACGGACGGTGTGTACGGATGCTTCATCAACGGCGATCCAAGTGGGCTCAATCTGACCAGTAGCAGTCTCCTCGTGGACCATGAGAAGACCACCGTACTTGGCCGACTCGCGGAGAATGTCTTGCTTGAGGCGCGACTCGATAGCTTCGAGGTTGTCTGCACGGATACTGAGTTCGAGCGTGCTGACGGGTCTCTCGGCCTCTCGAAGGACGAAGGGTCTGCCTCCTACATAGATGACGGGCTCTTCTCTGGTGCAGACCCAGACGCATTTGCGGGATTTTTCGGAACGCGACGACGACTTTGTGTTGTCGGCGGTTGTATCTTGGGCCTGAGCGAGAGATGGAGATGCCAGAGGAGAGGCAGTCTGCGGAGAAGAGGTGGAAGGCGCGCCAGCCGAACCCAAGCTGGATAGCCGCGAATCGAAACTCTGCGAGCCGCTCGTGTCTTTGGTGGGTCGAGCGTTGAGTACGGAGAGAATGGTCTTGAGACCGGTGATGGTGGGCTGTGCGACACCATAGACTTCGAGCGAGCAGTCTGCCTTTCGGAAGTTAGGGGCACCTTGGAGATGAAGGTTGAGATGGGCATGGCGTGCGCCACCAGCAAAGTGATCGGTCTTGAGGATTAAGCCTCGGTTGAGTACGCTTCCCTGGCGATTACGGACTACGCTGTCCTCGCGCTGTGCCCATAGTTGAGTGCCGAGCTTTCCGAAGCCATCTGAACCCAAGAGGTTCGGTTTTGCACGACTGGACGAAGATGGCAGTGCGCCCAAGCTTGTTGCTGGATGAGATAGAGAGGACTGTGAAGCTACACGGATACCGGCTCGTGGTTGAGGCACAGATTGCTGTGGTGCTGGCAAAGGCGATTCGAGCGCTGGTACATCTTGGATATCGCTGAGACTAGCTGCTGAATCGTCTCGAGCAGGTGCCCTGGGGATGGGCGTGGATGTCATGGCGCCTTAGCGCTGGCCGCGGCGGTGATCAGATAGAGCCTCCTTTCCTGTAGAGGTATATGAATATGCAGTCTAAGCAGAAAAAAGGTGTCGTATTGTGCGGTTGTGAGGTACGAGCGAGAGAGAGAGAGAGAGTATGTGTGGTGGTGTAGATAAACATAGCAAAGGATGATACTCTTTGTGGTGCTGCGCAACGAGGGTCTAGTCTGTACAGGGCAGTTGACAAGAAAAGGCGGTTTTCAGGCGCCTTTTCTGCGGTGTGAATTCGGTCAATTCTCGCCTCTCTTACTGTAAAAGCAACACAGACCGCGTCGCAAAAGCACAAACACAGTCATCTCCTCGGAGAAGCCCGAACAGACCCAGATCAAAAGCCTCCGATTAGCCGGCCACTGAAAGCTGTATAACTAATTGATACCGCTTTTGGGTTAAGGATTGACCTTCGACCACGACCCTCTTTCACCCGCCTGCAACAATGCTCCTCTCTGTATACATAGAATGAAGGTGTTGCTGGTCACCGCCGGTCTTTGCGCCAATCACACCTCCACTTCATCTAAAACCATCATTTTTGTTGCTCTATAGGGTCTAACAAAGATACGATTTCGAAAATGCAAAAGGCTCGAGGCGCTCGGCGAATCCGATTGTGCTGATACTGTATCAAAAAGTCTGTCTGCTCTCGTCATCGGAGAGAGGCCGACTCAGGTTGGCTCAGTTGTGCTGCGTGTGACCTCTGTCCAAAGTTGCGGTTATTCATTTCACACAACCATCCGCCTTTTCCTTCATCTCTACCATCAAAACTGCTACTCTTGCTAATCGCTCACGGTCTGCATCATCGTAGAGGCCGCTTCCTGCCTGCCTTCTGTACAACCACCAAGGCACCCTGACCAGCCCTGCGACACCAGTTTAACAGACAGACACCCGGTCAAATTGTCGAAAGCCAAGCTCGCCTTTCGGTCAGCCGGAACCTTACATCTACGAAAAAGCGCAAGGCCACATCTCTCGGCATTGCATCAGCTCTTTCTCGCCAACTCGTCGTCACCATCGATCTCCACCATCCTATCGCTCATCCGCTTGCATGGAGTCCTCAGGCTAGGCATATATCTTGTCGCAGTCCCAGAGCTGGACGAACGCTCAAAATCTGCTTCCTTGACGCAACAAACCACTCGCGACAGCTGCCATTCATAAAATGGGCAACTCGCAGTCTCGCCAACACCGTGATGCCAACAGCAGGCGTGACCAGCCGTCTGGTCCAGTCTCGCCAGCAGCTTCACCCCAGGCTTCGGAAAATGGCAGCAATCAAGATGCCAACGCAGTTGGGTCAAATGAAAGCGGCGCTCGACGCAAGCGACGTCGAAATTCATCCTCTGCTGCACCCCTGACTGATTCGACCGTCGAGCATCGCCCACTTTCACAAAGGCGGAGAACCTCGCTTCACTCTCGGCCTGCTTCCGGTAGCCCTTCCAGCGATACTCCCACCAGCTTTGGGTCCCGTCAGTCTTCAGCAGTCACAGCAGATGACGCTATGGACGTTGACCCAGCACAAGCGCCATCCCTTCCGACAAACACAGGAACAAACGCCACCCTCCCCACTGAACCCCTCGCGCAGTCCGATTTACAGCAGAGGTATGCTGCTGTGCAGTCCGCCAATGACGCTGCCTCGGCTGTTGGTAGTGGTGCAACACCTCCCCCGCAGTTGGATGCCTTGCGAGAGGAGAGGGAGCGAGCTCGACGACAAATTCTCGAAACCCTTGGCATCATACCCTCGGCTACTGCATCATCCCAAGAGCAAGCAACTACGCCCACGGCCACCGCGAGTACATCAGCTCCTCTACCTGCTTCAGCCTCGGGCGCTCAGCCCGTGCCTATGTCTGCCACCATCGCAGCTTTGCTCGGAGCCATCGCAACGGGTCGCGCTGCACCCGAAACCACCGCCCCTGCGTCATCCAGGACTCCGGCTCCAGGATCAACTGCCGCGTCTCAGCCCGGTGCTCGGCAGCAACAGCAACAGCAACAGCAACAGCAACAACAGCAGCGCCCTCAGACCGCGCGACCTCAACCCGTTCGCATCCCTCTGCAACCAGAAATGATCAGCGGCACCTCCATGGTAGTGCAGGGTGCACTCGTAGCCAGGACTGTTCCCAATCGGCCCACCTCCTCCCCTGCCACCTCCTCACCACACGATTCGACTCAAGGACACGCTCAGCAGACAAGCACAGCCGAATCACGCGCGAGCGCCTCTACAGCTGGTTCTTCTGAGGCTGCATCAACTGGCGCGCAGAGTTACCCCAGCGTTCCCGGAGCCACCCTGGAAGGCGACAACACGGGAGGCGCCGTGACGCTGGAAGAGCAAGCTGTCATGCTCAGCAGGATCCTTGGCATCGCAGCTGCAGCCACTGCTGCTTCCTTGCTCAACACCTCTGAAGCTAACAATGTCGACCCGTCTTTGCTTCAGACTAGTCTGCGCCGGCCCTTTGAGCGCATGAATCAGGCATCCGGCGATCGCAACGATCGCAACGAGCGCTGGCTCCCAGATTGGCAGCAGAGGTCTCGTCCCTCTGCTTCTGGAGCGCAAGCAAGCGGAGGCACCACTTCCGGCCTTGGTAATGGTCTGCGAGGCCGGCTTTCCGCCCTGTCGCGTCGCGTATCCAGTACATCTAGCTCCTCCGGACTCTCTGCCCCTCGGTCGAACGGCAACATTGCAAGCAGTGCAAGCGACGCAAGTGATCGCCCGGACTCAGCATCTGCCGCGACAGGCGCAAACGCTGGCAATGCCCTTACTGCCGAGGAACAAGCAGCGAGGCAACAGGAGATCATTGCCCATCTCTTGAGCGCAGCCGAACGCGAGGCCACATCGCAGAGTCTGAGCCGCACACGCACTGCAGAGCAGCCGTCAACTCCATCTGCAGCGGTCGAAACAGCTAGAGCTCGATCTTCCAGCTTCAGTTCATCCCAGCCACAGACAAGCACTTCCGCCACACAGCAAGATGCGCCTCGGAGCAGTCTATCTCGGCTGGTGCGATCCACCATTGGCTTACTCATGCATCCCAGCCGTCTCTTGCCTACCCGCAACTCTCGCTCGGATGGTGCTGAGTCGAGCTCCCTAACTCGTGACGGATGGGCCGCTGGTAATGCCACTACCGCTGATGCCGCTGGTTCTGCAAGTGCATCGTCTTCCGAGTTCTCGCTTGGCCCCAACGATGTGGCAGGGACGCTACGACAGGTGCGAAATGGCATCCTGCCCGATGGAGTCCCCGGTAGCTTTGGTAGCTTCCTCAACCATTTGGTTCGCGACCTAATGGCGGCGGTACAACTCATGCGGCCCTCGAGCGAAGTAACTCTCGAACGGGCCGAGGCGCAGACCGCCAACTACTTTGAGCACGCCGCGCAAGGTGAAGCTACCTCCGGAGCTGAGGTGCTCGATGGTGACACTGCCGAAACCGCTGCTGCAGCCGAGACGACCAGTGGAAGTGACACCTCACAAGCGCAGTCGCAGCAGGCAGAGTCGTCAACTTCAGCCAGCTCGGCAGAAGAGGATGTCGAGACGCAAGCTAGACGCGATCGAGACTTCCAGAACGGCAATCTGTCCTTCTTCCGTCTCTTCCGTTTCGACCCTGTCGCACCTTCTCAGCTGGTCCCATGCATTGTTGTTGGAGTGCGCAGTCTCAACGTGACGGAGCGATTCGGTGAAGATATGATGGCTGCGCGAGCTCCAGGTCCTGGTCGAGAATTCAACGGTTCGCGCCAGCAGACTTCTCGACCGACTACGCTCGGTTTTGGCAGGCCTACTGCCCCACTACCACGTCAAAGAGCCCAGTCCGAAGGCCCACAAGCTTCGGCCCCTGTTGCCGACGGTGTAGCGCCAGAGTCCAACGGAGAAGAGCTCCCTGCATCGCGCTTCATGCTGTTCGTCTCCGGTGGACGCTACCCGCCCAACCACCCTTTGCTCACCTCGAACCCAGCTACCGCAGGTCGCGATCTGATGATCCTCATGGATCTGTTGAGCACGATGCAGGCGATGCAACACAAGCCTAGTACTGTGACGCAGCAAGAGATTGACGCGAGCGACTTGGTCAAGATCAAAGGTTGCGAAGTAGCCGGGATGGTGGGTGAGGGCAAGATCACCGAGAATATGGCCGAACGCTGCTTGGTCTGCCTGGAAGACTGGAAGGAGGAGGACGAGTGTCGGGTGTTGGCGTGTAGACATGCTTTCCATGCGCTGTGTGTGGATAGGTGGATGTCATCTTCTTCGAATACTTGCCCCATGTGCCGTCGACAGGGTGTTACCAAGGACGGTCGAAGGGCGGGTGAGGAGACTGCCGACTCTCGACGAGCGGCGCAGGCCTGATGGCCGAACCCTTTGCATCTTATTTCTTTACCAGCGACCGACGGTCATCATCACGATCTTTTATCATCATCTCCATGCTCATCATCGATATCTACAATTCCTTCTTGCGGCTCGATCCTCATGGCATGCATCTTAACCTATTATCATCATCAGCAACAACTGTACTTCTACTGCATCCCTCGCATGATCCTTAATTACAATCCATAGCTGCGCTCCCTGTGAAAACTGACCAGTTTGTTTGAGAAGAAGAATAGTATACAGAACGGATCAATGCGAGCGATAGATCTGGGAGAGAAGTCTAGACTCTGTGAAAAAAGGACTGTTATGAGCGCTTTTCGGCGCTGGACTGGTCCCACTCGTCGGCAATCGCTGTTCGGAGGGCTCTCAGATCTGAGCCTTTCTCACCCTGGTTTTGGGTCGCTTGTGTCTTGGCGTCGTTGATGATCTGCGAAGTTGATCTTTGTGCACTGTCTGGGTTTGTAGATTGGTGGGATGCAGAGGGGATGTGGAAGAGAGATCGTTGAGTTGCTTCCTGGCCTGCAAAGATGTTTTCGGGGGGAGGTTGGTTGGAGAGCTTGCGTCGGACTAGATCTGGTAGTGAGCGGTGTGGAGGTCGTTCGTGAGCGTTTCGGGGGTCGTTCTCCCAAAGAAAGTAAGCCATCACCCCCGTGGCTAGGCCAAGGATCGGGTCGAGGATTCTGTCGAGGAAAGAAAGAGTTGGAAGAGATGGGTGATTAGGAGAAGTCCAAGCAAGTGATCTTGTTTGAGAATTCTATGCTTACCTTCCTACGAGATATGTCGGCATTCTGAAGTGTGTCAAAGTGAGTGTTGGCAAATGCTGCTTGTCGTTACGAGGAGATCAAGGGTGTTGGTGCAACAGCGAGAAGGACCCTTGCTGTAAAGGTTTGTGGAGGACAGAATCGGGGAGCAAAGTCTGCCTGATCTCGAGACGATCTCGATCTCGACGTTTGTGTTTCCAGACGATCAATTTGGAAAAATTGGATGCACGGCTACGTCGTGAATACCATTGTGTATGGACAGACTACAAAATCAACAAAAAGGCTTAAAGTCGAAACCTCGACCTATTTGTGGGAGAGTCGGAGTGGAACCGATTTGTTCGCAGAGATGTGCCTGGATCGAGCGTTTGGAAAGCACAGACCAGCAAAGGCACACACACACAGACTCACTCACACGCTCCAGGCTGTGCCGCGTGCGGTGCTGTTCCAGCCGACTGTGTGTCCTCTCTCTCTCTCCTCTCTTTCTTGTGTTGTGCTCTCTCTCTCTACACCTTGCTCACACCTTCCGCATCTCGTTCACATTCTCGTGCTATCGTATCTCCAGATCTCGACACTCACAGACGATCTTCCTTTGTTCGCAACCACCATCCACTCCTCTCTCCTCCCATCACCGTATATTCTCCCTTCCCTTTTCCACTCCGTCGTCCTTGCAAAGCTCCTTCCCTCGCATCCAGACGGATCACGTTTCTTTTCGAAGGATTCTATTTCGTTGCGACACGAGCTTGACGATCTTCACTCCGCGCATTTCTGGGTTTTCCAACGATCCTGCCATTCCCCTCGCACAAGACGAACCTCACTCCATCGTAGCGGTCGGTCCCAGGCGCTACTACAGAGATCATTTCGCCCACCATGTACAACAACAACATGCAGGGCCAAGGCTGGGGCCGCCCCATGCAGCCCCAGATGACCGGCTATCCACAGCAGCAGCAACAACAACAACAGCAGCAACAGCCAAGTAGCGGCTTCCTTCAGCCGCAACAGACCGGTTACCCTGGCATGTCTCAGTTTCAACGTCCCATGCAGACCGGCTTCGGCTTCCAACAGCAACCGCAACCACAAGGCCTTGCTCCTCAACAGACAGGCATGATGGGCGGTGGTATAGGTATGCAGCAGATGCGACCTCAGGCCACTTCCAACTATCTCTCTCCCGGTCCCACAGGAGGTATGGGCATGGGAATGGGAATGGGGATGGGCGGCGGTCTTCAACCCCAGCCTACCGGCTACATGGGCGGCTTGCAACCTCAGCAGACCGGCTTCATGGGCGGTGGAGGACTCCAGATGCAGCAGACTGGCCTCATGCCTCAGATGACGGGTATGCCCATCCGCGATCCACGAATGCAGCTCATGAGCGCCCAGTTCTTGCCCGCTTCCCAGCCCTTTTCGGGAGCTCCCGTCGCCGGCAACATGAACTTCAGCCAGACTAGTATGCAACCCTCCAACTTCCAGTCGCAGATCCAGAACCTCAGCCAGCAGCAGCAAGGCTCCAAAGAACCTCGCATCCCCTGGGCTCTCAGCAAGGAGGAGAGGAAGAGCTACGACTCGATCTTCCGCGCCTGGGACGCAAAGGGCACCGGCTTCATCAACGGAGAGGTAGCAAGAGAGGTCTTTGGTCAGAGTGGTCTCGAAACCGAAAAGCTCATGCAGATCTGGCATCTCGCCGATACTGGCAACCGTGGTAAGCTCAACATCAACGAGTTTCACGTCGCCATGGGTCTCATCTACCGCGCTCTCAACGGCAACGACATTCCCGAGACCCTGCCTTCCGAGCTCATCCCTCCCTCGGCCAAGGACCTCAATGATTCGGTCGACTTCCTCAAGGATCTGCTCAAGAAGGACACCAACGTCCGTCACAGCACAGGTCTCAACATTCCAGAGGCTGGCTCCAACAGCGGTGCTTCCTACTCGAAAGCTCGCTCCTTCCACGAGAACCCTGTCGCGCCCAAGAAGGATGCCACCGCTTACAAGCACGACGATGCTGATGTTCCCAGCTACAAGAGCAGCAGTCGCCATCTCGACCGCAAGACTGTTCGATACGAAGGCCAGAGCGCAACCGATGATCTTAGCGAGATGAAGCGTCAGCTCGAAAACACCCAAAAGATGCTCGACAAGCAGGGCGTCGAAGATGATGAGGACCGCGAACTCGAGCGCGAGATGGACGACCTTCGCTACCGCATTCGACGTGTTCAGGATGATATCGAGTACTACAACCGACGTGGTGGCCGTGATTCGGCCGATCTGCGACGCAAGGCTGAGCGCGAACTCATGCATCTCATGCACGAGCGTCTTCCGCAGCTCGAGAAGCGTCTCGAGGCCAAGGAAAGCCGTCAGCGTGACCGCAAGCTTGGCGAGAGCCGCGAGAGGGACCGCCGCAACGACCCTTACGGCCGCTACTCTTCCGCTTCCGATGACCGTGATCGTCTGCGCGACGACGACCGAGGCAACAGCCGCTCCGGCTCTGCGCTTGGCGATGGCGAGTATCTCCGTGGCACCTTTGAACGCGACAGCGACAGGCGCAGGGACGAAGGCGCTTCGCGTGATCGATACGATGACCGCGACAGCTACCGACGCAGGGACGACGACCGTGAGCGAGACTCGGGTCGATCCGCTCCTTCGTCGTCGCAGGCTCCCCCTCCTCCTCCTCCTCCTGTTGAAGCTGCAAAGCCTGTTGCTTCACCTGCTCCCTCGACTCCAGCTGCCAGCTCGGGACCCCCCAAGAACATGTCTGCCGAAGAGCGTGCTGCTTGGATTCGTTCCGAAGCTCAGCGACGTGTCCAGGAGCGCATGCGTATGCTTGGCGCCGTTGCCCCCGCCGGTCCCACGCCAGTCGACACCAGCGTCGAAGAGCGACTCAAGGCCGAGCAGGCCGAGGCTGCCGCCAAGAGCGCACAGGCCGATCAGGAAGCTGCTGCCCGCGAAGAAGCTCGAAAGGCTCGCCTTGAAGAGCATCGTCTCCAGACCGAAAAGGCCAGCCTTGCCACCGTCAAGCAGGAGATCAAGGAGGCCGAGAAGGCCGACAATCCTCCTCCCGCCCCCATCGTCCAGGCTGCCAAGGAGGAGATCAACGATCAGGAGGACATGATTCGCCGTCGTGAAGAGGTTCTCGCCAAAGAGAAGGCCGACCGCGAAGCTCGACTCAGGAAGCTCGAAGAGCAGGAGGAAGAGGCTCGCAAGCAGGAAGAGGCTTTCAAGGAGCGTCAGAGTATGTTCAGCAGCGGAGGAAAGGCTGCTTCGTCGGCTTTGCCTCCTCCTTCGCGTAAGTCGGGTAAGGGGGCTGCTCCTCCCCCGCCCCCTCCATCGCGATCGCGCGCCGCTCCAGCTCCCGCTGCTGCTGCCCCTGCCGCACCTGCACCATCCGCCACGCTTGCTCCGCCAGAGGCGCCCCCTGCACCTGCTCAGCCTAGCCCGACCCCGAGCGCAAGCTCCAGCACCAACCCATTCCACCGAATGGGTGCAGGAGGTGCTGCTGCTGCTGTTACAAGCCCCCCGACCGCCGCTGCTGCCGCGACGCCCGGTGGAACCAACCCCTTCTTCCGATCCCAGCAGGCCGCTGCCGACTCCGGTCTTCCCCCAGCTACACGTGCTACCCCTCCCGTCTCGGCGCAGCCCACCGGTGTCACACCTTCGTCGGCCTCGCGCACCATTCACACGGCGCCCAAGCACGATGATGATGACTGGGAGGATTCCGACAAGGACGACGACGATGATGACGCGGATGGACCTGGCTCGAGCACCCGCGCCACTCGCCAGAACCTCGCTCAGGCGCTCTTCAGCAACTTGATCCCTAGCAGCGGTCGATCAACACCTCCTGCTGCCTCTGCCCCTAGTGCTCCTGCTCCTCCCCCTGCGCCACCTGCTGCTCCAGGTGCTCCTCCCGCGCCTGCCGCACCCGCTGCTCCGGTCATCAAGCCCGCCGCTGGACCTGTGGACCGCGGTGCCTTGCTTGGGCAGATTCAGGGTGGTCTGAAGCTCAAGAAAGCGCAGACTAACGATCGATCCAAGGCGCTCGTCACTGGAAGTGTGATTGGCGATGCTTCGCCCCCTGTGCAGAAGTTTGTTCCTCCTCCCAGCCCTTCCGCTGCCCCTGAAGCTCCTGTAGCATCTTCTGCCGTTGCTGAGCGATCGGTCGATGAGGCTGCTGATGGATCTGCACCTCCTCCTCCCCCTCCTCCACCTGCACCTCCCGCACCCAGCATGCCTGGCTCGTTTGACGCCGGTGCTGCCACTGGCGACTTTGCCGCCGGCAATCCCAACAGACAGAGCGTCGATTGGGCCAACAGCCTTGCCAACGACCAGGCCAACACCAAGGCAGCTGCATTCATCCCCGACGAGCCATCTGTGCGCGAAGAAGCCGAGGAAGACAGCGAAGACGAAGATGAAGGACCCGAAGACCTCGATGCTGCTCGCAAGCCCGCAAATGGCCATGCTGCTGCCGCCGGTGGAGACGAGGTAGAGGGTTTCGATCTCTCGCATACCGTGCGTGTCCGCACGCTGTACGGCTACGCTGGTCAGCGAGATGAGGATCTCAACTTTGAGGAGAATGACGTGCTGTTGGCTCATCCTGCTACGGATAAGGACAGCGCATGGTGGTATGGTTCGTTGGCCGGTGGGTCGAAGAAGGGCTTCTTCCCTCGCTCGTACGTTGAGCCGATCGACAAGCGTGAGTACACGATTCAGAGTCGAGATGCGTTCTGATGAGAAGCCTTGACTGACATTTGACCTTGTTCTCCCGCCAACTCATTGTCTATTCTCATTGATTTTGTTTGACTATCCACAGCTGCCAAGGCCAAAGCCCTCTACGACTACTCGGGCGCCTCTTCGGAAGAAGCCACTTTTTCCGAAGGTGACGAGCTCCACGTTGTCGACCAAGAAGACACCAACTGGTGGCGAGTCGACGTTGGCGGACCCAAAATCCTCGTCGCCCCGGCTACGTACTTGGAGCTTCTCTCTGGTTAGTGTGTCCCGATCCCTTTTGATTCTCGTTCCATGTCTCTCTTCCTTCCTCCCATCCGCCCTCGCTGTGTCACGAATCGCTCTCGCAAATGTGCACCCAGGGTCCAATAGCAATAGAATCTCGTACCGTAAACCATCCCGCAGCAAATATTCGCCCTCGTGCCCATCTCTTTTGGCCGGCTTTCGCGAGACGAAGAAAAAAGGCGCGGCTTGGTTTTTGGGGGTTCCCCGGCCTTTTGTGATCCTGGGTTGCCTCCATGTCCTTGCCGATGCCTCGAGTGTCTTTCCTTTGGAGGACCTGTGCTGGTGGGAGTGGAAGATTTTGCGTTTGTGGTGAGGGATGATTGGCGTGTTTGAGAGGATATGTGGTGATGGACGTGCAAGAAGGGTCGAGTGAATGGGGCGCTGAGATTTTCTTCTTTCTTCCTTCTCTTCTTGCGATGCAGAGCGAGACGATGCGACAAAGGCTGACCATGGCAAGCAAGCGGAAGCACAAGCGCGAGCACAGGCATCTGCACATGCACACGAGGACAGCGATGGAGGATCAGGCGTAATGGTTCGTCTTCAATCTCAAGACTCTGCTCCCGAGAGCTCGCAAAGGACCGCCCCCAAGAGCGCCGACTGGGTCCTCGTCGATGAAGATCTCCCGCGGAGCTTAAGCTCGTCGACCGTCAAGATTCAGCCCCTCTCTCCTTCACCCAACACTGCTGACGATGGCGTCGCCGCCAACAACGACGACGACGAAGAAGTACAGCTGGCAGCAGCTCTCGAGGCATCGCAAAAGGATCAGCGCGAGAGAGAGGTGGATAGGATGCGCGAAGATCGTCAGATTCAGAGGGCGATTGAGGCGTCCAAGATGGAGGCGGTTGCGTATGCGCTTGGATCTATGGATGGTGGCGTTGCTGGAAGTGCAGCGATTGGTAGTGGAGGAAGGGGTGAGATTGTAGAGGAGGAATCGGATGATTCGGACTCTACCACGGGTTGGACCTCCAGCGACGATGACGATGAAGAAGAAGCAGAAGCGGATGTTGGCGCAGCAGAGGAAGACGTGACGCCGCATACCGAAGCAGAGATCCGTCAGCACACAATCGAGAGACTGCGCGTGCTCGAAGCGGCGGGTGTTTTGGTTAAGGCTGACGATACGTCGGCTGATCCGACGACGACGGGTGCTGGTTCGTCGAACGACGAGTCTCGTGATCGATCAGAGGATGTCGGTGCTTCCGAATCGAAACCTGTTCGTCGACCACCACCACCTCCAGGTCAAAAACGTCACAAGAACATCGACGAGCTCATGATGCTCTCCCGTTCACGTACGGGCAAGCGACCGACCAAACCTGAAGAACCTCAACGTCGTAAACCTCCTCATCGACCTCGTAAGAAGCCCAGTCGCGATTTGCCTCCTGTACCTGCTGACATCGCTTCGTCCCAATCTGCGACTGGTGAGCAGGCGGATACGGCTCCAGAAGATCGGATGGAGGATGCATACGATCGATACCTCAAGCTGACAAAGGAGGTTTCGCTGCAGCCTATTCTGCCAGCTACTGCCAGTGGAGCTGCTTCGGCAAAGAATGCCATGATCCCGCCAAGCTCTCCGCCTCCGTTTGCGCCGGGTTCGCCAGCGAGACCCAGCTCGGCTGCGGGAGAGTCGTCTTCTCGCACGTCTGGATTCTTGTCGACCATCAAGTCGATGTCGCATCGCAGCGGATGGAGCGGCTCATCAGGCCCCACGCAGCGTCCAGATTCGGGGATCGGAAGCAGAATCGTCAGCGGACCCATCGCCATGGGCAGTGCAAACACTTCAGGTGGTCTTCTTCAACCCGCATCCATTTCTGAGCCGCAGCGTGTCAGTGGCGAATCTTCCGACTCTGCCACCGACACCGCAGGAGCAGCAGCTCGCGCCGGCGCTCCCTCATGGTCCAGTCTGGTCGGTCCCAACATCCTCTCTGGCCTCTCGGACACGGAACGCAAGAGACAGGAAGCCATCTTTGAACTCATCTCTACCGAAACCGCCCATGTTCGAGATCTGCAGATCATCGTCGAGGTCTTTTTCAACTCGATGCAGAGTATGCTCTCGGATAAAGCAAGTACGGTCATCTTTGCCAATATCGAGAGTGTACTCTTCACCGCCGTCACTTACCTCTCAGACCTAGAGGCGAGACAGAAGGAGGACCGATTGTTCGTCACGACGATCGGAGATGTGCTCGAGAGGCATATGCCGGCAATGAGCGTCTACCTGCCCTACTGCGTCAACCAGCAGAGTGCAAGCGAAATCCTCGAAGCCGAGCGGAAGCGGGATACTCGGGTGGATATTCATCTGCTCAACTTGAGGACGAACCATCCTGCTGCGCGAGGGTTGGATTTGAGCCATTTCCTGCTGGTGCCCATGCAGAGGTTGACGAGATATCCACTGTTGCTGGGGCAGATTCTGCGATATACGCCGGAAGATCATGCCGATTATGCCCGGGTCAAAGCTGCAAAGGAAACGGCAGAAGGTATCTTAGCCAAGACCAATGAAGCGATCCGCGAACACGAGGACGCAACGGCGCTCTCCAAGCTCTCTGAAAACCTGTGGTTGGGAGAAGAAGCCAAATTGGACCTAACCAAGCCCTTCATCGACCCCGCACAGCCAGGAGTGAAGCGCCACCGTAGAGTGCTACGCGATGAGATGGTTGCCAAGTCCAAATCGGGTAGGAAGCTGCGATTGGTCCTCACGACGGATCTGCTGCTGGTGCTGCATGCGCAGGATGGAAGCTTGTACAGGATGCCGATTCCGGTGCATGAGGTCAAGGCGCAGGAGGCCAAGAGTAAGAGTGCCAGACATGGAGACGCATTCAACGTGGTTCACTCTATGCCGTCGGTTGCGGGTGCGGCGGTGCAGGCGGATACGATCAAGTTGAGAGCGGCCAATGCGAGGAATGCACAGGCTTGGATTCGAGTGATCAATGGTGCTCGTGCCGATGCTCCTGGTGGCAAGGCCTGAATGGAGGGGAGAAGAGGGTCAGAGTATAGGCTGAGAGGAGATGATCAATTGTGAAAATAGCAATGCAAAATTGTTTTTGTCTCTCATATTGGACTGTAGCTGTGTAGGCGTGTATGTCGATGGTGATGGAGTTGCGTTGTGAGCAAGCCTAAAGGTGGTGCGGAAGGATAGCAGCTTGCATCGAGTGATTAGATGACGTTGGCCCCGATACGATGGTTATTCGACTGCGTGCGTGTTCTCGAATCTTGTGCATAAAGTTTCGTGAGGTTGGCAACGAGTCCCGGTTGTCGCAGACTGCCCTCCTTCAATAGACTTTTATCTTGAATCTATCAAGCCACCATCTGAGCAAGATCGTGGCTGCAGTACCATCGCAATCACCGAAGAAGGGAAGGCAGCTTTGTTCAGCTATGTTCATATACAGACCTGCATGCACGCATCACGACGACTCCGATCTGAGACACGATCAGCAGAGCGCGTTACGGTCACTCAGAATAAAGGTTCGGAGCACAGCAATCGGAAGTCGTACATTGACGGCATGTCCACACGATATCGCACACTCACTCAGACTGTGGCTCAAGCTCAGATTTTTCTTCGGGGGTACATCCGAGAGTGCCGATTCCAGCATATATGTGCCGAATACTAGATTTGAGGGCTCACAAGAAAGGAACAGTTTCCACGGTTGGCAGACCGGCAAGTTGTGAGAGGAAGAAAAAAGGATTTGCATGCATTGGTGCTGAGGGATCTACAGATCTTCCCACGGGGCCGGTGGGAACTCCGAAGCATTGCAACACGAGTCCGCTCTCACACACACACACACAGAGCATCAGCATACAAGCTCTTCCTCAAAGAAAATAAAATAAAATAAAAACTCCCCTGTCCCACTCGATGTGTGCCTTTTGCGATCGTTCAGGCTTATCATGGGAGCAAAGATCTTTGCGCTTACGATAAAGCTAGTGGTGGGTCGATAAAGCTGGGAAAGCTATGCTGTGTTGCAGACAAGTTTGCAGAACAAAGGGGCGACTCGCTGTCGTGTCTGAACGCTAGCAACACAGGAAGAAAAAGCAGAAAAGCGTGGCGTCGGAGTTGGTAGCGGAGTTTTGGGTTCCCTCCGAGTGACACGAATTCAGCGAGACCAACACTCTTGGATAGGGAGCAGCCCGAACCCTCAAAAAAGCTCAAGCATGACACAACACAGAGTTTACTGTACTCTGTATCACACACACACATGGTTGCGCATGAGACTCTTTCAAAGGGTCTATGGCTGCATACCCTGCATGGCTCACAAGCTCAGAGAGTATGTGTTGGCAATGGTCGGCTTGACCGAGCTAAGATTGTGATTGCTCTGCTCTGCTCCTCTGTGCTCTTTCGGCCTCCCCGGAATCTGAGAGTGGGTGGTGTGTGTGAGCATTGCGTTGGTCAGCTGTTCTGGGTCAAGAGTCGGCGTTCGAGTTATGCTACAGTGCAGCAGTGCAGTGCCGAGCAGGAGTGGGCCGTAGCCACAAACACGGCTTTCGTTGCCACCCTCTTGTCTGCTCACACTCACACGGCCTCTCCACCACCATACGCCGTTGTCTCTTGACTGTAACCACGCTGTGCCATGTCTGTCTGATTTCCATCTCCGCTCCATTATCGAAACAGCACCAAAGAGTGACCCTGCTGTCGATCCCCGACAAAGCATAGTCGCTGGGTTGTATGCGCCCTTGGGAATACGGAACACGATCGACAAAACAGATCAGCGGCTTGCCAATCCTTTGTCCTTCTGTCCCGGATCTTCGGTCTTGGCTTACGCATTCAAAGGAGCTCCTCTGCTGTCCCCACTCCCTCCTAATCCCCCGCACAGCCACTTCCGAAGGAGACTTCATCTCGACCAACTCACACTTCATCACCTACACCCGCGACTGGCTGCTCACCATCCGTCAACCTTCATCACCAACATTCGAGCTGCGATCCAGACCCTGGCGACTGTCTCGACATATAACGACGGCGTGCTTCACTTGCGGTGCATCGCTGGCTCGGTCACGTTTTGCAAACCCACTTTGTCACCAACGCAGGTACACGATACCTCACCAACCACGCCTTCACCTCATCCCACCATCGCTGATTCCAGACTGGCGAAGAGGAATCTGGAGGAATTGTCCAAGTGGTCTACGTATATACTGCTCAGCACAATCTCAACACCAGCATCCAGCCAACCTTAAAACCTGCTTTACTGCCCCTTTCAACGTTCGACTATCATCAAAGGTGCATCGATTGCGATTCACGCTCGGATCGCCAATCATCTCATCTTCGACAGCCGTTGAAAGAGCCACATTCGCCCTTCTTCTTCTTCTTCAGCGCTATCCAAGAAGCAACGGTAGATCTTGGCATCCGAAAGTTTGGACCGCTCCTTATCAACCCTATTCAGCATACACGCTAAACTAGCTTCAATCAGCCAGGTCAGTCAGTCAAATCAGTCGGTCAGTTCGTCAGACGGTTAGCCAACCCACGCGAACCCTGCATCTCTCTGCACTGCAGCACGGATCGTATCTACAGAAGTAATTCTTCTGCCTAGTGCCGATCTGCTCTGGCTCGGTTGGCTCCCCCTGTCCAGCTGATCGGAGTCAACTGCAAAGGTTGACGTTCTATATGCATCAAGGCGCCCCTTTGCGAGCTTTTTCTGAAACTGCCGCCGCCCAACGCCTAAAATTTTAACTAGCACCAAGCCTACACCACAAAACTAAATAAAAATAAAACTTCCCGAGCTCACCTTCCGAACAAAGTCATGCCTGACCTTGGGCATCGTTCTCGACCCTCCACTCTGGCACACTCATCCATCACCAAACTAGGTCCCGCCCAACCTTCTCATTCCGCAGCTGCTCACCTCGCCGATGTTCACAAACATCATGTGGCTCCTTCCAGCTTTGCTAGAGCCGCCCCTCTGCATCAAACCACCATCACTCCTATCGACACCACCAACCTCATCAACCACCGAAGCGTAGCCTCACGAAGCCCCTTTTCTACAGTCACTCGGCCTCTTCATCACCATCAGCACCACGCACAGGACGCAGTACACTGCATCAAGCCGCTTCCTTCCGTGCCAAAAGACGTGGATGCAGAAGACGGACTCGACGACGACGGTTCCGAGCTAGTCCATCACCCTCGTCCCTCGCTCAACGGCGACAACTACATCGAGTCCGACATTTCAAGCGCTTCCGCCAGCAGCAGCACCACTTCTTCGTCGATGGAAACCGACTGGCATGAGTCTTCGATCCGCAACCAGGTTGCCAAACTTCACATCCAGTTCACCGACGTCGACCTCGCCCAGACCGAAGCACCTAGCGTATTCGGCCTCCGTCGACGCATCGTCGCCGCTGCGCTGGATCATGTCTCTCAGCGCCGTGAGGATGCTGTCGAGGGCGGGCCCAGCGAGTTGAGGCAATTTGACGAGAGAGGTCTGTCCGAGTGGCTTGCTATTCAAACACCAAGCAGTCAGTGGAAGGAAAAGATTCTGCGCAAAAAGATTTCGTTTGGCAAGAAGCAGGCCAAGGCACTCGCAGGCCAGAACTCGGTCCACGACCCCATGCCCAACGGCGCAGCATCGCCCTCCGACTCTACCGGCCGCAGTCGTGCCAGCTCAACCGCCGGCTCCATCTCGTCTCACGACAAGATGCTTAAACGCGACAAGGAGCTTGCCGAACGCGAGGCCAATTTCGACTTGGTCGTGCTTAGTCGTTTCGAGACGGCCGAGCTCAAGATGATGATCTACACCGAGCATCGACAGGGAAGTTGGGTGGTCAAAGGTCCTGCAGAGCCAGGTTCCAATGTGCTGGAGGAGCCGCCGCTTGTGTACAGCCCGTGGGACTGCCAGATCGATAGCCGGGCGATTGTGGAGCGCAAGAAGCTGCGTTCCTTCATCGAGCTCAGCGATACTACTTGTGCGGTGCGCTGTAGCACCTGCAGCAGCCCGCATCACCAACGCCTGGGACAAGCATACGAGGCGCATCGGAAGAACATCATCAATCGTCACGGCGATGGTGTGGTAGGATGCAAACACTGTCAAGGAAGTGGTGCGGTCAAAGCGACCTATGTGGTCTGCGTGACTCTGCGCCAGTCGACATTCCTCCCGCTTACCATGCCCGCTAAACATCGGGCGGGCAAGCATCAGAACGCCTTCCGAGCGTACCTTCCCAAGACGACCAAGGCCATGTCGCACGTCGATCTGCTTCGTATGCGTTCTCTTGAAGCTGTCCGCTCGTGCGCCCTTCGCGTGGGTCGAGCACATCACAAGGAGCACGATGCACGCCTCCTCATGGCGAAAGCGACCCTCGAAAGACGCAGTTGCAACAGCGTGGCGGTGATCAACAAGGGTAATGGTGTCTTTCGCACATTCGACATTACCGATGGTGGTTGTGTGCGGGGTCATGCGGGTGCGGGGCTGACCGAGGAGGAGAGTCGAATTATCGAGTCTGGCGAGCTGGCATATGCGCTCTCAAACCTGCCTGTCACGGCGGTCGTACATCCCGAGGGCACGTATAGATTCATCGATCTCGAGCTGGTTGACATGTCCACGTCGAAGCATCTCTCCTTCATGATCGAGGAAAGTCGATCGCCAAGCATCTACACGAGTGGTGGTAGCAGCACAGACGACTCGTACTCTCCGTCTGCCTTTTCCTTCTTCCAACGTGCCGCTGGTCATCAACAGCGCATTGGAGGCAACTCTTCGCGCGATTCCAACACGCTTCGGGGCAATAGCAGTCGGGATGCACCCCATCACCCACGTCACCCTTCCTACTCTTCCTCCTCCTCCTCCTCCCACCGCATGACCGGAGGTGATGAGCCAGAGATACTTCTCCCTGGCTCAGACTCAAAATCTCGATGGCAACTTCCCCCGCTCAACATCACCCCTACCTCTGCCGCTTCTTTATCGTCCTGCAGTCCAAGCTCATCCCTGCTTTCTTTCACGTCTGCTAGGGATAGCCCAACAACGTCGGCAAGTGGCCTGTCAGCGCCCCGAAAACCATGGACGAGAAATGGCGCAACCCCAGCAAGTCCGGCTCTAACAACTTCCAGCTTGTCCGGTCTCTCGGTGGCTTCTTACGACACAGCTCCCGGTGGGGCAAGTAAAGGTAGCACCTCTAGTCACAGTTCGGGCACTATCCCTGGCAAGACTAGGGTTTGACAGCTCAAAATAGCTAAATAGGTGCTCACGGTTTACATGGTCCTTTATCACGGTCTCGAGAGATTTTGCTTCACAAGTCACGGTTTTTCAGTCTTGGTTCTTTTTGTTATTTCGTTGGTCGTGTAACGGTTTTGTCAGGGTTAATCGAGTTCTGGTTGTTTTTCAAACCTGTTTTGGAGTGGCTCGACTCAGCGCAGAAGTGAAGCATGTGGATGTTTTGAGGGAGAATGCACAGATCGTGTTTCCGATGGAAGAGACCAAGTCACATCTCGCGATCTCTCTTATACACATACACACGCTCTCTCTTTTGTTCGGAGACAAATCACAAGCAGCAGCAAAGAAAGGGTCGAAAACATAGTATTACACTGCCAGACATACAACAAAGACACCACATCGACAAGCAAAGCAAAGGAAGAAGATGATGGTGGTGGTCAGCAAAAAAAATAATAAAAATAAAAATAAAAAATGTGCATCAAGCAAGGCGGTCAAAATGTGCAATTTAGCCGAGAAAGAAGAGAAAAGAGAGAGGAAGACGCGTCTATAGGTAGGTCCCTGCAGCGGGTGTAGTGCGCACGGTGCATGCGGATTATGCCTCGGCCCGGGAAAGTTTTTTGGTGCCTCCCAGTCAAGCGTGTCGATGACATTGTTCGATGTTGAACGGATGGCATGTAGACAGCTTCTGGTATAGAGTAGGTCAACTTCAATGCGATTGGATGTTGAAGGGGACACAGGGAAGGGAAGCGAAGCGATGTGTGGTGGGGACGCAATTCTCGAGAACGGAATTCGAAAATATTGCGAGTTGCCCCGTTCGCGTCCGGAAAGGAACGAGATCTACGACAAGAGCTGTTGACCGATGACCGATCTTTGGCGCCGCCACACATATGAGGTAGGCTGTGTAAAGAAAGGGCATGCCTATTGGCTAGGCCGAAGCGAGTCTCTTCATCACGCTGCAGCATGGCTTGCTCGTGAGAGGTGATCGACGCGCAGAGCAGAATGCTACTCTAGGATACAGACGACGCGTCGGAAACACGACTGAAAGGGCAACATGAAAGGGCAATCAAGAGACAAAGATGACTTACAGGTTGGCGAGGTAAGGAGACGAAATGACATAGACGACCCAGTCGCGACCGATGGCGTTGAGATCCCTCTGACATCACGCCCAAATTGAGCAGCGATGGTGGATGGAGGAAGAATCCTGAAGCATGATCGCAGGGTACGTTGACAAGCTCGAATCGGAAGCACACGCGAAAGGAAGAGAGATTGGGGGGAGAGAAAGGCGGATGGGGAAGACTTGGTACACAAAGATCAACGCGATGCGATGTTTAGGCCTTGTTCTTGGGGTTCTCCTTGGACGAGGCCCACGAGGTGGCGGCGAGCTTGAAGCGCTCCTTGTGGGTCATGGAAGGCTTTTCGGTCTTGAGCTTGGCGAGCTGGTCCTTCATGTACTTGTTGTAAGCGGACGACTTGCCCTTCTTGGCACCAGCAGCACCGGTCTTCTTGGGAGGCATGATGAAGAGGAGGAAAGAAGAAAGTGTTGGGGGAAGATTGAGACGTTTGTGAGTGTAAAAAGATGGAGTTCGAAGAAAAATCGAAAGATGGATGAGGAAAGGGGAGGAAAGAGGAGGGGAAAGAAAAGGGCAAGGTATTTGAGGGGAATAGGGAACGACCTTTTTGACACGTCTAGGAGGACACGACGGACACTGAAAAAAGGGCACAGGACACAGAAGGGTCCAAAGAAAGGGCGTACTGTAATTGACTGAGCCCAGTCTTGGAAAGCGGGAACGGGGGAAATACACACACACATTCTTTCTCTCTCTCTCTCTGTTGAGGAGAACCCCACACGAGGCAAAGCTTGAGTTGCAGTTACAGTACACTGGTCAAGAGCCACACGACGGAAGGAAGCGTGCGCACGTCGATGCAACTCAAACACTGCACATGCAAAGAGAACACGACACGACCCTGATCCTCCTGGTGCAGCATCCGCAGCCGCAGCCGCCAGCCACGAAACAAGACATCCGTCCCAACGCGTGGATGGATGGATGGATGGATGGATGGATGAAAGCTCGCGCTTCCGTCTCGATTGGGGGGCCTCTGTGTCCGACGCGAAGTAAGCAAGAGACCTTGACTGTCTCGTCCCTTGAATAGAAATGATTGAATGAAAAAGAGTTGTTAAGAGAACGCGATAGACTTGCGAGGCTCATGTGCCCTTGTTCACACGCACGCTCGGGAGAGCATTCAAGAGAGTGGCAATGCAGCCGAATTGCACACAAAATCTATTTGCAAGTGCAGTTCAGACTCGGTCAACGAGGCAAAGGAGAGAAAGAGAGAGAGAGAGAGAGGCCCATGCCTTCGCCTTTCCGTGGCCACTACTGTTGTCACTTTGACCTCAAACCCACCTTTTTGATAGAGTCTTAGCAAGCACATTCTCTCCCTGTTGCGAGCCTCTGGAATGAAATTGTTAAAATCCTTTTCCCACCTCTCTTTTCTGTCTCTCTAATGTCTGGCACACAGAGCCCTCGTCCCATCTGTGCCTGCACACACTTCACTATAGCGCATCCGTTTTCATCACATCGCTGCGGTTTCCTTGGTTCGCTTGCCTCTCTCAAAGTGTGGGTGTAAGCATGCCGGGAATGGATTGTCGACATCGCTAAAAGAACCTATGTGCATAGGTGAAAAAAGGAGGGGGCATCCGAAGTTGACCAGAGGCATCAGCCTTCGCAGAACAAGACTCCTCCTGGTTGCTGCTTTGCTCGCAATGCCACTTCAACACGTTTCGTTCGTCTGCCGGACGCCGTTGTATCGCGTTGTATGCAGACTCTGTGTGCACAACCCGCACAAGATTCAAGGTGACCTGCCACATCGTGTACACAACCCTGTGACAGCTCATGGCCACGGTGAATCTAGTAAAGAAGGCCGTTCTAGGCTGGGTTGAAGCAGAGCTTAGCATCTTGCGATGAAATGGTGTTGTGGTGGTAAGGTCCAGCCGTGCGAGGTTCACGCCTTCCACCGCCAAGAGGTATTGTTTTGAGTTGAGGCCATTCACAAAGAAAACGGCCTTCAGTTCGAGCTTTCTCTCGAGCTCTTCGCGTCTCATCATCACACTTTTTCGACACATTTGCTTCGTCCGAACATCCTGTGTTTGTCTTTCGCATTCCTCTCCAGCTCCTCAACGACGGAAGATGATCGGCAAATCCTTTCCCGGACGAAGGAGAGAGAGAGAATCAAGCATGATGAATGCCCACCAAAAGAAAAGAAAAGAAGCATCCACACTGCTCAAGTGCCTGCAAGAATCCAAACGCGCGTCTTTGCATCTCTCGAGGCTCCAATAGTGCATCCCTCGAGTGTCAAACGGCGCGTCACAAAAAAACGCGCCCCGCTCGGTTCGCTTTGGGCTCGCCTCTGCTCAAAGTGCCGTTTCGTCTGCATGTGTGCAATGCGCTCGCCCTCTTGCCTCCCGCGGTGATTGCCGAATCCTATCTCACACGCTCTTTGCCATTCTTCAGCAGCTCATCGCATCGCATCGAATCGCATCGAATCGGGCTCAAGCGTACAAAAAAGAGAGATGGTCCGGTGTCTTTGTGATGAAGATTCGGTTTGCGATCCACCTGATTGACAATGATGTTGTTTTGTCCGTAAGCTCGCGGCTTGGCTCATTGTCCCGTGTCGTCAACACCTTGGGAAGCCATTCACCAAGACAGCCACTCTTGTGCTCGTGAGCATGATGGAGGAGAGAGGCGTCTCGCGCTGTTGGGTCGACTGACTGTCCGACACTGGTGGATGCTGCGACACTGCGACGTTGTGATGCTGTTAAATAAGGTGGGATTGCCGGTCTCTTTCCAATCGATTAAGCTCTCCTCTTTTTCAGGCTCTTTTTTATTTTTATTTTTGGCAGTTTAATTTCACAAAATCAAAGCGGGTTTCAAAGCTGTGTGGGGCTTTTTGTTTTTCTTTTGCTTGGCTGCCCTTGTTCTGCCCAGCTGTGCGGTCAGGTGGCAAGGGAGCTTCTGTTTCTTTTTCAGTGTGGCTCAGAGAGCGTGTCTCTCAGCTCGTATTCACCCGCCAATTTGGCCGATAGTCTCCGCAATCCGATTTCACTCGCTCTTCACCTGGCAATTCACACTCAATTCCTCACCGGTCCGTCCAGTCACTGCTCAGCCATTTCCACTCCACACCTCTCACACACTCTCTTCACCCAGCATTCGGCACACTTCCGCTCGTCATCGTCACAGATACACGCTAATATCCGTGACAGCTTGAAGCTCTCCATCCATCCTAGCACCATCGCTCCATCGCAGGACTCCCGATACTATACAAGCGTCTCGGCACGTTTCCGCTCGACAGCACGTTTCGCACTATTCACCTTCCACCTAACTTAGACAGGATTCTCCCAAACGATCGCTTCCGACTCAGCCTTCACTTTAGACGGTCCATTTCACTGAATGCTCTCTCACTACAGCGGAGCCGTTCGCACGTTTGAACCTACCCAAAGCTAAAGCTCGTCACTGCGTCTAGCTTTGACGCTCGAGTCACATCGGCGCCCGCCGCCCACCGTCCACATCACAGCACTTCAGCACCATCGTGCCGCCCAGGCTGTCGGATGGAGCCTCCAAAGGCTGCCCCGCTCCAGATTCCCAGCGAGGATGACGTGCCACTCTTCGACCCCAGCGGCCTCAGCGCCTCGCTCTCTGCGGACGACTGGCACAACTCGTTTGATCTCAACAGTGTAGCAGCTGCTCGTCTCGGCATCGGTTCTCCACCGTCTCACGACGGCTCTGCCTCCCTCTCCGCAGCCGCTTCCATCGCCAATCTCACTCGCTCCGACTCTCGCAACAATACCAATTCCGACACTGTCGCTACTTCCGACCCACAGCGTCAAGCCTCCACTTCACGCTCCACTTCCAATGACGTCGCAGATGGAAAGCAAACACTTCAAACTCCAGAAGATGATGCAAGACGAGGAAGACGTCGAAGAAGCTCTGCAGCCCAAAACGATGTCCAACCCCCTTCCGCCGGTGTCAACTCGGACGCCCTCCCTCAAAAGGATACCTCTGTTGGCTCAAAGGTCCGAATGTGGTGGGAGCGTAGCGCGGCTGGCACCCCTGAAGTCGACGAGAACGACTCTTCTATTGTCGAAAAGCCACCATCATCCACAGCACTGCCTTCTCTCCGAACCGATGTCGACCCCACCGCTTCATCCTCAGCAGCAGGTACAACTTTCACTTCCCCCACTTCCATCACCCAGGACACGTCATCCCCCACGGTTCGCTCTCCAGCCGCTGACTTCCTTAGCGCATTCTCCAGCCTCCACAGCGTGGTCCAGCCTTCCACGTCCTACGACAATCGCTCACTCTCGTATAGCCCGCCGCGATCCGGTCATCGCAGTCTCGGTGCCTCCCTCATGCGTGAAGACACCAGCAACGGCTCTGCAGCAGCTCCTGGCTTCGCATCCTGGCGTGGTCTCGGAAGCGCCGCCGCACAGCTTTACGATGCCAAGCTCATCACTGCTCCCAACCCACCACCTCGAAGCGACGATGAAGGCGCCCGCGTTGGCCCCTCGGGTCGCTATCTGCTGGGTAAGACCATCGGCTTCGGCGGCTTCTCTACCGTTCGTGAAGGCTGGGATCTCGAAGCTCAAGGGCCCGCTGATCCAACAGCCCCCATGATCGACGGCCAACGCAGAGGCCGTAAAGTGGCAGTCAAGATCGTTTATCACGATCAGAATCATGATCGACAAGCACGAGACCAGTCTACAGCCCAGCAGCACCAGCAGCAACACTCCCAAGAGCTCCACATCTGGAAAAGCTTACCCTTTCACCAGCATCTTCTCCCACTTTTGCATCATGAACGCGTTTCTTTAGATGGTCCACACGCTGATCAGAATCATAGCGGTGGGACCATGGCGGAGCTGTTGATCATGCCATACTGTGACCAGGGCAATTTGCTCGACTTTGTTCGCAGTGAAGGTGGCATCCACAGCATCGTCTTTCCCAATCCCAATGGCGAGCATCCCTTGTCAGCCGAAGATCGAAGGTCTGGTTCAGGCTCTTGGGTCGCCCCTAGCCCGGCACGCTCGTCCACACAGCTCTCTCGCAGCTCTTCTCTCAAGACCTCGATGGACGATCCGACTTGGCGTTACTCGGGTCCGCGAACAGGGTCTGGCTTCATGATGGCACGCAATGCTGGATCACACGCGCTTGGTCGCGTAGCCTCTGTATCTGCCGCTTCCCAGCTTCGCACAATTCCTGCAGGCCAAGAGGCTTCCTCGGTTGCGTCGTCGCCCGTTTCCGCTGCTGGCAGCGTGTCAAGTGGGTCCAGGCTGATCCGCAGGACAAACAGCCGCCTAACGCGCAGCCAGGGCGTGCCTATTGATGCCGCCCGCGAGACCATGCGACAGCTCGCTTCAGCACTCAGTGCTTTGCACAACAAAAGTCACATACTCCATGGAGATCTCAAACTCGAGAACGTGCTCGGCCAGGATCAGACATCGTGGAAGAAGCGCCAACGCATGTCGATGCTCGAGACGGATGGTAGCGAAGCTCGATCTAGACAAAATAGCGGCGGTCTGGCGGACTCGATCGACTCGTTGGGCGCCTCTTCCATCTCTTCAAGGCAAACCTTGGACGTTACCGATGCCGTCATGCCGTGCTGGCGCATTGCAGATTTCGGCCTGGCGCAAGTCCTGGAGCCCACTCACGCCAAGGCTGGCATTTCGGGCGCACCTGCGCTCATTCGCGCTCTCAAGGAAGAGATGGACGCGACCGGCACCCACGAAGGCAACGGCCAGAAGAAGGCACAAAGGACTAGTCGAGGTGGCTCTTTGGCCTATACCGCGCCCGAGTTTCTTCGGGCTCAAGGGACCCCAGGCTCTTCGAGCCCGAGAGTTGCCCAGCCTCCTGGAGAGGATGGAGAGCTGCCACCCGAGTCGCCTTATGCGGCCGACATGTGGGCACTCGGCTGCATTCTCTATGCGCTACTCAGCGGCAAACTACCCTTTTCGGACTCCTTTGAGCCGCGACTGCAAATGAAGATCGCAAAAGCTCAATGGGAGCTTCCGTCACGTCTGCGACGCCGTGCTGAGCGGCTGACGACCTCATCCACGAGCACACTGACGTCGCAGCAAAGCGTGTCGAACCGCAACAGCTCCATGGATCGCGCTGGCTCTGTCGAACCGCCGGGCGCAGCCGATCGCTTTGCATTCAGTCAACGTCGAAGCGCTTCAGGTGTGGCGCGCGGGCCCGGCAGCTTCGGCGTTATGGATCTCAGCGCCTCGTTGCCGTCGCTGCTGCCGAGAGAAAGACAGGCCACCGAACCAGCCCCCACTGCGCTGCCAGGACGCATGATTGCAGTGCACTCAGACCAAGTGGTAGGCTCAGCCCCTGGACGCGCCGACCACCTCGAGAGCTTTGAGATCAACGAGGTGGCCAAAGCCAGAGCAGACGTGGAGGAAGACCCGGAATCGGACGAAGACTCCGACATTGACCCTGCTTGGGATGGCCTCAGCTGGGATCGGGCAGCTGCGCGTCAGGTGCTCCGCGGTCTGTTGGAGCCAGACCCGAGACGAAGATGGACCATCGACAAGCTGTGTTCATGCGCATGGATCCGACAAGAGGGAACCGAGCCAGCCCCTTCCCCATCGCCCCTGGCGCCTATGTCTCTTCTCGGCAACGCTTCTGCCGCGCGAAGCAATCTCCCCACGTCGATCTCCACAGCGACAAGTCTGTCGGATGCGAAAGGCGTCTTTCTGGAGCGAGAGGCATGGGCTGCTCCGAACGCGAGTACGAATGGTGCCAGCAAGAGCTCTTCGTCGGTCTCGGATGCATCCCAACAGCCAAACTTCGACAAGGCCAATGTCGATGAGCACTTCCAACGTACGGACCACGGAAGACGTTCGTCCAGCCTTGCACGCACGCGCCCGGTGCAGTTGGCTCTCGACAGCCCTGCAAGCGCATCTCCGGCACAGTCACCTGCCATTTCGATGGACGAGGACGACAGCGCAAAGCGAAGATCTCGCTCTACCTCACGCATCTCGCTTCGTTATCGCGACTCGAGTCGCAACCGCAGCACAGACGTCAGTGGAAGCTCGACGCCGAATCGCGATCGCGATCCTTCGTGGATGCCGCACCATCTGGCGAGCTCGTTGAATTCGCAGACCCATCAGTGGGTCCATGCTGCTGCCAAGGACCGTTGTGATAGCCCAGCTGATTCTGAGCGTCGCGGCCGCCTGCCGAGGTCCAGGATGGCGGATTTGGATGAGAACACGACATGGAACGGCGAAGGTGATACGAGCAGCGACAGTCGTGCCGGGTCGCAGACAACTAGCTCTCTGCATAGAACGGTCCCGATTGCTATTCGTGGACGAAGCCATTCGAGGAGCCGCAGTCGCCACAGTGGGGAGTCGGGCTCACCGGAACGCTTTGCACAGCGATCCATCTCCAGATCGAGGTCCAACTACTCGCTCTCGCACGAGAACGGAGGAGGTGCTTCGAGTCTCCTGTACGGTCGCAGCGTCGAGGTGCAGCCTGTCATGGCGCCCATCATGGCAGATCACACGCAAGCCCAACGCTCGTCTACAGCTCGCAGCCGCTCTCGTGCTCCTGATGCCCTGGCGCAGATTTTAGGTCGCCAGCGCTCGAGGAGTCGTTCGCGAGTTCGCACCAGCTTGGACCCGTCGCGGACAGATGGTACATCGAATCGAAGCACACCTTCGTTGAGCGCGGCCAACACACACAGCAAAGTATTTGGGGCGGCGGCAGAGATCTCGACCGATTCGGATCGGGACCAGGAAGCGCGAGGACGAGCGCGTGATCGACGATGATGCGGACGATCCGTAAGGAGAGGCAGGAAGAAGAAGCCTCGACCAGCACGCAAAGTCAGACTTGTCCAACAACCACACCTCTCACATTGATACCCTAGGTGCATTTTGACCTCATCTATCATTCCTGTCTCTTTGTGTACATGTAGCATCTGTATAGCGGAAATGGAATCGCTTTGCGGACTTGCATCCAAAGCACTATAGCACCTGATTTGTTGTGAGGCGAGACTGTGCGAGTGGATAGCACATAGCGGATGTCGGAAATACCGTCTCCAAAGAAAAAGTGACCGCCAAATTTTATGTGGAGCAACACACAGCAGAAATCACGCCTATCAACCACTCCTTCGACTCAGCCACACTGGCCAAGCTGCGCATTTTCCTTCCATTCATCTTCCCTCCCAACTTCCATCTCATCTGCTCGCTGCAAATCGGGTGGCATGTAGCTCATTCGCCACGATACTCAACATGGCGGATCCGCCGTTTCAGATGCCGGGTCATCGGTGGGATCCCGTCAAGAAGCGCTTCTTCAAGATCCTACCCGGCCAACCCAGTGATGGTAGCGGCGACCGTACTTCGGCGGCCTCCTCACGATATGCCCGTGCCAACGCAAGTCGTTCAAAAGGAAAGGGGAGGACGGGGGAGCAGCAGCAAGAGGCCTCGTCAGAGTCGCATTGGAAGATGACTCCACGTTTGCCGGCTATTGGTCAACAGACGCTCCAGTTCACACACAAAAGCTCCTTTGCTGGGTCCTTGGTCGATCCGATCACGCTCAAACAACAGGGAATGAAGCCTGTGACTGCGACGGGAGCTGGAGAGCAGGCCCGGGTTGAGGCCGCTTACTCACATCTCGCGCTACTTCAAGCCCGAACTCCCTACCTTATCGCTCACAACAACGCCAACATCGTCGGCATGCACACCAGCGCAGATGGTCAGACGCTCCTCATTATGTCTGATGTTGGGAAAATTACGAGGTGGTCTGCTGTCTGCCGTCCTGAAGAGGCTGTCTTATGGCTGGAAGACGACGACGAGAACACGCTGGTCGACATGTGGACTAGCCCTACATCGATGGTGCTCTTATTCACTGACGCTGTAGGTAGATCAGCGCGAGGTGGACAGCTATTGAAGTGTATCAAGAGTCCATGTCAGCGTCTCTCGACCGAGCCCATCACCCCGTCGACAAAAAAGTTCCCTCGTTTGACTTCCGATATCAGTGTCGCTGGATCGGTTCCCATACCTTACCAAACGATAACGGCATTGACCGTCTCTCAGACATCGCTAGCAGACTCTAGCTCATCACAGGCAAAGAGACCTGCCGAGGAAGGGGAGTCGGAAAGTCTCCACGAGACCACAATTCTGGCTGTCTCGACGGGTACATGCGTCCAGATCCACGTCTTTGTTCCATTCCTTCAGCTCCTTGATGCAATCTTCGCCAAAGTCGCGTTGAGCGAAAGCGACATCATGGCCATGGCATTTGGCCTCAGTGGAGATGTCTTATACTGCGGCACCCGTTCTGGTGTTGTACTGGCCTGGGGATGGCGTGGCAGCGCGGCTAAACTTCTCTCAGTACGCTCGGCTTCAAATCAACCGGGTTCAAATCAACTCGGTACACTTTTCGAAGGGTCAGGTTCCGTAACCAACCTGCAAGCAGTCTCATCCGACGAACTTCTCGTTGTCCGGATCAACGGCCAGGTCCAGTTGTTTGACACCGCAATTGGTCAGGTCAAGCGCCATTATCAGGGTCATGTCAACTCGTTCGACTTTAAGCTCGCCTTCGCCGTCGACACCGAGCTGCGCCTCTTGGCATTGGCTGGTCTCGATCGTCGTGTTCGAATCTGGTCGCTTGACTCTCCTCTTCCGCTAGGTACTGCCGTAACAGAACTGCGCAGTGCTTGTGCACAAGAAAACAAGGGAGGGGACTTTCAACTCGATGATGACGACCTTGACGAGTCAAGCAGCGAAAGCTTCCGCCAAGCCCATCCAGCACAGGATGGTAAGCCTACCATCGTTCGAGGCGCCACCCTCGGCAGCATAGTCTTCCCAAAGGATGTCAGGGCTTTGCATTGGCATCCACGATATCCGTTCGAAGGCAGTGATCCGATCGAAGTGCATGCCGTTCGGCGAGCGGCCGGAGCCGATTACTCTCTGCCCCAGCAGCCGTGGAAGGACCTCTTCGTAGCCGCGGGTGGCTGGCTGTATCACTTCCGATGGCCTTGACTTGGACCAGTCACCTTTGTAACACCAAAATCGACCAGAATCGACCCGAAACGACCAGCACCGTTCAAATGTATCATCACTAGCAGCGTCAACACACATGTACTAGTTCGTCATATCTCAGCATCTCGCATCTCGCATACTCACATGGTCTTGGCACATTGTTCAGCATCTCATCAAACAAAGCACCGTTTTCCCGCATCTCTTCTTGCACACCAAACACAAACAGATGATTGAAAAGTGAGAACAAGTGAATTGCAATGATGGGCGATATGGGAAAGAGGTGTTCGGGGAAAAATCTCAGATAGGCTCAGAAGGGCGATCTTTGCCCCGAGCGGAGCAAAGCTTTCCCTCGATGTCTCAATAGCAAACTCAGTGGGGGCACATGGCGATGAAGGCAAGATCACAGGCAGTCACTGCCCCGGTCCCTCACTCCGCAACCCTAAAGTCTCCTGTTGTGTTCTGGCTTTCATGGATCGCGTTTCTCTTCTGCATGTGCTTGCGTTGGGAATGAACCGCGGGGTAGATCAGAACCGTCTTGCCCCGTGGGCGATGACACTTGAACCCGGATGGACAGCCAACGAAAAGTAAAGCAGAAGAGAAAACGAAATAGAGGAACGGCGCAAAAGCAAAAGGGAATAGAGGGAAGAGGAGAGAGAAGAAAGGGGGTGACCCAAAGCCTAATTCGAGACTTGACACGCTCTGGTGGACATTTGGGTCAGAAAAGTGCAACATCGTACCAAGACGGATGTGCGTGGTATATGGGGGTAAGGCGCGGAGAAAAAAAGTATGATTACACCGTGGGAGTTTTGTGTCTTTTGGACAATGCAACGCAACGACAGCGTATGTGGAGAGGGTGAAAGGTGGAGGGTTGGTGGAAGTGACCTTGGACGCAACTCTGGCCCTGGGGTGCGATCGATGCGCCTGAGGAATCGATCGGATTCAGGCTAGGGTTGTTGGCGACATCGGCGAGTGCGAGAAAGTCGATGTTGTCCGAGGTGCCTCCCTTTTGGTCATCAGTCGGAAGTGCATCACTGCAACTTGAACTGAAGATGGAAAAAGTTGGGGGGTGAAAAGACCATTAGATGAAGCCGATGCGGTTGGAAACGTCAAGAGCGTCCTGGTCGGGGGTAAGACGAACGAAAGCCTTCTTCTTGCCGTCGGGGCGGATCAAAGTGTTGATCTTGGCGGCGCTGACGTCGTAGAGCTTCTTGAGAGCACCCTCGATCTGGCGCTTGTTGGCGGCACGGTCAACGATGAAGACGAGGGTGTTGTTCTCCTCGATCTTCTTCATGGCCGACTCGGTGTTGAGAGGGTAGAGGATGGTGCGGAAAGCATCCATGCGAGGGGCGTGGGGGACGGCCTTGCGGGGGTAACGGGGAGTCTTGGCAAGGTCGAGGGTCTTGGGACGACGGAAAGTGGTGTCGGTGCGGACCTTGCGAACCTTGGAGCCGGAGGTACCCTTAAGGGCGGCCTTCTTGGCGGCGGTAGCCTTGACGGTCTGGGGCTTGTTCTTGGCGACTCCGGACATGTTGATGGATGAAGGTGATGGTGATGATGATCTTGAGGATGGGAGAGGAGAAGCAAACGATGATGACCAGATGCCTTCCAGGATCCACTGGCCGTCGAATTGGGCGCTGCTCGGTCAACTTGGCCTCGAGTCGAATTCGCACCGAAATTCTGGCGGCTGGGTCAGCCTCGGCCGAGCTTGACTCAGGTCAGGTGACCACAACTTCAAGACGATGGCTGTTAGACTCGTATTTCTTCTATTTTTCTCCTGAAATTATGTGAAAATTGTTAGACCTCATTTGTCATGTCGCCGCCAAAAATTCCAAACCCCCAACGACACAGACACCTCAACGACCAATGCTATCGGCTCCTGACCACATCTTCTAGAGTTGTTGAAACAATCCCATTCCCGAATCGATCCGTCTTCCTCGTAACAAGTCTCGTGATGGTCTTCTGACCTGAAAGGAATGCGTCATCACGATGACTGTGAAATCTTCGCAAGTCAGGAACCGGTGCCGCTCTGTTTCAAGCTCAGCGTTCCGACTTTGAGCTAGTAGTGCTTGGCGGCGAAGATCAGTTGGAAGAACGGGGTGGCGGGCGCGGACACCGAACGTGTGCGAATGGCGCTGCTGTTGTCCGTGGAGAAGGAAGGAAGATATTCCCTGCGGGAAGTTGGTGATTCAGGGCATGCTCGGCAAGCAAAGGTTTAGGCCTGAACGACGTTTGTGAGGGGCACGAGATACAGTTTCACTTCTCAGGTCATTCGTTGTTGTTACTGCAGTTCGTAAGAGATAATGCACCCCAGATCCTCGCCATCCACGCCTATCTGTTGTCAACGGATCTAGCCGTATGAAGTTTTGCTGTGCACGTGGACGGTGGGATGGTGTGGGGCAGACGAATGAGAAGCGCACGATTGGATAGGATCATCTGACCCTATTTTCGAACATGTCACAACAACGACAAAGAGTTGGTGGAGTATGGGTATGATGGTTTTATCGGTTCTTCGGACCAAAAAACGCGGGGAGGACGAGTTGCAAGCCACAATTTCAATTCCGTCTGTGGGGTGTAAAGTAGCATCAATTCTTACCAAGGACGGTCTCGCTTGATGCTCGGGTCAACCAATCTGCGAACCATCTGAATTCGCTTCTCGCCGACGAGGCTTCTCCTAGCATCAAAGAAGGAAGGTCTCGCGAAGATCTTGCTGCGAGGTGTCGGGCGCTGTATGTGTACCTGACCGCCACCGCAGGAAAGAGCGGCAACGTCGCCGGTTTACCTGACCAGAGCCTTTATTGTAGACGAGACAAGCGTTGCTTTACGCCAGCGCGGAGAATTGTAAGCGGAGAGACAGTGGTCGGAAAACATAGGTTGTCGGATGTCTCCGCGTGTATTCAACCCCATGTCACGTTACACCACCGCTCAAACCCTCCTGTGTCGATTCTTTCGGGATGCAAGAAGGTCCGGTTATCAACGGCAAACCTTGGAGGCGATACAATGGTATCATGATCATGAAGAAACACACCTGTGAAAGTGAAGCTGCAATCGTGAGCAGGCGAAAGAAAGGAGAGACGATGCAGATCATGCGAAGCAGCAAAGCATCTGATCGTGTTGATGCTTACACTGTCATTTATCTCGCGCAATTGGTTTGGGCTGAGGGCAGACCTCTGCATTGTGGTCATCATGCGAAATCCTTGTATGTTTTTCTTTGCGTCAGCTTTGTCACAGACCTTGTCACTATGTTACGTGGTAAAGGCGGGTCAACAAACATTGGGCGTCATGTCATCAAGTACTCTGTCGTAGATGGAGCGTCGAATTAAGCCTAGGTGACGAAATCATCTTGTTCGCAAGAAAATCATCTCGGAGCCTTCTGAAGAGCAAGAAGAACGCAAGTTTAGAAGAAACCAAGCAGTATCAGCAACCGATCTTGAACCGGCGAAGGGAACGCAGTGTCACATGAGCGTGATTCGCAGCTCAATTTGCAGCGACCAATCAGCGCCTTTGCGATCATGCTTTCTGGACCAGAGATCATACTATATTTTGCGACTCTACGATTGGTTCCACGTGTGGCATCTGATGAGGCGTTGCCACTGACCGTTTCCCCCACTTTCACTCCAGCGTATCAGGTACAGAGCAACTGCATGGGTGGGCTTATCCCAAACGTACCCACTCGAAAGCTGTAGGTTGTTCGTGATACGTTATCGCAAGACCCTTCGCGAGCTCGCATGAGTACAATAACGTGAGATAAGCAAGAAAATCCACCGATAGCGAGTTTTCCACCATAGCGGTGCAACAACAATGGGAGCCGGGAGATAGCAACCGGATGACGGGCGAAACAGAAAGCGAGGCTGTGGAAGCCAGTACCTGGACAAAGTGCTGCAAAGGGGGAGCTATCTCGGTCCACAATTTGGACCGCGCCTTGCAATCTCAGGCACATCACACAAGCTACTGTATCATCGACAACTCAAAGGGACAATGTCGGCAATCGAGGGTACACACGCACTAGACGACTGGGCTGATGGTGATGCGCGATTGGGTTGCAAGATTGTATGGAGCCGAGGTCACGCCCCCTTTGCCTTTGTGCATCACGAGCGAAAGCAGGGCACAAAAGCAGCAACGGGAGAACCGAATGATTGCTTTTGGTCGAGAACAAAGGCGAGTGAGCAGGGAGAAACGCCACGAGCCAGACGAGCAACCCGTGGGCCAACTCTCGCTTAGGTACGGAACCGCCGATTTCTGCGAGGTCATTTTTCGTACAGAGAGCCCATCAGAACAGTGTCAAATAGCGGGAAATTTCGTTTTTTTTTCTTTCTTTTCGAAGACCGCCGGAGAAGCAGCTTTCGAGTTTTAACGTTGCGTATCACCGCAAGTGCCGCTGTCAACTGTATCTCATCACTGTGTCAAGTTTGGTGAATTTGCAATTTTAATTTGAAAAAAAAGGGAGACAGCGGTCGCCGTGTGTACTTGAAATTCACCCTCCAAACAGTGGGACCAATTAGAGGTAGTCTCTCAACCCGAAAAGAAAGAAAAAAAAGCGTCTTCTCTTTTCGACAGTACCCCGCTTCTGCTTCATCTGCCAAAGAGAGAAGAAAGAAGAGCGAAAGTACACTGTGATTGGCAGCTGGGTCTGAGCAAAGTTCTGTCAGCAATCGGTGTTTGATATGTGTTTGCGGGCCGTGTGGTTTGATTTTAGGTGTGCCCCGAATCTTTTCCGATTGAAGAGAGAGCGCGGGCCGACTCTAAGGGTGACAACCGCTTGTCTTACGATAGCGAGCAACAGTTTGAATAAGCCGGTTGTTATTGTGTCGTCAGACAAGTCACGAGGCTGAAAGAGGTACACGAGTCTGCACGAGGGTTGATCTGGGACGCTTCTGTGCCGAATTCACCTTGCATAGGCTGCATGAGCGTCAAAGCTTTCTCATTGGACGAAGCTAACTTGCGTGGTCGGGGGTTCTGCAAGCAGAAACAATGATGATCAGATACATGGCAGTGGGTATAGCTGCCTTGCGGTGCCGCTATTGGTCGGTTGGGCTTTCGACGTCGACCAATGAGATGAGCGTTGCCTCGATGCAACTTGCGGGGTTCGTGGGTGTGCCATGCAGCCAGCCAATGACACCTCGACGCAAAAACGCTTTTACGCTCCCATGCTCCCCACGATTGATTTCTCTGATCGCTGGCGTCAACTATCGTCTCGAATCGATTGGTTGGTGGCCGTCACCTACACCGAGACCTGCAGGCGGGCGTTGGTGACGGTGACGCACAAAGACATTGAAATGCGATAGACTGCGAGAAAGGCTCTTCTTCCAATGTGGCATCGCGCGGTCAGGATATGATACAAAGCAAACACGGGCCCGGTTCTCGAGAATCCAACAACATCACAACGAGGAAGAAGATGAAGACGAGGAAGAATTGGCTCAAACTCAGCCCGCTTAGCAGCATTCTAACCGGATCTTCCGAATCGTGTCTTTGGCACAAACAAGAAAAATCACGGAGACTTGCCGCTGTGATGCTTTGCTGCCTTTGCTTGCGCACACAGTATCGGTCGGTCTCCGAATCCGTTTTGGCCGTCGCTGCGAATGTGGCTTTTTTCTCGCTTTATCTCAGTTTATTCTGTTCATTGTTCCACCCTTTCTATGAAACGAAAGGCTTACGGTCCCACCGCTTCATCAGTCACCGTTGCGGGGCCCATTCCACGCATCTGGCACACTTTTGATATATTGATTCAAAAGGGCGTCGAATCCAATGGCGTCCTCATGGCGGGGACTGCCTGATTGGGCGGGCTAGTAGACCGGATGGGGTGCGCAGCGATGGTGAACGAGAGGGGAAGAAACGTCTTCTGATTGGCGGTGGATTCGCCATTTTGTTGTCTCGACCTCTGCCAATTCTTCTTGCGATCTAGACTCCGACTCAGGCCGCCAGTCTGCCTTTTTTATTTTTTTCTGATAAAAAATTTCCGTGACAGATAATGTTCCAGACAGCTGCAGCATACTGGCCGACTGCCTTTGCTCCACGTCCACGGCTTTTCAAACATTATTCAAATTAGTTTTTCTCAATTCCGAATTCCAAGCGTGGCATCTCGCCTGTCAAGCCTCTTTCCAAGCCGCAGGTTTGCTGTCTAGAAGCCGTCGAGTTTTTCCATTTGCTCCGTTGGTTCGCCCACCCAATGTCACTGATCTGGTGCTGCAGTCCGTTACCCGAGGCCCACGCGAACTTGTCAATCGTGTGCGTATCTCTTGCCTCTCTGCCGCCGCTTTGGCAGTTGGTGACCACGGACCCCCCCCTGATTCGCTTCTCTGTTCTTCTTGTCTCTGTCCGTTTCCTCTTGTGTCCAGACCCACTTGACCCAGTGCCCGTCGTTCTCCTTGCACAGGCATCGCTTTCCCGTCTGTCCGTCCAGAGATTAGCCCCACCGCCTGACCTGCTCTACTGCCACTCTCGTGCTTCCCATGTGGCTCTCTTGGTCGCTGCTCGATAAGCCTCCCCACATTTGCACTGCAATGATTCCGCTCGCTATCGCTACCCTGTCGCGACCTCTCCTCTCATTGGCCACCCGTTCCCCGTCCCTCCAGAGCCACCTCCCACCTGGTCTCGTACCTCTTACCTCTCCTCTTGTGCCATGCTTTCGCTCTGCTCAGCAGACGCTGCGCACCTTGCCTTTCCCGAGATGCCTCTCTTGCGCAAAGCTGCCCCACACCCGACTCCGCCATCCTATCCTCCTATCGTGAAAGTATAAAGCACCTGCTATCTGAGTCCATCTCGACACATTCTCTCCCCCAACAAAGCATCCTATTCCGGCCCCCCCCGCTTCCCCTAGACTCGCCTCTGTCCGTCACATCACAACATGTCTATGGCATACTCTCCCTCCGAGGAGAAGGACAAGTCCGGCTCCTTCACCCACAAGGGTGACGTCGTCGCCACCCTCGAGGATGGCGTCGGCGCCAACTCGACCAACGCTTTCGACCAGCGCAAGGGTGAGGAGCTCAAGCACGCCCTTCTTCCCCGTCACATGGCCATGATTTCCATCGGTGGTGTCATCGGTACAGGTCTCTTCCTCGGTACCGCCTCTTCCCTCCACAACGCCGGTCCCCTTGGTCTCTGGCTCGGCTACCTCGTCATGGGTTCCGTCTGCTACGCCATGATGATGTGTCTCGGTGAGATGATTTCTTACCTCCCCGTCCCCGGTGGTCACATCAAGCTCTCTGAGCGTTTCGTCGGCAAGCCTCTCTCTTTCGCTATGGGCTGGAACTACTGGTACAACTGGGTCATCGTCCTCCCTGCCGAGCTTTCCGCCGCCGCTGTTCTCATGTCTTACTGGTCCGACCTCAACCCCGCCATCTGGATTTCCGTCTTCCTCGTCATCGTCGTCGCCATCAACTTGCTCGGCACCCGTGCCTACGGAGAGGCCGAGTTCTGGTTCGCCTCGATCAAGATCATCACCATTGTCGGCCTCATTATTCTTTCCATCTGCATCGACCTCGGTGTTGGCAAGCAGGGCCGTCTCGGCTTCCGCTACTGGAAGAACCCTGGCCCTCTCAAGCAGTACAACGGCATCCAGGGCTCTCTCGGACAGTTCCTCGGTTTCTTCAGTGTTTTGATCAATGCTGCGTTTAGCTTTATCGGTACAGAGATCGTCGCCATCGCTTCTGCTGAGGCCAAGAACCCCCGCAAGTCCGTCCCCAGCGCTATCCGCAAGGTTTGGATCCGTATCTGCCTCTTCTACTTCCTCGGTACCTTCATGATCGGTCTCGTCTGCTCCTCCAACGCTCCCGAGCTCACCAAGGGCCACAAGACCGCCGCTCGCTCTCCCTTCGTCGTTGCCATCAACAACGCCGGCATCAAGGCTTTGCCTTCCATTATCAACGCAGCCCTCGTCACTTCTGCCGTTTCTGCCGCTTCTTCGGATCTCTTCACCTCGAGCCGAGCCCTCTACTCGCTCGCCATCGGTGGTTCCGCTCCTCGTATCTTTGCCCGCACCACCAAGCGCGGTCTTCCTTACATGGCTGTTGCCGTCTCCGTCGCCTTCTCCTTCCTCTCCTACATGTCGGTTCGCGATGGTGCCAGCACCGTCTTCGGCTACTTTGCCAACATGACCTCGATCGCCGGTATGGTTACCTGGTTCTGCATCGGTGTCATGTACATCCGCTTCCACACCGCCATGAAGGTCCAGGGTATGTCGCGAGACGTTCTTCCTTACCGTGCATGGCTCCAGCCCTTCTGCGGTTGGTGGACCGTCTGCACCACCTTCATCGTCATGCTCTTCTCCGGCTGGCCCATCTTCCTCAAGGGTAACTGGTCCACCTCGGATTTCATCACCAACTACATCCCCATCCCCTTCTTCATCATCCTCTACCTCGGAAACTGGTTCTACAACCGCAACAACGGTGCTCACGTCCCCGCCAGCGAGGTCGACCTCACCACCGGTCTTCGCGAAATCATCGAGGCCGAGGAGCCCGAGGAGAAGCCCACCACCATCAGTGGCAAGGTTTGGGCTTTCATCTCCTAAACTGTTTTTATACCATGCGCTGTCTTTTGCACACATCTCTTCTGTTTCTTCGCCTTGTATTCTCAGCTACACTTTTTTCCTGTTACGGGTCTCTCTCGCATTGTTGTAACGCCTCTGTCCTCTCAAAATGCCAATCGCCAATCACGGCTCATTACGAACAAACATCGTGTTTGATTGTCACTCTCTCTTGAGTCGATTCATTGCGGTCCCCAAAAGTGTTGAATTTGAACGCTGGAGCAGGCTTTCTTGTCGTCTGCTCGCCAGGAAGCAAATGGTAGGACGTTCGAGCGGAAGCGGAGTAGAAGGACGATGAGGCGGCTGTGAGCATCTGGGATCAGGGTCATGTTGTTGACTGCGAATGAGGGGCTGATCTTCTGTAAGCTCTCCGTGCCGAGGTATTGCCACGATAGCTGTTGTGCTCTTGTCGCTGCCTCTTTGGCAGTGCTTCTTAGGAGACTGAGACTGCCGAATTCTGCAGACGTAGCTTCTGCTTCTTTCACTGTAGCTTTGGCTAGTTGGTCCGCTGCTTCGTTGCCTGCTACGTCCGAGTGTCCAAGGATCCATCGTAGTCTGATCTTGCAGCCTTGGCGTTGAAGGCGCATGATGCAAGCTCGGATCGGTTGCGTGAGGTGTTGCAACGGTGCATGGTCACGTCTCCATTCTCGTTGCAATCGTTTGAGTGCTGCCTGGGAGTCTGAAAAAAGGTCGATGCGTTTGAGGTGTCGGATTTCCCATGCCTCTAGTCCCAGCTTGATTGCGTTCAGTTCCGCCTCGACTATACCGAACTGATTGTGGTCCATTCTAGCGGATCCTGCGAAGCTTTCCTCGCTAGTGCCCGAGAAGGGGAACACGGTGAAGGCGGCGCCGAGGTTCTCCGCCGTCTCGGATCCGTCTGTATATATGCGCACCACCCTCTTGTCTCGCAGTTTGGAGATTGTTTGCTCTGTTGCGATGGCCGTCTCGCGTTCGTGTATCTCGATTGGTAAGTCGGTCCATCGCTGTGGTGGGAGTTCCGGTAAACCGATCGGTTCGATGGTATCAAAGGGGAGATCCAAGGCCATGAGCTTGAGCGGCGACGCTTTGGTCCTTTTGAGGAGTTCCGACTTGGGTATTTCTTTGCCTAATGGTCGTAGCAGTTCTCCGTCTAGCTCCCAGCTCTTTGCTAGTTCGAGCGCTCTGATGGCGTCTTGCGATGATGCGTGTGACCTGTCCTTGAGCATGGTTCCTAGGTGGATCATCGCCATCTTTCTCCACCTGAATACTGCGCTGATTTAGCCTAGTTCGTGTGCAAGTCCTACTCCCGATGGGAGCATGGGTGTGTTGTGTGCTCCCACTACGAATCGGTATATCTCCTTTTCGGCTTTATTGACATCGGCCCCAAGGGATCTTGGGATAACTGGGTGAAGTGCCGCTGCGAAGTCCAATATGGGGAATAGTACTGCCTGTGCGATCTTGTGTCTTACTGTTGGATGTGCCCATCATTCGTCGGGTAGGGCCCATCTTAGGCTGTTTGCTGCCTTGATCGTGGTGCGGCATTTCATGGTAACACAGTCGTTGAGTTGCAGTCGTTTTCCGATGTGAACTCCCAGTATCCGTACGGTGCTTTGTGTTGGCTGTGTCGTGGTGCCTGATGGAAGTCGTACCGAGACTGTTTCGCACCTGCTGTCGTAGCGGCTGGCTCTATGCGTTACCAGTAGGTTGGGTTTGTCTAGGCGGATATCTCGTTCGTTGGTCCACTTTGATATCCTGTCTATCCACCTCTGGCAGCTGGTTTGCAGCTCGGCAGGGGACTTCTCGGAGAACACCGCGAAGATGTCGTCCACGTATGCTCCTTGGATGATGGGTGGGTTGTCATTCCCAATGTCGTCGTCGAGGACTGCGTCAGAGTATATTGACCATACGAGGGGTGATAGGGGTGATCCTTGTGGTATACCTCTGTTGCCCATGGCGTACTCAGCTGACTGAGTTCCCTCGAGGCTCAGCGTGAACCGTCGGTATTGGAGCCAAGCCTGCAGCCATCTTCCGAACGATTTGAGGCCATACCTTTCGAGGGTGTCACTTAGGCCTTGATGGTCGACTTGGTTGAAGGCGCTTGAGACGGCCACCGTGACGATTGCCACGAAGTCTCCGTCGTCGAGGGCTTCTCTGCTCTGATGAAGGATGCTGCCGACCGCGTGGTTGACAGAGATGCCTGGTACGCTGCCGTACTGTCGCTTTAAGATTTCTTCTTGTGCAATGCATGTTGTAGTCGGTTGCACACGATCTTTTCTACAAGTTTGGATGCGGTGCACAGTAGCGAGATCGGTCGGTAGGAATTTGGATGTCGGAGGTCCCTATTTCCCAACTTTGGTATCACTGTGATCTTTGCACATTTCCACTCCTTCAGGAAGGTGCCATTTTGTAGGCAGTCATTCACGAGGTCTGTTAGGAGCTTGCGGAATTCCTCGCATCCGCTGTAGAGAGTTTGCACAAGGTTCACGCTGATGCCGTCGGGTCCAACTGCTTTGTCCCTCTCTAGGCTGTAGAGCGGCGTACGGTATCTGCTTTGTGTCACCCCTTGACCAACAGTGCGCAATCCTGAATGTCCTCTTGCGGTTGCCGCTGTTCATCGAGCCGGAAGAATAAATTCATACTTGGCCAAGGCAAGCCTGCAATTGTCCCACAATTCTCACACAACGCCCTCACAGGACCATCGTCAAGTAATGACGTCCAGCACAATGTATCGACAGAGCTTCGGAAAAAAAAAGAACTACAGGTGAGGGTCGGCCAGCTTCGCCCTCCTCGTCTTGTACGTTGCTCTCCTTTCCCCCAATACATCCTTGACCATCCTCGCCAGCCAATCCCGAGTCTCTGCCGGGTCTAACACAGTATCGATCTCTGTCATGCTGGCGACATTGATCGCCCTGCCTCCCTTGTAAAGCTGCTCGACGGCTTGTTCCGCCACTCTTTTGCGCTCTGCCTCATCCTTAATCTCGGCCAACTGCTTCTTCATGCTCAGCTGTACGGCTCCTTCCAGCGCCATCGGTCCCATGCTTCCCGTCGGCCAGCTGGCACAAATGGATCCACTGAGTGTGCTCCCGCCCAACATTGCCATTGCGCCCAAACCAAAAGCTCTCCTGACAACGAGCCCCACGAATCGCCCTCCTGACTGTGTGAACTGAGCAGCGGCGGTGAACCAGTCCCCAAAAGTCCGGAATGATCCGCCAGAGGTGGATGAGCGTTCGAATTCAGGCCCGACCATAAATCCAGGTGTATCGCAGAGGCTGATTAGGTGAACTGCCCGAGTACGCGTCAGCAGTTTCAGTAAACGGATGGCTTTGAGGGCTGCATTGATGTCGATTGCTCCACCGAGCGGGGCTGTGGAATCATTGGCGAGGATGGCTACTGCATGTCCTTTGATGCGGGCAAAGCCGGTAATCATGTCAGGACCCCAGTGAGGGGAGAGCTCGACGAAGGAGTTGTCGTCCACGAGGAAGGAGATCACGCGGCGCATGTCGAATGCCCGACGTCGTTCAGCAACCGACGGCACACAGGTACGAAGACGCTTGACGTCGGCTGAAAAAGCCCATTGCCTCTCAGCCAGCTGTGGTGTAGTGAAGAAGCTTAAGATCTTCCTCGTCATCGCAGCAGCCGCATCTTCGTCATCCACTACGACATCAACTCCTCCGGTGATAGCATGGATGGAGGTCGGGCCGATCTCGTCCGACCCAAACACTCCCAGTCCACCCGCTTCGATCATAGCTGTACCTGCCATACCTATTGAAGTGCTTCCCACTTTCTGTCCATTTGCAAGCACCCCATTTCCCCCTTTCGTAGCAATTACAACATCACACGTCCCCAAAATGGCCGCGTTCCCGGCAAACACGTATCCATTTGCCACACCGACGATCGGAATTCCTTGCGCCTGCACCTGCCCCATCAGCGCAAAACTGGGCGTCATCAAACCGCTCGCTGTCTGATAGTCTGTATCCCCTGGCCTACCTCCACCGCCCTCCGCGTACAGCACCATTGGTGCAGGATGCGAAAGCACCGCCATGAGAATCCTGTCCAGCTTCAAGTGGTGGAAGTACCCTTGGGTGCCGGCAAGAACCATGTAGTCTCCCATGATCAGGCCGACTGTGTGGCCCTGGATACGGGCGAAACCAGTGACTAAGCCATCGCCGCTCGTTCTAGCGATCAGCTCGGGAAGCGGTGTTCGCTTCCTTTGCGCCGCCAGTGCGAGATCACCGTACTCGATCAATGAGTCGGGGTCGATCAGCATGGAAAGGTTCTCGCGGACCGTGCGGAAGCCTCTAGCATGACGTTTCGTGACAGCGGCTTTGCGACCAGCGTCAGCGATGGCGGATCGGCGCTGCTGCAGTTCCTTGAGCTCTGGGCGGGGGATATTGGCATCTTCTGCAGCTGCAGCTGCCAAAGAAGCACTGTCTTCAGCAGAAGCATCCGAGGAGTTGCTGGATGTATCGAGGACGAGCAGCACATCGGAACTATTGACTACGCCGCTCTGGTTGACGATTACCTTGTCCACAATACCTCTGACTGAAGACCGGATGACATGCTCCATCTTCATCGCTTCCAGTACGGCCAATTCCTGACCCACCACGACCTTTTCTCCCTCCTTGACGGTAAGTTTGATCACCATCCCCGTGAGATGCGACTTTACTGCGTGCTTTCCGGGCTGCTCCTTCCACCCTTCCTTTTGTTTTCCTCCCTGCACTGTTTCCGTGTTCGCCCCACCATGCTTGACTTCGATCTCAGCCTGGATTCGATTCGAATATTCCAAGAAACCCTTGAATCCAACTTGCACCGTATGGATATGCTGCAGACCTTTCTTCACCCCAATGTCGTTGAGCAAAGCCAGAAGGAACGGAATGTTCGTTCTCACGCCGCTGATGCTCGTCCCCTTCAGCGCCCGCTCCGCCGCATCCACCGCAGACTCATACGTCGGCGCTGTTACAATCACCTTTGCCAGCAAGCTATCGAAGAGCGGATTGACGGTGTACTGGCCCAATCGGGGATGTGGAGCATGCGCAGCCGTCTCTATCCTTACACTTCCACCAACGGGCCAGATCAGGGAAGAAATGGATCCGGATTCGGGGTGGGTTTCGTCCGTCTCTCCTCTGAAAGACTCGGCATTGATTCTCGTTTGAATCGCTGTCTTGCTCGGAAACGACGATGCTGATGCCTCTGTGATCCCAAGATCGCCAAGCGAGTGACCAAGCCCCACAAGCAGCTGGAGCGCGACCAAGTCGTGGCCTGTAACGTTCTCCGTGATCGTATGCTCGACTTGAATCCTCGGGTTGGCTTCCATAAAGTAAAATTCGCCTCCTTCCTCCACAAGGAACTCGACTGTGGCCAAGCTCCGCAGCTTCACCTCTGCAGCAAGCCGCAGAGCGGCGTTGAGTATATCTGTCCGAAGCTGTGGCGGGAGATGTGGGGCAGGCGCGATCTCTACCAGCTTCTGGTTGCGGCGTTGGAGTGAGCACTCGCGATCCCAGAAGTGACACACTCCACCATGGCCGTCGCCCAAGACTTGCACCTCGACATGCTTTGCGTTGATCAAGAAGCGTTCTGCGTAGACCGTCCCGTCGCCAAAGGAGGCTGCTGCTTCGCGAGTGCAAGATTCGTAAGCCTCTGTGATGGCTTGTGTCGTTTCGGTCGGATTGGGCTGGATTGGGACCACTCGAATGCCTCTTCCCCCTCCGCCATTTGCCGCTTTCAGGATGACGTTTTCACCAGCTGAGATCGTGGAGGCGAAGTTGAGAATATCTTTGAGCGCTGAAGAAGAAAAAGCGTTGGTACCCTCCAATACGGGCACATTGACACTCTTTGCCAGTTCCCTCGCTACCACCTTGTCCCCCAGCTTGGCCAACTGCTCCTCTGTCGGACCCAAGAACACCAGCCCATTCTCCTCACATAGCTTTGCAAATCTCGCGTCCTCGCTCAAGAAGCCATAGCCCGGCGCAACACCCCAACATTGATGCTGCTTTGCCGCCGTGACAATGGCTTCCCTGTTGAGGTATGCTCTCGGTCCTTCACCTGAGAGCTGATGCGAGTAGTCGGCGAGAGAAACGTGCAGCGCATTGGACTCAGAGAGAGTGTATATGGCGACGGTCTGAATGTGAGGTGTGCTGGGGCTGAGGGGGAACAATTGATAGGTGCCGATCAAGCGGCAGGCTATCTCGCCACGGTTGGCTATGAGAATTCGTCTTGATTCTAGCATCGCGATCACTTGGTGATGTTTACCGTTTCTACCGGAGACTAAGGTGTCAAGAGGTGAATACAGCGATAGGGGCTGTCTGGTAGAGGCGCAAAGAAAGTGCCGATACAACGTATGTGGTCCTAGATATGGGAAGACAAGGAGTGTGGGGTCCGGGGTAAAGCACGGACGCCGCCGAAAACACGCATTTCGTAGCCGGTGAACCGGAAATTCTCCTCGACAGGGTTTTTTGATAGCCGAATTTGCCGGTACCCGACTTCACTCGACACTCTCTTCATACTGTACACAGAACGCACTGCAACACACACGCATCAGAACATGATAAGAGATAGCTTGCAACAGATGGAAAAAGAAAAGCGAGCCTCATAACGAAGGCTGGAAACGTATATGGGGTAAAAGAAAACGAAAGGTGGCTGTACACAGTACAGCAAATCTCAAACAGTATATTTACTTGGCTGCAGCTCGTCGAGTTGTGCGGCCGGATCGAGTCGTCGTAGCCGAAGAGGAGGTAGCTGCTTCCTCATGATTAGCCTGTGCTTTGCACCTGCCCTTGGTCGTTGTGATGACAGCGGCTTTGGCACGGGTCGAGCGAGCTCGAGTCTTTGTTGCAGGAGCTTCTCCTTCCTCCTCACCCTCATCTTCATCTTCATCCTCAGCTTCACTGCTCTCGTCTGCGGCTGTCGTAGCCTTCGTTGTCCTAGTAGTCTTTATGCGGGCAGTAGTGGCTGTGCGAGTGCGCGCCGAGGTCGTACGCTTGCTTCTAGTCGAAGGCGCAGGCTCGTCCTCCTCACTTGCTTCGTCATCACCGTAACCAGCGCTGGAAGAAGGCATAGCCGCAGCAGCCGACTTGGCAGCCCTACTTCTAGTCGCACGTATAGGCTTTGTCGCAGTTGTCGCAGTCACAGTCGCGGCTGCACGGGTTGCACGAGTTCGGGTGGCGCGCTTGGGCGCCTCTTGGACTGCCTCTTCCTCCTCTTGCTCGCTTTCCTCCCTTTTCTCCTGCTCCACTTGCTCCACTTCAATCTTCTTGACCGCGGCTGCCTTGCTTCGTCGAGTCGGCTTCTCGGGCGATGGCTGAGGAGCAGCCTCTGGCATTAGAGTCGCCGAAATTGCTTCCGCGGCGGCTTGCTTGGCCTTGCGGCCGCCAGTTCGGCGTGTGGGCTTGGAGGGAGATTCGGGCCCGACCTCGTCTGACTTGATCTGAGCTTCAGCCTCCTCTTGCACCTGTTCAGCAGATAGCACAACGGACTTGTCGTTGGGCTCTTCGGCGAAGATGGCAGCAGGAGCGGCGTCAGCGCGCTTGACAGGAGAAGAACGAGCGGCACGCTTGGTGGGAGAAGCGGAACGGGCTGTTCGCTTAGTCGGGGATACAGATGCCGCGCGACGAGAGGCTCGGGTCTTGTAAGGCGACGAGTCCACGGGTGTTTGCTCTTCGATGCTGGCTACGGAATCATTTTCCTCGACGATGACTGGCGCAGCAGATGGGACCGCGTGCTCTTCTGTAACGTCCACAGCGATCTTAACCTCCACCTCTTGAGCGGGTTCAGCAGATCCTTCCAGCACCTCGACTTGTGCGACTTCTTCAGCCTTGGGCAGAGCTACAGGCTCTTCTTCTTCAGCCGCCTCCTCGAGCTGGGTCTCCTCTTCGATCTGTTGAATAGGAGTCGGTTCGACCTCTGCGTCTTGTTCGACTTCGTCATTCTGCTCCTGTTCCTCTACCTCTGAAGCAAGTGGCGCCTCGGTCTCATGAGCCTGCACAAATGCCTGAGCGATGGCTTCGTTTTCAGCATCCATCGAGGTCGCATCAAACATGGTAACGTGCAGCTCTGCCTCAAAAGCAGGCTGCACCGCTGCCACCTCTAGAGGCGACACTACAACCGATTCTGGCAATGGGGTTACTGCAGGCGAAGGAATGTCTGGCCGAGAGGCGATGGCCCGAGGGGTTGCTGGGAGGGGCAAAAGCAGTTCGGCGGCCTCGCTTCGACGTACCCCACGTCGTCCCTTCACCGGGCTCGACTTCACCGGGCTCGACTTCACCGGGCTCGACTTCACCGGGCTCGACTTCACCGGGCTCGCCTTGATCGGGCTTGCCTTGATCGGGCTGGAACTAAGAGCTGCTTTCTTCTTGGAAGATGTCTTGACGGGCGAAAGAAGCTCTACGATCTCAGGATTAGCTCGCATGCGGTCTCCCAGGGTTCCGTACTGAGGTGGCTTCTCTGGGCTGCTAGTTTGGAGCATTGAGGCTAGACCGTGCATATCAGGAATGGCAGGAGCTGCAGACGCGGCTGAGAAGAGATGGCGGACCGAGTTGAGGGCAACAGGTGTCTGAGGAGGCTGCAGAGCAGAGATTGGAGCAGTGGTAGGCCAAGATGGAGTCTCTTGTGCTTTTGAGCTGATCTGTACAATCTCTTCTTGTTCCTGTTCCTCATCCTCTTCTTCTTCTGCAAGCATCTCGTCGTCGGTCAGCTCTTCTTCCTCGGCTGTGAAGAGGTCATTGAGAGCTTCGGCAATCCTTTCCGACTCTTGCTCGACAGCTGAGTCCTGGACTAGGTCAAAGCCCATCGATCGCTCCGTTGCTGGGAGGCCGACATCCGAGACTCTCACCACTTTTCTTGCCTTGGTTGGAGACGATTGCTGAGAGTAAGGGCTGGTGTCCAGGTCCTCGCTTTTGCGGACAGCCTCATGGACGATGCGCTCACCAGCGCCACTTATCTGCAGACGGACCAGCGCCGCGCAGATCGAAGGCTTGGCGCCAGAAGCACCAGCGGGTGGCATCGAGACGCGACGAGAGTGCGACCTGGACACTGGCTGGGGCGTGGCGAATTGCGGCAGGCTCGAAGTCTTGACAGGGCTGAAGTTGTATACAGGTGCCTTCTGCGGCGACGGCGAGAGGACAGACAGACTCTGGTCGACTTCGTCCTCGTCGTCTTCAGAGTCCATCCATGGCTCAGCCTCCTCCTCGCTCAGCGCAGGGTCGAGCTGCGATTCAAAATCGACCTCCTGCAACTGGTGAATCTGGTAGTCCTCTCCGTATTTGTGAGGATCAGCTTCAAACGAGCTAGATGTGTCGAACACAGGCGGCGGCTGCATGGGTGCCATAGCCGAGAGGTTGGAGGGCATCGAAATGGATTTAGACAGCCCAGAGGGACCAGCGCTGGATGGCGTCGGAGGAGGTGGAGGGAGGAAGAGCCGATCCGCATATGCCTCGCTGGATCGGAGAAGCGTCTGCGTGCGGAGTGAGACTCTACGTCGAGTGGTGAGACTGAGTCGAGGACGTCGAGGAAGCGGTGTGAGACCAACGAAATGCTGCTTCTTGACGGGAGAGGGCGTCTTGCTGATGCCGAGCACCATTGGCTTGGAGGAAACGCGTCGTGTCACAGGGCTTGCTTGGCGCTCATAAGCGATCTCTTCCTCTTCCATTGGCGTAGGTTCCACATCTGAGGCATCCGAGAACTCCTCCTCGGGCTGCCCCGCTGGCATCTCAGCCTCCGGTGCAGGGACTTGAGCGTCTTCAGCGGGCTGCTCAGGCTCGCTGCGCTCTTCCGCGTAGAATCCTAGACTGATGCCTCGGAAAGGACCAGCCCGGCCAAAGAAACTGCTTCGCCGCTTGGCGCGCTTGGGACTGCCGCTCTTGCTGGGAGAGCTGCTGGCTACGGAACCGCTGTCAGAAGTCGACGGCGGGATGTTTTCGGAGTTCTCCTCGTCATCCACATCGTAAGAAGGGCCGTCCACGCCTACAGGAACAGGCACAAGCACTGGCACTGGCTCTCGCTCAAGCTCGGCCTCTGCAATTGCTCCTTCGGGCTGCTCGAGCGCTTGCTCTAGCTCTTCTACAATGACAATGTCTTCCGATGACTCGTCTTGCTGAGGTTCTGCGTTATCCTTTTCTTCCGCAGCCTCTGCCTCAGTCTCCTCGAGTTGCTCGTGGTCGCTTCGGAAACTGCCGTCCTGCTCCTCGTTCATGGTGTCGAGCGGTGGCATCATTCTCATCTGTTTGACGGGGCTGAGTCTACCCGAATACGAGTTCGAATAGAGACTGAAGCTGACTTGTTTGGGCGGCGCCGTCTTGGGCTCGACCATAGCAGTGCAGCTCTTGACAGGTGTGGCAAACATGTGGGCAACGGAAGTGGAAGAAGTGAGGCTCTGACGAGCTTTCTTTTTGTTGACTTTGGACGGGCTGACGTTGGCGGACTGCATGAAACGCTGGAGGCCGTTGGCTCTGCGTGCCTCCCGCTCCTCGGTGTTGGCTTTTGCAGGAGAGGCGAGCTTCTTTGACGAGCCAGCTGAAGGTCGAGCCGGAGTGTCGATCTGAGCTGCATTGACGAGGCTCATCCTGACACGTCTTTTGTTGGTGGGTGCGGGAGTGTGGGGAACATCAGATGGTGCGCTGCCCTTTACGGGTGAAGAGAAGATGTCGACTTGAGTCGGAGAAGGTGTAGGAACAGGGAACTCGAAGATAAAGGATCGCTTAGCCACAACGACAGAGTCTCCTGTATGAAGCTCGTAGCTGCCAGGTCCGCGGGGTGCCGGAAAAGCTTGCGTTCCATTGAGGAGTACACCATTGGCTCCCAAGACTTGCAAGAATGCTTTTGTGTTGTCCGAGCCCTGTCCTTGTTCGATCTCGATCTGGATGGTACAGTGGTATCGACTGACATCGCTGACGAGGAAACGAACATCATTGTCCTCTGCACGACCCATAGTGGTGGTGAGGCTCTGAATGGGGTATCGTTGCTTCTGCCTTCCCTTCTTGTCGAGAAGAACCAGGAAAGCGAGGACTGGGTCCTCTTTAACCTCCTCATTCGCTCTTCCCGATGAAGAAGCTTTGGCGGGAGATGTGAAGGCTTTGGCGGTGTTCTGATCCATGTTATCCTTGACAGGTGATGAAGAACGAGAAGAGGAGAAGAAGTTGGTGAAGCTGTTGGATCGACGCAAGGGAACGAATGTGTTGGGTCTGTTGGATGGGGAGAGGACGCCGGCTGGTACGTCGCTGTTGCCTACGTAGTCTGCTTGGATGTTGGATGAGCTTGGGCTCATGCCGAAGGAGCGGCGAAGGGAGTTGAGCATGACTGAAGTGCTGTGAGCAGCGTCGAGCTCGATATGCTCGAGCTGAGAAGCGATTGTGAGACGATGTAGATGGCTGTTATTGTCTCGCGTTGAGGAAGATCAATGGAGAAACTTGAAGAAGCTTAGATCCACATGTATTCTTGCCGTGCCGTATTGCGTCGTGGGTCGCCAAAGGGGGATGCAGGCCTTGCTGATGGTCTTGTATTGGCTCCTTGGTGGTGTCTTGTCGGACTCTCACAAGAATTGGAGTGATGATGCGTTGTTGAGGGTGGTGTTGGGATGTTAAAGAATGGTTGATGGAACGAAGAGCTTTCGCTTGTCCGACTCACAGACAGAATTGGGAATCGAGGCAGCGCCAACACCCTTCATGCGCATTTTCGCTGTGCATTGATTTGGGTCATGCTCTCCGACTCCCGTCCAGCTTGACCAGACTAGAGAAAGAAGCGCCTTGCTGTATGAACTGACAGACTCCAAGCGCTTTGTGTCAGAGTGTCATGGTAGCTCGCTTTCAAAGAAACACAAACACTGCAACGCTCCCCACCTCTGCCGAATTTCGCATTTACGCGCGTGTTCTCGATATGTACTGCGCGGAAGCATCACGTGATACATTGAAATCTGGCTGCGCCGGTCTAACATTTCTACAAAAATCGATGTCGTGTGTCCTCCACTCTCTTGACACGGCGGCCAAAGTGCATTGATCACGTTCGGCTCAAAGCCGGGGAAAGTCTCAAGCACTTACTTACACCTTCTCCTTTCTCATCATTCTTCCACACCAACGTCAGTAGATCTCCGACAAGCTTCGTCAAACCCTTCACCTCACTCGTCGCCCATCATTTTCGCCTTTGCCCCCACCCGTGCTCTCTTCAAAATGGCCGCAAAGACCGACGCCAACTGCATCTTTTGCAAGATCATCGCCGGTCAGATCCCTTCCCTCAAGCTGTACGACTCGGACAAGACCTACGCTTTCCTCGGTATGCATTCTCACTCAAACTGCGCTCATGTATTGGTGACTGCAAGGTCATGCTGACACTTTCGATCGCTCGCATTGGACGTATGCTCTGCAGATATTGGTCCGATCTCGGAAGGCCATGCTCTAGTGATTCCCAAGCATCACGGTGCAAAGCTGCACGACATTCCAGATGAACACTTGACCGAGTTGCTCCCTGTCGCCAAAAAGATCGCTATCGCTACTGGTGCTGAGCAGTACAACATTCTGCAAAACAACGGTCGCATGGCTCACCAGATGGTTGACCACGTACACTGTAAGTCGACTCTCCTACCCGGATCAACCTTTCATGAATTCAAAACACCTCCGCTGACTTTGACGCTGAAATTTTCCCACACCGCCGTCATCACAGTCCACGTCATCCCCAAACCGGACGAGAAGCAAGGTCTTGGTGTCGGCTGGCCCGCCACACAACCCGCCAAGGAGGATCTCGCCAAGATCCACGATCAGATCAAAGGTCGCCTCGAGAAGCTCTGATCTGATTCTTGCATATCTAGTCTGCCGCCCTTTTTCAATCAATACATCCAGAAACAAGTTCCACAGACATCAGCCGTCCGATCCGGCCTCACGACATTTAGATGTTTGGCACTACGTCTTTGAGATATGTTTGTCAGGCTGCCTTAGGCAGTGCGGTAGATAAGGTGCACACCGCTGTCGGTGTCGACGATACTGCTGAGCTCGCCTACCTTGAGCCCGAAAGCAGCGTCTTCGAAGGGCTTCTGCATCTGTCCGCGCTGGAAGAAGCCCAGGTCGCCGCCGGCCCGTGCCGAGGAGCAGTCACTGTTCGTGTGTCAGGAATGCGTCAAAGGGCGTCAGAATTGCAGCCGAGGAACCGCAGTGGTGATATGCTGGCTTGTACAAGCCAAGTCCATTGCTGCACTTACGAATTGACACTGGCGAGCGAGGCAAACTTGTCCTTGCTCGAGTCCTGATGAAGCTCCTGCTCGAACTTTTTGAGCTGCTCGATAGCCTCCTCTTTGGAGCGTGTGATGTTGGCCTATATCATCGTGACGCAGCGCAGAAGAGGCTTTTTGTAAGCTTTCCTGTTCATACGGAAACGGTGCCATCAGCGGAACACTTACTTCTTTCCAAGAGCTAGGTCTGCGACTGCCAGCATGCTTGATGAGAAGATGGCTAGCTCGCACCTTGTCCGGCTTGTCAGCAGCTCCACCGGGTGCATTAGCAGGGTCCAGATACTTGGCACCGGGCAGCGAGCGAATCGATTCTTCTGTATGGCCCTCAGGAATCTCCCATGTCGACTGCTGCGACACAGGGTCGTAAAAGTATGGAAGACGGCGCGAATTGCTGAATCGAATCTCCCACTGAGACTGCTACCGCAGCACACAGGGCAGGTTGCACGATGCCAAAGAATTCTGCGTCAGCTTCTGCCAGTCCAACAAGCTCGTTGCGGTCTGGGCTACTTACGGACATCTTGCTTGTATACTGGGCACGGTTGACGACGTCTGATGTTGGTTGTTGTGATGCAGAGAGTGATGCTGTAAAGCGTCAGCTGCTGTCGACAGGGTCCGACTTTTTCTGAACAGGTCTTCTCGCACGTCCAACCAAGTTGGACCGAGCGCGATGGGTGTATTTTGCCTTGGTTGTGTCAGAACTCTAGATCTCACACTGTGTCAGAGAATTCACATTGTAAAAAGTGTCTCAGTGTTGAACTAACTCACCAGCTGGTACACAACCAGTGTACTGGCTTTTTCTAACGGAGCACTTGAACAGCATGGCTGTATCAGCTCTGTACAAGGTTTGACACACTGCCATTGCTCAGGTCTGTGCTAGCGCTGTATTAGCTTGTGATGGTGCACAAGGGCTGTATTGGTGGTGAAGTAGTGCTTGATACACCACTTTCCAGTGTGTTGGTGGTGTACAATTGCGTCCAATACTGTCCCACATCCTAAATTATTTTTTCAGGCAGCACACCAGTCTAATTTCACAAAATCAGTGCTCCATCCTTCTACCCTCTATTGCACTGGATCCAAGACTGAAACTTTGCTGCTCTTGCAGAGAAAGTTGTAGCCATTGCTTTGATCTACAAGTAGCAGCTTTCAGATAAAATGTAGCATTTTTTTCGCCCATCAGAGAATGGATTCTGTAAGGGATGCCAAAAAATGCGAGCTTGACTGCTCAAGTGCCTTCATGCGCGTTTACAGCGTGTTTTTTTTGTGCCTCAAACATGCTCCAACTTCAAACACCCTGTTGCTCACCACCAGACTATTGTATTGACATAGGACTTTGTATGATACTAGCTCAGTATGTAAAGAAGCTGTATATCAACTTTCAGCTTTGTTTGTCAACTTTTGTATTAGGACTGTAGCTGCTGTAAGTGAAGTACTCATTTTTTCAATACTGTGCTGTGCTGTTGAAATTTTGGATTTAGGGTGCCCATTTTTGAGCCTTTCTTTGCACTGCTCCTGCACCCTGTTTTTTTTTTTCTGTAGCATACTGTTGTAGCAATACTTGTAGCCCTAGATCACAGCTACAAGCACCATGTTTCAGATAAAAGTTGTGATGATTTTGTGTATATGATGGTGATCAATCTAGTGAGGTAGGGTCATGCTGGTGTACAGTGGTAAAATGCCTGAATTACTTTGAAAAAGATGTGGGACAGTTTTGGACTTGATTGTATCAGTAGTGTATCAATCAAAAAAAATATTTTTTAATTTGCTGGCAACTGACCAGATTTTGCAAATTTAAAGATTAACTTCAGCTTCCCATAATCACTTGACTAAGGCACATAGTCAGCTGAGGTCATAAATGTATAAAAACAGAAGTAATGGAGCAGTGGTATAAAGGGGAGGGTGCATTTGCAGTTGGGTGGGTTGATGAAGGAGTTTGAAAGATCCCAGTTTTGAATTCTAGGGTGGTCACTTTTCTCGTTTTTTCTTTCTGATACACCACTGACACAGCACTGACAGACAAACTCTGTTTTTCTAATGCAGACAGTGTACAACAATACAGCATTAGCATTACACAAGCTTTGATCCACAGGCAGTGTAACAGGCAGTGTACTAGCTTTACACAGCAAGAGTTTTTACAATGTGATTCCTGTGCTCTATGCATTGTTGCACTCCTTGAGCCTCTAAAGCCAAAGGAATTTGAGACTGGTATTCAGTGTGCTGTCTCTATCAGATTTGAGAAGCTGTCTTCAGCAACCATCTCAATTCCAAATTCAAATCCATTCAAGACCTCAGCTGACTGTAGTAGAGGTGCTTACTGCTGGGACAACACATGCAATTAGTCAAAAGCTGCATAACATGAGGCACAAAAAGCAGCTGCAAAGCATCTTGAGTCCAAGTCCAAGATCTCAGCAGACCACAACAGGATGTTGTATTGAACTGGCTTGTCCATGCAGCAGAGGATGTCAGAAAGGCATACAAAACTTTTCACTCAAGCCTCCAATCTGCACAGTCTCCTGATATGGTTGCAGCAATACAAAAATTGGCTGCAGAAGATAGCTGGGAGTCTCTTTCCTTCTTACTGGTTGAAGAGAACCACAGAGAAGAAGAAGTGATTGGCAATTTGGTTAGCAGCTCAGGAGCAATTGCCACAACATGGAAAGACAAGGAGTCAGCTTTTGTCTAGAGTTTCATGCACCAGGCACAGGAGTCAAGGGAATCACAAAGATCAGGAACAAGGACCAATGCTCCCTTGAAACTACCTGAAGAGACATATCTGGAGGTTGAAGTGGCAATTGCAACACTGCAGTCAGAGTCAGACCATGCTGGAATTGATGGCATCAATCTGCATCTTTGGAAATTTTGTTGGCAAGTGCCACCATTCAGAGATGCTCTCATATGCCTATACAAACATTGCCTTTGCAGCTCTTTCCCTTTGTCTTGGAAAGAAGCGGTCATCTCTGTAGCCACCTTAAATGGTGCAGATGGGAGTTGGAACATGATTGATGCATGCCAGGCCACCTGGATTCTGCCAATTGCAAGTACAATTCTAGAAGCCATCATAGCTAGCTCAAATCATGACGCCAATCACAAAACATAGGTTTCCTCAATTCAAAGGTGAAAAGCCCAATGGCATTGTCTCTTCCACAGCCAGGGGCCGTGTCAAGCCTCCAAACTTTTTTTTTTGCTCCAGAAGGGATGCAAATTTGGCACCGCCGTCATCATCATCTAGCAGCAGCACGTCAAGGAAAGATGATGGTGGTGGTTATTACAAATGGTTCTCATTTGGAAGTGCTCAAAGCACTCGCAAACAAATATTGTACATCAGATCCATTCACTCTGTTCCTTCTCCAACTGGATCTACTCAATTGCTCATTGCACAGCAGGACCAAGGTCAAGATCAAGGCAGTGCTGATGCACCTTCTTTAGTGCCAGTGCGCTTCCAGCAACACAGCAATATAACCCTCACTCACACAGAAGAGCCTATTGCCGCATGCCAACAGCAACCGGTAGTTGTCTGGTCTGGAAACCAAGCCCACCACAACCAGAACCAATGTTCAAACCAAGAAGATGATGACGACCACAATGTCAACAACAACAACTACTGCTACAAGCTGAGATTGGCACCCTCAGAGCCGGGTCACATTGAATCACAGCATTGCATGTTTTGCCTTGGCCTCGTCTTGGTGCTTGGGCTGCTTTTGCCCTTCCTTGTGCGCTTGTTCTGGCTCAACTTGGATCGTCGCACCGTGGCTCCTCCTAATCTGGACACATACACAATTCAAGGTCTTGAACAGCTGTGTGGATTGGAATTGCAGCTGATTGGCCTCAATACCACCATGGCATTCACCACTGCCGACGTTGTGACAAGTGAGATGATGATAAGCTTCAAATAAGCTCAATTGTGTGCTCAAGCTGATGGTAGTGTCAAAGTCAAATGATGATAAGATGATGGCCGCAAATGAAAAAAGGCTCAGTTTGCGACAAGACCTTGACCTGCGTGTGGCAAAGTTGCGCACGCTCCTTTGGCCGAGTAGCTCCTGATCAACCGATTGATTTGGCTTTCAAAAGTTGGCATCAGTGAGCTTGGGACAACGTCAACGTCAAAGCGCTGGAAACATGCCTCTATTGCCAACTCCTCAAACAAAAGAGCATTGTTGTGTAGCCCTACAGCAGAGATCCCCACACAATGCATCACAACAACATACACAATCACTACACTGCCCTGTGTATCCCCAATCCTTTGAAAACTCAAAACCAACAAAAGCATCATGCCATTCATCAAACCTTTGCAAGCATACCACACAGTCATGTTTCACCTATTCACATGCACTGCCTTTTTGGGCTGAGATTGGACAAGATTGAATTTGCAACATGTATAGCCTGCTCAAGTGATCTTGTTGTTGTCGTTGTCATTGTGTCAATGGGCATGCCGTGTGGGTTGGCATGGAGGCATGGTGGATTCAGATTTGGCGGATAGGTTGAGTTTCATCTGTAGCACGCCAACCAGCAAGTGCAACCAGTGAAGCACACACTGTACATCTTGCTGCAACAAAGCGTGCCACTGTTAAGGCCGTAGGGTCTCGATACCGCTGAGTGGCTATGGTCTGGATGGTGGTTGGGTACAGAGGGGTTGTAGCACTGGCTGGAGGGCAAGAGGAGTCAGCACATAGGCACTCAACTTAACAGATAGTGAATTAAGTGATACATGCAACAAGGTTCCGGAGCGAGGAATCATTGGGTGGGAGCACCCTTTTAAGGGGTGGTTGGTTCCTGGAGGGACACAACGGAAATGTGGTTGTAGCTTGGCTGAGCCCACTGTGACCGGCCCTCCAGTGCAGCAGAGGGGCCACCAATCAATGTGGGCGGAGTGATGGTGATCCGTTCCAATTGATTGGCAGGTTGCAACCCTTAGTTGGGACTCAGGAGCTGTAGGGGCAGTGAAAAAGGGTTGGGCACAAACCCAACAGCTGCAGGCTTGGTTGTTTTGCTTATGTACCAGCAGTCAAGCATTGTCATCAGCCTATGATTTTGCAAACCAGCAAAGTCATTGATAAGACTAAGGGCAGGGAAACCTACTAAATGGGTGCAATGTTGTGCAGTAGGAGTGAAGCTACTACTGAATATGAGACCAAGCCTATTTCTGTACTTTATCACTTTATCAATCTAACTTGAGAAACTAACATCCTGGTCTACTCTTCTCAACAGTCTCTGTACTCAACTGTGGTTGTATTGACCAGCCAAGACAAAGTCAGAGTCTTCAACATTTGAATTTGTGTTCACTTACTTGTCAGCCAGCCTCCACCATAAGCAGACCAACTGCAAAGGCACATCTTTTGATGCACAGAGTTGCTGCCTTCTATAGCTAGCAAAAGCACTGAAAAGAGGACAAGACTGGCAAAATAATTGGGCCTGCGTCCAAGATACAAAAGCAATGTCTGAGATCAATTGACAAAAAGATTGCTACAGCTTGGTAGCTGTTGTATTTGCCACTTTTGGGCAATGTCAAAGGGCCACAAGCTTCAAGCCATAACATTGAAGAGCAAAGAGACTATTTGAGCAGCAGGTCTGGTGGCAATTGGCTGCTGTCACAGTCCAATCTTGTTTTGTAAGCTGTAGATGTAGCCACAGATACAGTTGCTGTTGTTCCTTGGCAAAATCAGAACATTTTTGTTACATCATGCAGAGCAGACATTTGCTAATTACCGAAAAAGGACTGGCATCCATGCAGGGTTCAACGGAAAGTGCGGGAAGTTTCAAGCTTTTTGGGCATTGTGGAGGCATGAACACAAAAACGTAGTTCCACGTCACCTTGTCCTTCGCAACCACACACAAGCTTTCGGACTTTTCTTCTTTGCTTGTTGTCGGGTTGCCATGCTGGTGGCTTAGCTTCTCGCTTTGACAACAGCACTCGCTCTTTGTATCAGCGTTGTACAATCACACATCACAGCGGAGAAGACAGACATACGGCCACGATATCTGTGCCCTACACGCGCTCGTTGGACGATTTGCTCCCGCCAACGCACACAAAACAAGCCTTTCGGGCCGCTTGAAAGTAGCCATCGCCGGCAACAACAGGAACGCAAGACAGTGCCTAGCACATCACAGGCAACAATGCTGGCAATGCAGCACCCACGAGCGGTGCTTGCCACCCTGATTTTCACCTTGCTCTCGCTCCTACCAGTTGCACACGCGTACAACCCAAACTCGCAGTACTACGGAGCTGGGCGTCGTGTGGCCATGTCCTCGCTCTCGACACTCACCTTCTACTCTGGCCAGCGCACCACTTATCGGCGCACAAAACCTCTCCCGCAACTCACATGCGTCGGATCCCCTTGCTCACGATACCAGCCGGATGTGGTGCAGTGCCAAGCGATGGGGGATGGCCAGTGGAAGTGCAGTGCGGATCTGCCAAGCACTATGCGGATGGGAAGGGTGGAAGTCAGCTGTGAAGGGTATGACTATGCGGAGGATCCATATGTGCTCAAGGGCAGCTGTGCGTTGGAGTACAGGTTGCTGCCTAGTGGGGTTGGGCCTGACGATCCGTGGCAAAGGTATGATGGGAGCCGACATGGGTGGGTGGAACGGGCTGTTGAGGGATTATTCAAGGTCATCTTTCTAGGAGTGCTGGGGGTGATAGCGTACAGCTTTATCAAGGCAATCAGAGGAGGTAACGCTGCGGGGTCTGCTGGTGGAAGGACAGGGCGAGGAGGCGGAGGCGGTGGTGGATGGGGTGGAGGAGGAGGAGGAGGGTGGTGGCCAGGCGGACCTCACGGAAACCATCCTCCACCGCCGCCATATGCGCCAAAACCCGAACCAGACTCATTCTTGTCCTCCAGTAGCTCTTCTTCAAGCTGGCGACCGGGCTTTTGGACCGGTCTCGGGTTGGGAGGTCTGGCCGCTACCGCTGCATCTCGACACAATCGTCAACAGCAAAGTTTCTACCCTCCACCGCAAACGGGATTCTTCCGCGATCAAGGCCTAGGCTATGGATTCGACGCTGGACCGTCGTTCCGCGGACCAAGCAGGGGCTTCGGTGGTGGTGGGAGAGGTTGGGATGACGACAATGATAGAGGTGTCGGCTCGTCTAGTTTCAGAGAGAGTACTGGATTTGGCGGCACGCGCAATCGATGATCACCAGCTAGCAATGCACATTCAGTTGCTGTAGATACCACAACTCTTTACAAAGTTGTTCAACAACAAGAGCACTTCTCTCGTCTATCGCTCGAGTGTGTCTTTGAACATGGTCTGAAACCCGTTTGCGCGTACTCCGACACACAGAATGCTGCTGAGTGAGGCATAGGTATAAAACTGGATCCGTCTAAATTGCGACTTGGGCACATGTATATCTGCTGAGGTAGGCCGATTCTGAATGTGAGACATTCTACGCAGTAGGCTGGGGCTGCACCCTCGGCCTCTCCTGATGCTGAGCAATGCTAGACCTCCTCAACCTGTGAATCTCCTTCCTGGCCTTCCTGTAGTGAATAAACTGACCCAGCACGATAAAGTCCAAGAACACGGTTCCCAAGCTTCCGACCAACCAGGAGAAGCTTTCGACAATGTAATCGTGCTTTGTGCTCTTGAGCAGGATACTTGCGACATAGGTCAAGTTTCCGGCGACAGCAAAGACGAAGAGCGCAAGAGAGAGACCTTCACATTTGGTGGTGCGGTTCTTGAGGATCTGCGGCACACGAGACGAGAGGTAGAGGATGGCGGAGAGCCAGCCTGCTACCTGGGCGTCCCAGCGCCATCCGACGGGTTCGGGGGTGGGTGTCTTGGGGTGGTTGGAGTCCCCTTCGCTGCTAGAGGAAGAGTGTTCGGCGACCCACCATGCTGCTACGCCGGTAGCGACGACGAGGCAGGCGGCCAATGTGTACATGATGATCTGGTTGCGGATGGACGAGTCTTCGTCGTCGTCGTCGATTGCCGAAAGGTCGTCTTCGATGACGTTTCCGTTGCCAATGAGGGGTGTGCGTTCGTTGGCGTCGAGCGAGGCCGAGATGGTGGAAATCTTGACACCGCGGTGGTAGTACTTGCGGTAGTACCAGTACTGGAAGATGAGGACGCAGTCGCAAGCGCAGTAGTAAAGTGCGAGGATGATCATGGTCCACAGCAAGCCCTGGAACCAAGCGCCTGCGGCGTTAAGTGCGTCACCAGCGAGCCAGATGATGACAAAGGTGATAGAAAGACCTTCTGCGGACTTGGAGACGTAATTTTGATGCATTTGACTGAAAGAGGGCAAAACCTGAAAGTTGGGTGTAAGGGAATGATCGGCAGATGAAAGAGAAAGAAGGAGGGAAGTTTAGAACAGGGAAAGGTGCGAAGCAAGAAACGTACGGCGAATAGACAATTACCCAGCAAGCAATCCTGTGGTGTGTGAAAGGATGCAAAGAAGAAAGGTGGCAGAAGAGAGGTGGTTGACTTAGCTGATGTTATTGAGAAAGGGCCGAGGTGGTTGGAATTTTAAACAAGTTACTTACGAGACCCTACTCGGTGAGGAAGATAGGGCAGCAGTAAGAGCAAGCGAAGAAAGAAGCAAGGTAGCATGGAAGCGAACAAGGTGAAAGCACTGCTGTCAGTATATGGAGTCGCAAGCTAGAGATCGAGATAAGAAAAGGAGACTCACCAGCCCATGATGCTGCTCCATTCGTCTCGGATCTGTTTCTTGTTGCGACCGTCATGGTGGTGAGACTTGTTGGTTGACGAGGCCGAGAGGTCCAAGTCGGGTATCAAGGAGGACGTTTGCGGTGCGGCCGCAGCGGTGGTGGCTAGTAAGAAGAGCGAGGCTGCGAGCAAGAGTAAGCCGAGCGCTTTTGAGGGGCGACAGGAACGCATTTTATGTGATGTGAAGAAGCACACCAGCAGAACTCTAGCTCTAGCTCTGGCGGTTGCGCGTTTCTTGAGGAGATGATAGAGGTGGGTGGTGGTGGAAAAGTAGGAGAGAAGAGTTGCGAGCGAAACAGATGTTCTAGGATGAGTGACTGTCAAAAATGTACGAGTCAGTTGTGTCGCACAAAGCCGGAATAGGGCAAATTTCACTCAAAAAAAAAAGGTACTGTAGAGAATTTTGAATTTGCAACTGCAACTCTCTGACTCGCACAAGAATCGTCGACTTCTCCACACAACTCATCCCCGCCTCTGATGTCGTCTTGTCGCGAGCAACCCACATCCAGAATGTGGCAACTGACATCAGCTCAGTCGTGCATGATGTGCGCCCATGCTGCTGTGTGACTTCAACAGAGGCGGAATAAACGACTGGATGTTTAAAGCTAACAACAGCGGAGGATGCGATTGGCTGGATACTGATCCTGTAACAAAATGTCAAAGTGGGTGTTGCAGGATTGCATTGCGTCGCTTTGCATATCACGGAGACCTTGGTTTTTCGACGCAAAATGTTATGCCAGCAATTGTTGACATTCGGCTTTGGGAAAAAAGGTCTGCTCTGTGTGCACGGAGCGCTAGTTGGCTGCTGGTTCGGCTACCAACCGCTTGCCGGCTATCATTCTTTGCCTAAGTCCGTGCTCGACGTTGGTATAAAGAAAAACTTGGTCGGCTTGGTCCAAGTTGCTCTTGTGCTTGTCTCTCCATCACCACATCTTTGTCCCCATCGCTTTGCCCATACTCGTTCAGAAAACAAAGCACAAAAATGTCTGCCCCTACCGGAAAGTTCAGCATGTGGGTCACGTAAGTATCCTTCTGCAGCCGTCAGAACACTGCCAAGACCCAAGCTGACCACTATTCATATGTGTACTGCACTGTCATTGTGACATTGCTCTGAATTGATCGCGTCCGCCCACTTGCGTTTGTCGGCTATTGCCTATTCTTATCATAGCATCGAGGCCAAGGGTGCCGAGGAGGCCGACAAGATTGCCGAGCTGCTCAAGAAGGTGGCTGCTCGTGCCAACTCGGACGAGGAGCCCGATTGCCAGGCTTACATCCCTGGTCGCAGCCGTGACAACCCCAACATCATTGTTGTCTTTGGTACGTACACCTCGGCTATTGGCTTTTTCCGTGTGTATGGTAGCTGATTTGCTTCTTGTTTCGTACTCTGCCTCGATTTGTGCTTGTGTCCTATAGAGCAATACAACAACAAGGGAAGCGATGTCGCCACCACCAAGCACCGTGCTGGCGAGGACTTCCAGAAGCTCATGGGCCAGGCCAAGGACCTGACCAACAAAATTGACATGAAGTTCTTCGACCTTATCTGAGCAATTCGCTCTTGTTGTTGAGCATTGCAAAAGAGCAGCCTCAATCAATATCGTTACCACACCTTCTCTTGTTCCCTCTGTGTCCTGACTGTGTGCTGATACAACCGAGGCATGGCAGGGATCCCGATTGTTGAAGAAGGGATCAGGACAGAAGCTGGAATCACAAGCCGGATCACAATATGTTAGAGTAAATGTCCGAACACCCCTGCAGGATAGCACAAGGGTCATCTGACGCACTAACTTAAGCGAGATGTCTGCCAAGTTTGTAGATGTTTTTCGTAGGTGTTGGGATTGGATTTGTATAGGGAGCGCTCTACAAAGGCGTCAAGCTGGATGAATTGAAAACACAGACGGCCGAGAGTCGATCTGAGCCAAGCTCGGATCCAGTCCGAAAAGAAAAAGGAAAGAGGCCAGCAGCCACGAAAAAGAAAACAAAAAAACAAAAAAAGTTTTGCTGAGCAAACGCGCGCATCGGGTCGACCGGGTTGGGATTCGAATTCAAACATTTGATTTTCAAATGAAGCGCTGAGTCTTTTTCAAAAAATCTGGGGCTGAGGAGAGCCGTCGAAATTGAAAATAGTCGTAATCTGCTTTCAAGATCGCGCTCTCCTGCTGAGTGTGGTGTGTCCAGCGTCATCATCATCCTCGTCTTCACTACTTTGCTACCCTCACCTTCCACTCCATCACTCACCATTTCCTGTCTACACTGTCGTTGTAGGATCTTGTCATGTGCAACAGCACCTAACTTCACCCAACTGGCCACAGCTTACGACCTTACAACACACTTCCACCTCGCAGCCGACCCTGCTGCAGTCCAGCTAAAACCAATTTCTAGTTTACACCACACATCTATCTCCTGAGCGTTTACTCTTGCTAACGCTCTATTGTCATTGATACATCAACCATGTCCGACAACAACCCTGCTCAGAAATACGCCACCCCCGTCAAGGTGGTGCGATCCCAGACCTGGGATGAGTCCGACTCGCACAGCTTGACCATCGCGTCCCCATCTACACCTGCCTCTAACTCCACCTCGTTGAATGGTGGCGACCTCTTCCGCACCAAGCAGCGCCAGATCCAAGATGTTCGTGCCCAACAGGATGCTCAGCACACCTTTGCTCAGCACCAGTCCGAGTTTGAAGAGTCGCGCGACAAGCTTCTCGGCGCCATCGACACCACCAGCCATTTGCTTGCCGACTTGCGCGACTTCAACAAGAACAAGCGTCTCATCCACTACGCTGCCGCCCATGACCTTGACAAGGCTGGTCCATCGCGTCAGCAGCTCCCTTCGCACAGGCGCTCTCATTCCAACTCGCCAACCCACAGCCTCGAAGAGGCCGATGCCAACCTGCACTCGTCCTCGGTCGACAGCGCTCAGCGTCCCATGCCTCCTGCCTTGATGCGCTTCAACACTACACAGGGTCACGCCAGCTTGCCCAGCACTCCCGCCCGCCACATCAGCAGTGGTCACAACTCCAACGCATCTCACCACGACGATGAGTCCGATGAATCTACAGACATGTCGGTTCTCAAGCTCGACCTTCGCGTCGGCTCCGTGGCTGCCAACCCACAGGCTCTCGTTCGCTCACTCGAGCGTTCCTCGGTGGCACAGCTCCTCGACGGCAGAATGGAAAAATCGGAACGTCACCTCGAGAATCTCAAGCAGCGTCTCTCCGACACTCAGTCCAAGGTGTTGGTTACTGGTGATCTCAACGCCGGCAAATCCACTTTCGTCAATGCTCTCCTCCGCCGCCCTCTCATGCCCACGGACCAGCAGCCTTGCACCACCGTCTTCTGCGAGGTCCTTGACGCCTCCGAACTCAACAGCAACGTCGAGGAAGTTCACATGCTCAAACCAGGCGTAACGTACTCTCCTCGTGACCAGTCCACCTTCACCCGCCACACTCTGGAAGAAATCGAGCAGATCGTTGCTGAAGCAGAGGAAGTCTCGCCAGAGGACGCCCCCATCCTCAAGTGCTACGCCCGCGACACCCGCGCCACCCAGGATTCGCTGCTCAAGAACGGCATCGTCGACATTGCTCTCATCGACGCTCCTGGTCTCAACCGCGACAGTCTCAAGACCACTGCGCTCTTTGCTCGTCAGGAGGAAATCGACGTCGTCGTCTTTGTCGTCAGCGCAGAGAACCACTTTACCCTATCCGCAAAGGAGTTCCTCTGGAACGCATCGCACGACAAGGCTTTTGTCTTCATCGTCGTCAACAAGTTCGAGTCGATCAAGAACAAGGACAAATGCCGCAAGCTCGTCCTTGACCAGATCCGCCAACTCAGCCCGCGCACCTACGAGGATGCCGCCAGCCTGGTGCACTTTGTCGACTCGCAGGCCGTCTTTGGCGCCGAAGAGGACACCGTCGCTCCTGATACACCATCAGAGGAGCTTGGTCTCAAGGTGCAGGGCAGTCATATGATCGACAGCCGTAGTACCGAGAGCCTGCAGGCTTTCGCGCGTCTCGAGGCTGCGCTGCGCGACTTTGTGCTGCTCAAGCGTGCCAAGTCGAAGCTGTTGCCCTCCAAGACCTACATGCTGCGTCTCCTCTCGGACATTACATTCCTTGCCAAGATCAACACGCAGGTGGCCCAGATCGAGCTTGCCGAGGCCATCAAGGCGCTCGAGGTGGCGCGCCCCGAATTGGCACGTTGCCAGGCATCGCAGCAGAAGCTCGAGATGGTAGTCGAGGGCGAAGAGGATGAGGCGGTCACCGCGGTAATGCAGGAGGCGCAGCGCAAGCTCACTTCTGCCATCGACCTGATTGGCAACGGTAAGCCTGCTCTGGAGGCAGTGCAGCTGCCACCCTACCCTGGTCTCTTCAACGTGTGGGAGTACGCACAGGAGGTTCGACACGCTCTTACCTCTTCGCTCGAGCTCGCGTTACGATCGGTCGAGGACACAGCACGCGGTACCACTTCGCAGGCTGTAGACCGAGTGCAGAAGTTGGGCTTGGCGCATCTTCCGGACAACGATGCCGAGAAGCGCCAGAGGATCTTCAACCCAGATGTCATGTTTGCCAAACGCCGCGCAATGCCTGGCCTGGTTGGACTTGGACTGGGTGCCGAGGTGGTCGAAGTGCAGGCTTCGGACTTCTTTGACGCATACCACCACTTCACCATTGTCACCGGAGGCAGTCTGTCGCAGGACAAGAACAGCACAAAGGACAACAGCAGCGAGGACGAGCTGAGTCTGGTTTCGTCTGTGTCTCTTGGCCTGGGCGCGCTGACGTTGATGGGCGGCAAAGCGTTTGGCGCCAAGACAGCGGTGGATGCGTTTGTGCGCATCTCGGATCTAATTGGCAACCCTACTGCACGCCGATGGGCCGGACCCGTGTTTGCGGTGGTTTCGACAGGTCTGGTGGTCTACTTCATCTACGATCTGCCCAACAGTGTTCCTCGCAACATCGGCCGTAGCATCAAGTCGGGACTGTTGTCGGGCACCCTGCTGCGCTCCAACACCAGCGATGCCCTGACAACAATACCTTCATCGTCGTCGTCGTCATCAGTGAAGAGCCAAGGCGAAGAGCCGTCGTTCACAGCAGTGCACTCGGCGAGGGTGGGACGCGAAACACGCAAGGTGCTGCGTCTGGCATCGTGGGATCTGCAAGAACGATTCCGCGTGGCGATTGCGCAGCGTCGTGCCGAAGTGGAGAAGCAGGAGGCCAAGCAGGCGTCAGCCAACCTTGCGATTGAGTGGTTCGACAAGACCACATCGCGGGTGACCGACATTCGGGGCGAGGTGGACGAGGTGAAAGGTCTCGAGGCCTGATGCGGCCAAGATCTGTGGAAACACAGCTCACCAAAAACTTTGTTTAGACATTGTTGAGATTGTTGATTGTTCATGTACCAGTATACCTGTTGTATTTATGTTTTGATTATGTATGTTGCAAAATATGAGAAGATTGATGATGACACAATGTCCAGGTAGCGAGTGGAAAGAGTGGGAGAAAGATCGAGAGCATGAAAGGTAGAAAGGAAGGAGAATGAGCGAGATGGTCACCGCGGCGGTGTATGTCAGCCGAAACTGCAAATCCGCGGAAATGGAAATGCTTTTTCCGCGCGGAAATTTTATCTTGGCCTTTTTTATTTAACAGCTTGGGCGGGTGGGTGGAGAATCGACGCACGGAAGGGCGGTATTTTGTTCATATGCTAGGCTTCATAGCGTACATACTGGCTGTGGGTGATGTTGACTGTTACACAGGCACGATTGTCGCTATCGTAGCAAGGAGCAAGGAGCAAGGAGGTGGGAGGAGAAGTTGACGAGGAAGTCGGGGAAAGCAGTGCACGAGGGACGCGTGGGGTTGGAAAAGGCGGGCAAACGGTTTTTGAACAGGGCCAAGCGTGAGGTGCATAAACAAGGATTTCCAGGCACCAAAACACAGACCATCAACCCCTGCAGAATCAACAAGATTAACCTACTTTGTAATCGTGCTCAGTGAAGCTTCATGATCGATTGATCCTAAGTGAGCTCAAGGAAAAGGTCTCGTAGCTCCATAGCCTGAGTGACAGTACAGCATGTGAGCACAAAGGCGAGTGAAAGGCTGCTTGAAGTGTTGCTAGGTAAAGCGCGCCTGTTGATTGGGACAAGAAAACGAGCGAAAGAAAAATAAAATGCCAAAAAAGGCAGTTGAGCAGAGGTTGCATCCCCAAAGAAAGGGTCTTCGGATTAGCCACTGCCGCACAAAAAAAAAAAAAAAAAAAAAAAAAAAAAAAAGGCAGAAAGAAACAACCACAGAGTCGCTCGGACTGCCTCCGATCTGGTGTCAATCTACCTGCCATTCCTGAAGAGATAGCAACACACATCCTTCAACAACACAAAGAAGCTCAGTTCGACACTTGTCACCACCACCACCACCACCACCACCACCACCACCAATATCATCCCTTTGCGGTTGCTAGCCAATTACTCTGCACCATCCAACACCTAGCTCCATCCGCACCATCAGCACAACTGCGCTGCCCGAGAGCGCGCACACCACATCACCATGAGCGGCGCTTCTGCTGCTACCGCCAACGCGCTCCCCCAAGGTGTTCCTGGTGCAGTCGACCAAGTCACTGTTCCACCCACCGTCTCACAACCTCCATCGCAGCAGCAGCAGCATGCCACCATCGAACCACAACTCGATGCAGGCGCAAAAGATGCTCAACACGCCATCCTCAGCGACCCTCAACCCGTCCATGCTTTTGACGACGACCACGTCCAAGATCATGATCAGCACCAATCCCAACACTCGCTACAACCTACATCAGTCCAAGAGTCTCGCCCCGAACAGGTAGCCATTCCCATGCATTCGACAAGCCGTCCATACACCTCCACTTCCAGCCCCGCTTCCGACAAGGATGATGTACGTTCCTCTTCCTCCTCCCATTCCAGCACCCAAGGTGAAAAGACCAACGACTCCAACCAGAAGCAGTCCAAGCGCATCAACAAAAAGAACAAGAAGGCCGACGATGGCGCTGTCGACCGCGTCGGCTTCAAAGAGCTCTACCGTTATGCCACCATCTGGGATCACGTATTCAATTTTATCGGCCTCATTGCCGCCGCTGCTGCCGGTGCTGTTCAGCCCCTCATGACCATTGTCTTTGGTAGCCTCACCACCGCCTTCCTTGAGTACTCTAACGCGCTTCTCTTTGGCGGCAACATCCCCGCCGCACGCAACCACTTGAACCATGAGATCACCCACGGCGTTCTCTTCCTCGTCTACATCGGAATCGCCATGCTTGCCGCTACCTACATCTACATGGCAGCTTGGGTCTATACCGGTCAAGTCATCACCCGCCGTATCCGTGAAAAGTACCTCCAAGCCATCCTCCGCCAGGACATTGCCTACTTTGACGTCGTTGGCGCCGGCGAGATCACCACCAGGATTCAGAGCGATATCCAGCTCATCCAAGAAGGTATCAGTGACAAGATCCCCATGTCCGTCATGTTTATCAGTGCTTTCGTCACCGGTTTCATCGTCGCCTACGTCAAGTCCTGGCAGCTCGCCTTGGCATTGAGCTCCATGATCCCCTGTATCATCATCGCTGGTGCCCTCATGAACGCCGTCACCGCCAAGTTGCAGCAGGCCGAGCTCGACCGAGTCTCCAAAGCTGCTTCCATCGCAGAAGAGGCTCTGGCTACCCTTCGTACCGCTAAAGCCTTCGGCATCGAAGACAATCTCGTCGACCTCTACGACCAGAGCAACCGCCAAGCAACTCGCTTCGGCATCAAGCGCAGTCTTTATCAAGGTATCGGCATGGGCGTCTTCTTCTTTGTCATTTACAGTGGATACGCCCTCGCCTTCTACTTTGGTGCCAAGCTGCTGGCAAGCGGTCACATCCAGTCGGGCACCGTTATGAACGTTATTCTCTCCATCTTGATCGGTGCCTTCTCCATGGCCATGATGGCGCCCAATATGCAGGCTCTCTCCTATGCCTTTGCTGCCGGTGCAAAGGTCTTCGAGACCATCGACCGCATTCCTCCCATCGACAGCTCCGACCCCAATGGTTTGAGACCGCACACGTGCCACGGCAAACTCGAGTTCAAGGATATCGACTTTAGCTACCCTGCACGACCCGATGTGCCCGTGCTCGACAACTTCACGCTTGAGATTCCCGCCGGTAAGGTTACCGCTCTGGTCGGCGCCTCTGGATCCGGCAAGTCTACCATCGTATCACTGGTCGAAAGATTCTACGATCCCGATGGCGGTGCGGCCTACCTTGACGGCGTCGATCTGCGCGACTTGAACCTCAAATGGCTCCGAACCCAGATCGGTCTTGTGTCCCAGGAACCCACGCTCTTCTCCACCGACATTCGAAGTAACATTGCCCACGGCCTCATCAACACGCCCTTCCAGAACGCCAGCGAGGAGGAGAGGGAGAAGCTCATCATCGACGCCGCCAAGATGGCCAACGCGCACGGGTTCATCTCTCAGCTTCCCAATGGGTATAGCACTATGGTGGGCGAGCGAGGTTTCTTGCTCTCTGGTGGACAGAAGCAGAGAATCGCCATCGCCAGAGCTATCGTCAAGAACCCAAAGATTCTGTTGCTCGACGAAGCTACCAGTGCGCTCGACACGCAGTCTGAAGCAGTCGTCCAGGACGCCCTCGAACAGGCTTCTCAGAATCGAACCACCATCACCATCGCCCATCGCCTGTCAACCATCAAGAATGCAGACAAGATCGTCGTCATGGGCAAAGGTGTCATTCTCGAAACTGGCAAGCACGATGAACTGCTTGCACTCAACGGGGCCTACGCACAGCTGGTCGATGCCCAAAAGATCCGCGCCAAGGTCGTCACCCAAGTTTCCGAAGAGGGTGATGACGATGATGAGGCCGAGCCCAGGTTCGTCGCATCCAACGCCCAAGTTCCGCTCGCCACCAGCGACACCGAGAAAGCCATCCTCCGCGAAGAAGCTAAGGCCGAGATGCCTGCCGGTCTGGCGAAATCGGCCACGCGTGGATCTGTTGCCTCTGCCATCCTTGCCCAGCGCCAACGCGAGCAAGATGCAGACAAAGAAAATGAAAAGATTCCCTCCATCTTCTACCTCCTCTACCGACTTGCCAAGATCAACCGCGACCACGTGCTTTCGCTCTACCTGCCAGGTGTGATCGCGTCGATCTGCTCGGGTGCCGCTTACCCCTGTTTCTCGATTCTGTTCGGACACGCGCTGCAGAACTTTTCCCTCTGCAGTGCTATCGGCGGTGGTCCATGCCCGGAGCCGACGAGGAGTGTCATGCTGCACGACGCGAACCGCTGGGCATTGTACTTCTTTGTCATTGCCATCCTCTGCACACTTGCCATCAGCATTCAGACGTATACCCTGATGAAGGCGTCCTCGGTTCTGATGGAGAGGATCCGCCGCATGTCGCTCTTTGCCTACCTCCGCGCCGATGTGGCCTACCACGACGAAGATGCCCATTCGTCCGGTGCGCTTAGCAACAGTCTAGCCGACAACTCGCAAAAGATCAACGGTCTGGTCGGTGTTACGCTGGGAACGATCATTCAGAGCATTTCGACCCTGGTCACGGGTGCCATCATCGCCCTCGCCAATGGATGGAAGTTGTCGCTGGTGGTTATTGCGTGCATCCCACTCACGCTGAGTGCCGGATTTGTTCGATTGCAGTTGGTCGTGTTGAAGGATGCCAGGATTAAAAAGGCCTACGAGGGCAGTGCTGCCAAAGCATGCGAGGCTGCAGGAGCCATGCGTGTGGTAGCGAGTCTGACCAGGGAGGAAGACTGCCTCGAGATCTACAGGCGGGAGCTGGATGCACCGAGCAAGATCTCGCGAAACACGGCGTTCTATGGCAACTTTTTGTATGCGGTTTCCCAGGCGCTGCAGTTTTGGATTATCGGTTTGGGTTTCTGGTACGGCTCTCATCTGCTGATCAACGGCGAGTACACGTCTGGACAGTACTTTACCATCTTGACTGCCGTAGTTTTTGGATCTATCCAGGCATCCAATGCGTTCTCCTTTGTTCCCGACATCAGCAACGCCAAGACCGCCGCTTGGGACAGCATCAAGTTGCTCGACATGGTGCCCGAGATCGACGTGACGAGCGACGAGGGTGAGGTGCTCAGCCATGTGGAAGGCCATCTCAAGCTGGAAAACGTCCACTTCCGCTACCCTACCCGACCGACAGTCCGCGTGCTTCGAGGCCTCGATATCGAGGTGAAACCAGGCACATATGTCGCCCTCGTCGGTGCATCCGGTTGCGGCAAGAGTACCACCATCCAACTGATCCAACGCTTTTACGATACGCTCTCTGGCCGAGTGACGATCGATGGGCAGGATATTTCCAACCTCAACCTTCGCGAGATTCGCAAGCACATGTCGCTTGTCTCGCAAGAACCGACGCTCTACGATGGCACGATCGAGTTCAACATCCGTTTGGGAGCCTACGAAGATGCGCAGAGTGTCAGCATGGATGAGCTGCGTGCGGCTGCGGCGTCTGCCAACATCTTGGCATTTATTGAAAGTTTGCCTGACAAGTGGGATACGGAAGTGGGTGGTAAAGGAACGCAGCTTAGTGGTGGACAGAAGCAACGTATTGCCATTGCGCGTGCGCTCATTAGGAATCCTCGAATTCTGTTGCTCGATGAAGCAACGTCAGCACTGGACAGCGATAGCGAGAAGATCGTTCAAGAGGCACTCGACAAAGCTGCAGCTGGTCGAACAACCATTGCCATCGCCCACCGATTAAGCACGATTAGTCGCGCAGATTTGATCTACTGTCTCAAAGATGGAAAAGTCGCAGAAAAGGGAACCCATCACGAGCTACTGGCACTCAACGGGATCTATGCCGACCTTGTGCGCATGCAAGAGTTGCAGAGGGAAGAGTAGAGATCGTATACAGTAGAGACGATTAGTATCCTTAAACGTTATACTTTGGAATTTTGATTTGGTTCGAAATGGGGTTGCTGCCTTGTTGTGTATCTGACGGTGGTTGAGATTGAGATTGCTTTGGGATGGGCTTGCTTTGTGGTTTGGACGTGAGGGCGGTTTTGAGATGTGGAGCGCGCTGATGAGACGTGGTGGTCAGAAGCTCAACTTCAACGCGACGTCCAAGAAGACATGCACGCACACACGCAGACACACACACACGCACACACACATACACGCACACACGGAGATGGCCAAGAGTGGTTGGCACTAAAAATAGGAATAGACCATTCAAAGAAACGTAGGTACTGTAACTACATCATGGAAGGCAGTCTTTTTTAAAACAGGACAATCCCCAAGGATGGGAACGAAAGAACCAATCGTGTTTTACCACTCGGTACCGGCAACCTTGTTTACGAGGCCCTTTGCGGCAGCTACGACGCCCTCGATCTTGCCCGCCTTGTAACCGAATCCGTCGAGCCAAGGAGTCTGAGCCGACCTCTTGCCCTCAAACTCGGTGATCTTTGCATCCTTCTGCAAGGTCAGCGCGATATCGTCAAGACCGTTGATGAGGCAGTGACGTGTGAATTCGGGAGTTTCGAAGGCGAATTTCTCGCTGCCATCTGCAGTGATCACGACCTGGTTCTCGAGGTCGACCGTGATCTCTTTGCCAGCCTTTGCGTCTTCGGTAAGACGCTGGATCTGAGGCTTGGTAAGCGCGACGGGAAGCTGACCGTTCTTGGTCAGGTTGTTGCGGAAAATGTCACCAAAGGACTCGGCGATGACAGCGCGAATGCCAAAGTCGAGCAGAGACCAGGCAGCGTGCTCACGCGAAGAACCGCAGCCAAAGTTGGGTCCCGTAACAACGAGGATCTTGGACTGGTCATAAGGCTTCTGGTTGAGAACAAACGACGGGTCAGCTTCGCCAGTCTTGGGATCATAGCGGATGGGCCAGAAGAGTGCCGAGCCGAGACCGGTGCGCTTGATGGTCTTGAGGAACTGCTTGGGGATGATCAGGTCGGTATCGACGTTGGAGCGCTCCAGGGGGGCGGCGATGCCGGTGAGGACGGTGAACTTTTCCATTCCTGCGCCGGCGGTGGAGATCTGGGATGCGGGAATGTCGCGGATCTTGTCCTCATCTGTGGTGGTGGGCTCGGCGTTGGTGGGGGCGGGTGCTGGGGTAGCATCGACAAGGTACGACTTGGGGTCCGAGACTTGGATCTCAAACTCGGGCTTGGCGGCCTCAGAGCCGACCTTGGTAGCGGAATCGCCGACGACCTTGCGCACGTCGGTGAGGTAACCGGTGACGGCACAGGCAGCAGCCATGGCGGGGGACATGAGGTGGGTTCGTCCACCGGCACCCTGTCGGCCCTCAAAGTTTCGGTTCGAAGTGGAAGCGCAACGCTCACCGGGGGCGAGCTGGTCAGGGTTCATACCGAGACACATGGAGCAACCTGCTTCTCTCCAGTCGAAACCGGCGGCTTGGAAGATCTTGTCCAGACCCTCGGCTTCAGCCTGCTTCTTGACCAGACCGGAACCGGGGACAAGCATGCAGTAAAGACCCTCGGCAACCTTGCGACCGTGGAGGACGCGAGCGGCAGCACGAAGATCTTCGATACGAGCGTTGGTGCAGGAACCGATGAAAACCTTGTCAATCTTGATCTTCTCCATGGGGGTGTTGGCCTCGAGACCCATGTACTCGAGGGCGCGGGACCAAGCTTTGGCCTCGGCTTCGTTCTTGGCGTTCTTGGGGTCGGGGACGGTGCCGGTGATGGCGACGACGTCCTGTGGCGAGGTACCCCAGGTGACGGTGGGAGGAATGTCCTTGGCGTCGATCTTGATGACCGTGTCGTACTGGGCACCTTGGTCGCTGGGGAGCGACTTCCAGTAGGCGAGAGCCTGATCCCAGGCCTTGCCCTCCTTGGGAGCCAGAGGACGACCCTTGATGTACTCGTAAGTGATCTCGTCAGGAGCGATGAGACCGGCACGGGCACCAGCCTCGATCGACATGTTGCAGATCGACATTCGGCCTTCCATGGACAAAGCTCGGATAGCGGAACCGGCGTACTCGATGACGTGGCCTGTACCACCGGCGGTACCGATGATGCCGATGATGTGGAGAATGATATCTTTTGAGGTGACACCCTCAGAGAGCTGGCCGTCGACCTGGATGAGCATGTTCTTGGCGCGCTTCTGGAGGAGCGTCTGTGTGGCGAGTACGTGCTCTACCTCGGAAGTACCGATACCGAAAGCGAGAGCGCCAAAGGCACCGTGTGTCGAAGTGTGCGAGTCACCGCAGACAATGGTGGTACCGGGAAGGGTGAAACCCTGTTCGGGACCGATAATGTGGACGATACCCTGTCGGTTGTCCGAGAGACCAAAGAAAGTGAGACCAAAGGCCTTGACATTCTCCTCGAGGGTGAGACACTGAGTTCTGGAATCGGCCTGCTCGACGAAAGACTTTGTGTCCTTGTACGACTTGCGCGAGGCGGTAGGGATGTTGTGGTCGACAGTGGCGAGGGTGCAGTCGGTTCGGCGGACCTTACGGTTAGCATTACGGAGGCCCTCGAAGGCTTGTGGCGAGGTGACCTCGTGAACGAGGTGACGGTCAATGTAGATGAGGCAGGTGCCATCGGCCTCCTCGTGGACGAGGTGCGAATCAAAGATCTTTTCGTACAGAGTTTTGGGTGCCATCTTTGCGATTGTGAGAAAAGGGAAAAAGATGATGGTAGAATGACAAGACCTAGTGGCGGTTGTTGAAAGGCTTTCTTTTGTGTCTGAGCGCAAATCACAATCACAATTTGACGCACGGTTGATTGTCGCCCCCGTTTCCAGTTGAATGTGACTGGTGGCGCTCAGTGTGCCACTTTCTTCTCGCCTTGGCAAATGAGTTAGGACTCAAGCGGAAATGCTTCAAATCGTCCCAATACGAAAATACTGTACGCACAATCCGCCCTCACCATCTCACCACCGTCCTGTGACCGCCCTCCTGTGGTACACAATAGACACAGCCAAGTTCCATTCACACATCCACACAGCCTCAAAGCTGTTCACCCGCCCACCCAATTTGCAGCTTAAACCTAACAATCTTGGTGAAAAAAAAGATCCGCCCGCTCCGTTTGCTGCAACCTATCGAGTCACCCGCAGAAATGTGACGCGTCTAGAACCCCAGCCTTGTCACACAAAGTGCGTCGGCCAATCAGAATCGCTGGAAATGTCAATCTCTCATCTCTTGACACCTTGGGCTCGGATCTCTTCGGACGATTTGATCCCTCCCTTCTCAACAGCTGCAACCCGCTCTCACGTTCCACCATACAACGTACCCACACGTCGTTGTACCTCTCCACTCGTTCCACACAGTATTGAGCCCCCGGGCGTTTCAAGGTTGATAGTGCGCTGTCTCAACACTTTGTCTCTCGCCTAGCAATCTTCAGATTCGGGCATGTGTTCCGATCATGTCCGTGCCCCTCACCTCCATTGTACACGCTCAGATCAGTCCCAACACGCAATGCCTCGTGAAATCTTCCCTGATGATCTACAATACATGGTGTGAATAGAGTCTTCGAGGCCATGGGCTTCGTTTTGTCGTAGCACCTTCATCCATAGAAGCAAAACCCATGTGCTTCAGCCACAATGTCTTTTCTTTTTTTTAAGAAAAAAAATCTTGCTCCCATGCATTGTTCGCTATGTGGCTTCATTACGCTCCGCTATAAGGTCCTTGCTGCTCATTGTAAGGATGCTGTTGCTGGTTGAGTGGTGAGTACTGCGGAGATGCAGGCTGACCCGATCGGTATTGAAGTATCGAGGGCGAAGGCGCTTGCAAACCATGCCCTTGTTGTTGCTGCTGATGCTGGTGCTGTTGTTCGCCTGATGCTTGGCCTCCGCTTTGCGATGACCCATGCCCATACGAATGACCTTGCAAAGGCTGAGTGTGATACAGAGCAGTATCCGCATCAACCCGAGATCCTGCTGTCGAATACATCACTGTCTGGCCGTACCCGCGCCCATCGTAGGGGGTCGACACGGGTAGCTGCATCCCCTGCATCAAGGGAGCTGCCTGTGTTGGAGGCATTCCCCCGCCCATCGGCGCTGGCCCTTGTCTCTCCGCTCCTTGAGCTTCCAAGCGTTGCTGCGATCCGTCGCCTGCGTATATCGTGTTGTAACCATAGCTCGCGTGGGACGACAACACGCTTGGTGGCATGCCAGACCCCGCTGCTGAGCCTGCCCCTCGATGTGCTCCCGGCTGAGACATGCGCGCAAGCTGCGCACCTGCTTGCTCCATGTTGTAGCCGCTTCCCATGGGCATTGAAAGCACCGATGCCGACCCTGTGTCGCTACCTCCCGAAAAACGACCTCCGTACCGCCTTCGCTCTTGAGCAAAGTAGTCTGATCCCTCGTCTACGCCCATCGGACTCGTCACGCCGGACGGCGACACCGCTGCTCCCAATTCCGACGCACCCGGTGACAGAATCAGCGTGCCGCCTTCCATGAATCCTGGCCGATTGTAGGCGCCTTGCCCTGCTAATTGCTGAGCTGCTGCTGCTGCTGATGCCGACCTCGATGTTCCACCTCCTCCGCCTCCCATCATTGACCCAGCTTTGCCCATAACAGCGTTTTCTCGAGCAAGTTGATTCTGATGATCATACAGAGAGCCTCCCGCAAGCGGTGCCCTTGCTTCTGCTGTAGAGATTGCCAGCGTACCCGCCCTCTCCTCCATTTGAATACGGTCAATCAATGCTTTGATCCCCTTCTCTGTAGAACTGTCATCAGCGTCCCTTCCTTCGGCTTGGAGCGACTGTACCTCTTCCGTCCTTGGCGACAGCTTGGCCACCTCCGTCGACAGTCTCTGCTCTGCCGAGATGAGTGCAATCCATGTTGGTCGATGCCTCAAAAAGACACGCAGGATGGCTTGCGACATGTGAGCGTCGGCTTCGGCCATTTGATGTGCTTGAAGCTGGCGCCAGGGAGTCGAAGAGCCGTTCGCTTCGTTATTCGGCCTATTTTGGGCTCCCCTTGTGGCGGTTGAGTCTGATTCGGGCGAGCGCGTGAGGATATCCATGGCATAATTAGCGTAGAGGCCTAGTTCATGAACCTGATCAATCTCGCGCTTGCGAAGCCTCGCTTTTGACTCCTGCTTTTGCTTGTTGCGCAGCGAAACCGACCAATTCGGCTCTTGAGTACTGCGCCCGAACGAGCTCATGGCCCCGGCTCCCTGCGCCCCTTCCAACGTCCCGATCGCAGCAGTAGCATCGCCGCCCATCAAGCCAAGTAGAGATCCAGTTCCCGCTCTTATCGAAGACACAGGAATGGCACCAACGTGCGCCGACATATCTGTGAGCACGCTTGTAAGAGCCTCTCTCTGTTGCATGACCCTCCGATGGTAGGCCTTCATCTTCTCCCGATTTTGCTCTGCCCTCGATCGCTTGCGTGAGTCCGGGTCCGAGGACGACGTCATTGGAATTAGACCTGTATTCGAACGATACGTCCTCCTGTCCGTATATGGGTGCCCTTCTTGCGCCGGAATGAGAGAAGTGGGAGAAATCAGCTCGGTGGGTGTGGTGGGGAGAGAGCTAAAGTACGAGTATGCCGAGATGCTGTGGGCTCGATCTTGATGTGCAGCCAAAGCTTCTTCCGGCGTGTTGGTGTTGTGCTCTTCGGAATTGGATCGTCCTGGGATACCTCCAGACCATGAAGCACCTGATTGTAACGGCGGACGGAGAGTCAGATTGGTCGAATCGATATCGGCTCCTCGATCTTCCGTCGCACTATTACTCGTTTCTCCCCGCCATCGTTTTGGCCATTCCGAGTCCGAGGAGGGCACGGAGGTTCGTGAAGAGACTCCACTGCTCGGATGGGGAGCCGCAATAGGCGCTGTCGTTGTGGTGGAAAGTGGCGTGGATGCGGACGAGGCAGATGTCGACGTCGAAATTGACAATTTCGAGTCGATCAGGCTCACCACTTTGTCGAGTGGGACATCACAGCGGATTGCCGAGTCGATGGTGGCTGCAAAGGTATCATTTCGTTGCTTTACCTCGCCAGGAACAACTGCTACGGTCAGCCGCCGGTTAGGACCAAAGGCTTGCTGCTGACTGCTGCCGCCCTCTGTTGAACTGAAGCTACGTCCGCCGCCTTCGAACTGAGTGCGTTGTTCATCTGTCGAGTAAGTCTGATCTTGGCTTGATGCCCTGTCGTAGTGACTCAGACCCTGATCTGGTCCAATTTCTGTGCTGCCAGCATAAGGACTTGGAATACCCGACGGTGCCGTCCATGGTTGTTGGGGCTGTGCTTCAGCACAGCGGCTGATGTGTTCGCCAAAGTTGGGGAAGAGATTCTGAAAGATTTCTACTTGGTAAGCGAAGGTCTCCAGCAACGTTGGCAACGACATGGAATGCGCCTGTCCAAAAAGAAGCGGGATGATGCAGTCGTGTGGTCCCAATCGATCACAAACCCTCCTTTCGATGCAAAAGAAGCGAATCGAGTCTTGCAGGAATGTGGTAAAATGATGATGCCAAGTGCGCTGAGCGATTGCTTCCTCGACAGTTGGCTGGTCGCGTACCAGGCGATACGTGACAAAGTCGGCATTGATGACGGCCGCGACCGTCACCATCGAGACCACAAAGTCGTCCAGAGGTCGATCACGATTGGCAGGTTTGCCCTGTGCCACCAACATTACTTGGCTAAACAGCTTTTGATCGTAGTATTCGGCGACGTTGACGAGGTCTTCAGGCGATGTGGGCAATCCCCGATGCCCAACCATGCGTGGCCAGTGGTTGGTATCTATCTGAGGCTTTCCCATCACCACCCATTCATCGTGCAGCCGTCGGAAGCCGAGACCATACATGCGCGCCTCGCAATACGACATGGCGTCTACTTTACCGAAGCATGGATAATAAATTTTGCGAACCTTTGAGAGATCCGCCACACCATCAGATGCGCTACTGGCGATGGTCGGATCCTCTTTCGAGTCCATCCGCGCCGGGCTTGATGAAGCCTGGATGTAGCTGGGACCATCTTCGGACATACTGACGACGGATCGGATTCTGAAAAGAACCGAGGTGGATCGGTGCTGTTAGGGAGGGAAGCAGTGTAAGGCTACCTCCTCCCTGTGGGAGCAAAGCTAAGTCTGTCGAAGCCGAGAGAGTGTGAGAATGCCGACAATTGAAGGTCTGTTGGATGAACTACACCTTGATGTGAAAGACGTAGTATATTGTGGAAAGGAAGCAGCTTGTGTTTGGTTGGCATCTGCAGTCGTGTCGACAAGGCTGAAGCACTCAGTATCTTTGATGACTGCGTCGTGATACTAATTTGTGCTGTTAGAGGTGGTGCCGAAGCTAAGGTGCGTTGCTCCCAAAGTCACAAGATGTCCTTCCTCTAATCTTCTGCGACCCAGTGCAAATTTTGGCGTCAGTAACGAAGGTGCAGAGTTCAAGGCGGCTAGGTCTGGTGGTGTGATGTTGAAAAGAAGGTAACTGGTGAGAGAGACTCCTTGTAGAGAGTTTGGCGACGCCAGTCAAGATAGCGTGAGGAGCGTAATGATGGCACCTGCACCTTCCACGTATGGATACGAAAGAAGGACGGTTGCTGCAGGAGGAGGTGGGTGTCGATGCTAACAAAGTTGAGCAAGGTGATACCGATATGTATCTCCAGCTTTAAAGGGATCTCTGACAATTGCAAGCAGGGCGGAGAACGTGGTGAAAGGGCAAGAACACGAAGCAGAGATCTTGTGTAGAAGCGGATTGATGGACGCAGGCACGCAAACAAACGCCGGCAAATGAGTGACGTGAGGAGGTCAAGGACAAACTAAAGAAGACGCGAATGACTTGGCTCGGAGGAGCGAAAGAATGGGGCGGCGCTATTGGTGTAAGAAAGCTAGAGAGCCAGAAGCGGAAGGCTGAGGAGAGTGAGGAGCGAATAAGTAATCTCGGGATGAGGGTGTTCCATGGTAAGGGGACCGATATGCATGCCTTTTAGATGCGTGCACCAGACTGCATCAAAGCATAGCGAGCACGGCCACTAGGCAGAAGGCGGCTAGGAGCAACGGAAAAATTTGCAGATTGTTGTAACTACACAACACCGCAGTCGGGAGGAACGGGGACGGCGACGATGGCAGCTTTGAACAAAGTCGGGGAACGAATCACGGGGGAGCTACAAGGACGAAAGAAAGAGTGTGACAGCAAAGTCGCCGAAGGGCAGCGACGAAGCTGTGGGTCGAGGATAAAACTGCAAAGGAATCTTGGCGGGAGCGGCTGTCAAAAGCAACAAGGCTGCCCATCAGCTGAGAGAGGGGACCTGACAACAACGGAACACGACGATGGTGGAAGGGCAGCAACCATCGAGGACCTTGGTGATCATGCTCTCGGCAGGTCCATCTTGCAAAGAGGCATGGCCAAACCATAGGGAGGATCACAGGTGTTACAGCGGTGTGGAGAAGGGTGGCACTTGGCATGAATTGAGGCACACCGGAGGACGAGCGATGGCGATAGAGCACACTGAGACCATACTCTACGGATCCGGACATTGGAAGCGTCGTTGCTGTTGAGCGTGACAGCTGTGGATAGAAGAAGCAGCAGAAGCAGGTCACATGCGTTTGGCATGGAAAGATCCAAGCAGAGGCGCTTGCAGAGCTGAAAGGGATCAGATCCAGACAAACACATGAGCAGCTGCGTCGGAGTGAAAAAGTGTGAGTCGTCAAGCAGTCAGGATAAAGTTGTTCAAGGGCCAAATGCGCCTCATGAAATTTTCCGGGGCGATGGTGTCGGGTGGACAGGCAAGGAGCAAAATGTGGAAGGCTTTGGTGGCGATTGATCTGGCATCCACGGATGGAGAGGCGTCATGCATACGAGCGGAGGAAGAGTAGCAGACCGGAACAAGGGAAAGAATCGACACACTTCTGTTTATGCGAGGAGAAGCAGCAGCAAGAGGAGAAGAGGAGCACAGCGGCTAGGAGACTAGGCAGGCATGCGAGAGCAAGCACACAGACAATGGCGCCGACAAGACACACACTATGGAACGGGCAGAGATGAGATCAAAGATGCTTGTCGCCTTACCCCCAGACGCAATCGCGCGTCGTGTGCAGAGCGGACAAGCGGTGAGGAAGCGGCAGGCAACGGCCCAGTGCGCAGGAATGGTCTCTAGTACCAGATAGTTAGTGAGAGAATTTGTTGAGGGAAGCTTGCTCGAGAGGGCGAGGCACTGTCGAAAATTGACAGCAAGGGCTCCGGAGAAAAGGCAGAGGTAAGTGGGTGGACAGTGGGCTGGCGTGTCAGCTGCTCTTGAACCAGCATCTTGGAGAGGAGCAGGAGCAGCATGGTCGGAAGTTGAAATATGAAAAGGCTTCCTAATCGCGTCAAATGTCTTGCCCATGGCTGTGGGTGTTGATGCGATTGCAGAAGCACACAGGACTGGCGGCGGCTGGCTTGTGTGATTCCTGCAGCAGATGTTGACACCAGACTCGCTTGACAGCAGCGACGGGTTCCAAACATCTGCTCTTGGTATCGCGGAAAAACAAATCGCAAGAGGTTCGAGTGCATGCATGTCCGCATTCTGTTGGAGTCGGATCATGGTCATGTTCATGCCGCCAAAAGGGCGCATAGGATGGAGACATGAGTAGGCGCCGCTTGGTTGCAGCCATGCTGGTGACTGCAGAGACTAGGTGAGCGTCAGCATAGTTGGCAATCAAGCTTTGCGCTAGCGTGGAAATGGAAGCTGAAGGACATGGCGTGGGACAAAGGCTGGAGATACAGAGCTACTGTAAGTTGGCGTGCGATGAGCGAGAAAGGGGCGACTAGGATCGCATGAAGCAGTCAGAGATGACAGAAGCGAACCAGATTCACGGCGCCATCGGCAACACTGGGTACGCTGTCCAACAATCACGCCAGTTTGCGCTTGTTATCATTTTATTTTTCTCGCTTCGACATCCGCGGATAAAGCCGAGAAGAATTAATTGATATGTACTGTACTGTACAGTACTGTACTGTACATGTACACAGCAGTGGAGCTGAGAATGAATGCAAACATGCATCAACATCTGATGGCTCGTGTTGAAAGGGGCCAGTCCTCTGTCATCGAAATCCCCTTTAGGCTCAACTTTTAACCACTTCCGATCAGGAACGAGACAAGCGGAAGTGGAAAACGAGACGAGGTTAAAAGTGGCTGAAAATAGCAAACAAGGATCGGAACATGGCCAAACGTGTTGTGGCGTCAAGGATACCAAGTGGATGACTGTTGTTGTACCAGTCTCAACGAAACAAAAATCATGGTGCGAGCACTACAGGGTGGCTTTACCCTCTTTAGCACCGAGTCAATTCATTCCAAGCTCCGCTTTGCAAAGCTAGACCGTCTTTGATAGTCCGACAGATCTCTGAGGAACTGCGAATTTGGTTGGCTTGGACGAGCAGATGATTAATCCTTCGAAAATCAGACACATTAGTTTTCCCAACTTGCACCGAAGCCAGCTGCCTTGACTGACCTTTCACATCTTTATCCGAGGACATCAAAGTAAAGGCAACCGGTCATGTATGCCTGCGAGTCATGTGCTTGTGCTTGATGTGTGGTGAAGACAATGTCAGTTGGTCTGCGGCTCAACGTCAGCCCATCGTGCTTTACTTTCGAGCGTCCCTACTGGAGGATATGGCACATGATATCCAACATGTTCAAGGACAGTGTCTCGCGCCTGGGCGTCCTCGAAGGGGTTCTGGCGGGGTGCATAAGCGAGACGCTCTTCTAGAATCTGCTTGCCGGGCCATGAGTGTTCGGCTGGGTCTGGTCACTTTGCGGTGGCTCCCCAATCGAGCTCGATGAGTCCGCAGTGCAATGTATCCGAACCGGAAGCGAGAAAGATTCAGGCTCGCCAAGCTATGGATGCTCACCGAAGATTCGGGAAGGATGCATTTGGCAAGATTTCACAGCCGCAAGGTGTTGCTACGACTAGCTAGCAACCGTTTCCAATGATGCATGAAAAGCTTACGGCAGCTTGCATTGGTGGCCCGGAGACGTTTGCGCGTACTGTACAGTTCAGCTTTCACATTATGAAGAGCGGTGACGCGACGTCATTGGCCAAGGACAGGAACATTCGAATAGGGCATGGTAAGGGCCATCGGAGCCGCGAACGCTTCTTCTTGTGCCTGTAACCGCGGTGTGCCAAGACCGCGATCCGAGAAAGTTGCGCTCTTGGGACTTCCGCTGCAAGCTCAAGTGACCCACGAGCGTTGGTACGGAAAGCAATCATCTGGCACTGGGGATGGTGCAAGGTGCCGCAAGAACATGATCTCGCCTAAATGCTGCATCTCGCTCGGCTAGCACATGGGAGGAATCCCGAAAAAGAATGACTTTGGAGAAAATAAAGAAAAGAAAAGAAAAGAAAACGATGGTTGAGGACCATAAGCTCCTCGCTTTTGTTTGAGCACGCTTTTGTGTCTCGTCAGTGACGCGTATTGAACGAGCTGCTCAACAGCTTCCATGTGTTAACGCAGTGTTCGGTCTACAGCACCTTCTTGGTTGCCTATTTAGAAGCTTTGGACGAGCGCGATGCATTTGATTGTACGGTACAGTACAGGTGCGATTTGTGATTTCCTGCCATACAGTACTGTACAGTATTGTTAATTTCGGCGAGGTTTTCTTTCCAGTTTTTTCAGGGTTTATTTTCCATTTTCCATTTTTTGAATGACATCTGTCGTCTTGGCTTGGTTCGCGTGGCATCTCGACGGGAACGCACCCGAGCCTCTGGTGCCACCTGGACAGCCACACGACAACCACACACGACGATAGGCAAACGGACGGCTTGGGAGCTTCTATGGTTGCCGAGTGATGAGATTGTCCAGTGTCCCGATCGAAGCAGAATGTTCGAAGCCACACCGTCGTCGCTGAAGAAATCGCGTCTCTGTCCAGCACGCGCAGCGTATCAGTTGGATTGAATCCAAAGGTAAAACATCACCGGTGTCCGATACATCTTCTCGTTGAGGTGTGGCCAATCACGATGGAGAAGACCTCTCGTTAGAGCATGTGGTGCTCGACGACGATCAAGTTGCGGCGAAAACGGCGCGATTTGATGCGCTCGAGTTTATCCTGGGCTCCCAACTCCGCTGGAGAGGTTGTTACAAGTGTTGGGTTGTTGTATGCTCATTCGGCGGAGTTGTAGGTAGGTATAATCGGGGCCGATCGCGTCTGTTCGCAGCTCAGATTGCTGTACAGTAAGTTGTGGTATCGTCGATACCTGGCTGCATACAGTGCATTGGATAGGGGTTGCAGCTCAGCTGTTCATGCGCTTGCGGTTGCATACACCGCTCAGGAACAGGCGCCCCCTCTTTTTGCGCCTCATCCGTCCAGCCACATCTAGCATGAATGCGTATGCCTAGAATCAGGTTCATGTGCTTCAAGCTCTGATTGACCATGCAGGGCAGCCTGAGGTGAAGCACTTGTGACATCAACTGTCAAGACGCGAAGGCCATTTGAAGTTTTTTTGCAGGAGACAGACATCCGCCGAAAGCATCAACACAATACTGGAAGCAACGATTATGGTAATCGCTACACATTTCATGGAACGACAGCTGATCGACACATGTCAAGGGGCATGGGATTGCTGTGGGCGGATATACATTATGACCATACTGTATCGAGATACGAGATTGCAACTATAATTGCATCTCGCCGAGGCATGGAGATTATCCGGAGGCTTTTGTTTCCGCGCGTCTCCGATGGAATATGAATATTTTGTCGAGTCATGTTATATCGAAAATAGTTGACATAGAAGATCGTGTTACTGTAAGAATGCGAAACTCTCACAGCTAGGCAAGGCGAAAAAAAGGACTCGCACGAGCGCAAGGACATGTGTGCGCGCTCTTGATTTTTGTGTGACATGGCCCAACCTTTGGCATCCCTCACTTGTCGTCGATGCTCGGGCCTCTGCTTCTATAGCTGTTTGCATATTCTGCGATTAGCGACACCTCTCTGAGTGATGATATGAGCAACGACGGATTGGCGGGACACGATTGCGTGGCTGTGATGCAATTGTCAACAAGAAGAAGGGTCTGTGGAAAAAGTGACAGCGAAACGCTCAGACGTGTGTGCCAATAGGGTTAATCGTGAATGCGTGCGACACGAAAGCTCTTGTTGGAAATTCAACTGCAGATAGTGCTGCACGCAAGGCTACCTCGCTCAGGAGCTCTCGACCCCCACCATCGTCCCCACCACCATTCTCCCTTTGTCACTATCTTGTTGCTCGTGCCTATCCCACCGAGCTCCTCTCGCCCACACTCTCTCTCTTCCCTCTCTTCACGCACAAGGTTGACTGGCTCGACCGCGCCGGCCCAATTATCACCAAAAAGCGGTGCAAGCTGGCCTTGTCCTCTTTCTTCTCGTCTTACCATCCATCGCATTCATCACACTCGCATATCTCCCTTCATCACACCCGAGTCCGCCATGGCTTCATCCGCTCCAGCCTCCATCGTCGTCGTCACTGGCATCAACAAGTCGACCGCCAAGAAGCAGATCGACGACTTTTTCAGCTTCTGCGGCTCCATTGCAAAGCTCGACCTCGCCGACCATGGCCCTGCCCACCAAAAGGCCGTCATCGAGTTTGCCAAGCCCAGCGCTGCTAGCACCGCTGTGATGCTTCACGGTAGCTCACTTGACGGCGCCACTCTCTCTGTTGCGCTCGCTGGCAATGCTGCTGATGCTGCTGCTGCTGCTGCTGCTGCTGCCGCCAGTGCCACTCCTGCGACCGCTGCTCACCACGACGATGCCCAGCCCGTCGGACAGGAGGACAAGCCCAAGACAGCCATCGTTGCTGAATACCTCGCTCACGGCTACACCATCTCGGACGAAATCACAAAGCGTGCCATCGAGCTCGACAGCAAGCACGGCCTCTCCACCAAGTTCAAGGGCTACCTTTCCCAGCTTGACCGATCTCTCGGCCAACGTCTTGAAAAGGCTGCCCCCTCAACCTCTGCAACCACCAGCAGGACCGAGCACACCCCCAGCGGCCCTGCAGCTCTCTCATCAGCCACTGACAAGGTGGCAGCCGCCATGCCCGTCCCCGGCGAGGACGCTTCCTCTCAAGGCCCCAAGACCACCACCACCGTCCCTGATGCCACATCAGCCGCTGGCGCCGACAAGCACGACCCTTCCTTCACCCGCAACCTTCAGCAGCGCGCTCAGGCTGTGCTCGAAAAGCCCGAGGTCAAGTCCAAGACCGATCTCGTCTGGACCAAGCTTAGCGAATACTACAACGCCTTCGCCAATCACCCCAAAATTCACGACTTTTACTCCAAGACCTCCAAGACCGTCACGGACGTGCACGAGGAAGCCAAGCGCATCGCAGAAAAGAAGAAGCAGGGTGGACCTGCGGGCGCGGCCGGCACTTCTGCGCCCACTCCTTCCACCGGTGCCAAGCAGATGAGCGTCTCCTGGCTCGTTCTTGGCCTCGTGCTCTTCTCAACTCTCTCGCTCAACGGTGTCGCTGCCCATAGCCATGATGGCATCTCCAATGAGCCCGCAGAGGTAGCTGGCTTCTCGCCCACCGACATTGAGCACGAGAGCTACATCCAGAGGCACATGCGCACCGAGCACCACATCAACGCCTTCAACCTTGGCAGTGCCTTTGCGCTTCACGATCTCGACCGCAATGGCGTGCTCGACCGAGCCGAAATCGAGGCCATCTACGGCGTACACCACTCTGAGTCCAAAAAGCACTCCAAGACGGCTGAAGTGCACGACGAGAAGGCCGACAAAATCGTCGGCGCCGTGCTTCGTGCCATGGACACCAACGGTGACGACCTTATCACCAAGAAGGAGTTCATCGATGCTGGCCCCAACGGTCTTCCTATCTTCCCAGAGTACAACATTGGCAGTCTTGGACACCACTACGATGAGGAGTCCGAGTTCTTCGTCCACCACGAAGAGCTCTACCACAACACACCCGAGACCCAGACGGACGAGGCCTACAATCACAAGGAAGACATTGAACATTTTGCCCATCACGAAAAGATCGAGCAGGAGGAGGAGCGACGTGAGCGCAAGGCCGAGGGCCTTCCCACCATCGAGGAGGACGAGCGGCTCAAGAAGGAGGCTGCCGCCCGCGGTGAAAAGTACGTATCGCCTTACGACCAGCAGCTGACACCCGAAGAGCAGAAGAAGGCGCAGAAGCAGCACGAAGAGGCTCAGCTCGGCAATGCTGTACGTGAGGCCGAGGCGTCTCAGCACGTCTTCCGAACTCCCTCGGGTACGCACGTCGTCAAGGAGGAGCAGATGGTCTTCCAGGACATCGAGGTCGACAACGCCGGTCGTCCCGCACACCCGCCTGCCAATGTCAACGCTGCCAAGGCGGCGGCTGCCGACCAGTCCAGCCAGCGTCTCCCTCACGGCGTGGCTGATCGCGTGCCAGGAGAGACCGAGGAAGGCCGAAAGCAACGCCTTGCTGCCGCTAAGCACGAAGCCTCGCGACGACCCTCGTACGGCCAGGGCGAAAAGGGCTTTGCATACCCCAAGGACGACAGCGATCGCATGCGAAAGGGCGCCCCATATAAGGTAAGTAGACGAGTTTCTCGTGCTAGATCCAGCCCGGCCATCCCAATGACGAACCAATCTGTTCTAACCACGAACAGTATCCTCCTTTGCAAAAACAGTTCCGCGTCAAGAAGCAGTCCTACTTTGTAAGTATTAGGCCCGGACCGAGCGATTTGTGACAGCAGAGATGGGTTCAGCTGCTTACCCTTTGATGTATTCCTAACCTTCCCATCCCCTTGCGACCACGTTTGCCAATACAGGGCGAGTTTTAACGCGTCTCCGCTCTCGCGCGCTCTTCAGTGCTTGCGGCTCGAGACCTCGACCATGTTTTCGTGTATCTGTTCCCCGCATCAAGTATTTCATTCTTTGTTTATATGATTTGGCCGCTAGACTCGACCGACGCGTATCGACGCTGAAGTGCGCGAGACCGAGTTCGAATGTGAATCAGGCATAGCGACGGTCTAGCCTGGTAACATGAGTGAACAACTGCATCGAGGACAAATGCGCGCGAAATTGGGCACCCTACACAGGTCACAAAGTCTCTCTGAGAGTGACAGGGATTGCGAGACATGTCAGACATTGGTTGCAGTGATTATGGGGAGAGAAGGCAGACTAAGAGACGGTGGCGCGGGGGCATGGAAAGCTGTCACTAGATCGAGGCGAAGTTGAATCGCAGCAGACTCAAACTCGCGGCCTTCAGCCTGCATCGTGGAGCCTAAGCTAGCTCGAAGCGCCAGACGAATGGCATCTTCCGAGGCATCATTATAGCGACCCAAAGAGATGTAAAAATGCCAACAAAACGATAACGCCAGGATAGAGATCTCTCTGAAGCTCCCGCGTCCAGTTTGGACACATACTATGGGCGGATAGATGAGCGCAGCTTGGAACGGCAGTCACAATCTCTTTGCATTGCCTTGCTCCACTCTGTTCTCTCCTCGCTGTCGGCTGCATGCATTCACCACCACCAACGACAAACGGCTTAATGGAGCGATAGCCTCGCAAAGGCTCTGCCGACAGTCGAGGACCTAGGTCTCTTTTCGGATGTCGACGCTCTGCTTGGGACAATCTCGCAGGCGTCTTCGATGTCGTCTGACTGCGACTACGAGTCTGACGAGTGCGACACTTCAGCATCGGCGTCTTCCAAATCGGTACCTTCCAAGACGGCATGCCCGTGCTGCACAACATGCTTTGGTGTCGTCAACTCGAGGCGATCGTGATGATCGACTTGGAAGGTGCCAGACTGATCTAGGGATCATTCACACAAGCCTCTCGAACGAACTAATATTTTGATTCCACAGTCCTCGCTCCCTTCACTAATTGGTGGTCTGATACGGAAATGCGTCGGTGGTACAGTTGCGTCAGTACTACAGCATCTAACGTCATAAGATAGAGTTATTGTTGGCCCTGCTCTTGTGCCTGCTCCTGTGCCAGACGAATTGCTTCTCGGTTGCGTTCTCGACCGCGTTCCCGCTTGCCACCCTGCATGGTCTTGACGAGCTTGCGGCGCTGCTCGACATCTCCCTCGGGATTTGAAGAAGCACTCGACGGCTTTGTCTGATCGACCTGCGCGACACCGATGAGAGATGTGTCGAGAGGATGATTAAAGCGTCCCTTGCGTGACGATCTGGTTGCGATGATCTCGGCCGATGACGGCACCTCGATCTTTGGCCAAGTGGTGAGCGCTGGGTATAAGCCGAGATGCTCAACGATCGACTCATCCAACAGGGCTCGCGGTGTTTCAGATTCGCCTGTGGTGGGCTTTAAAAGTGCTGCAACGAGTCCTGGAGTAGCTTGTCGCTCAAAGTCGCCAGATGCGTTTAGCGTGAACATGCCGGCTTCAGCATTGTCGCTGTCTGTCGGCTGTTGTGAGCGGAATTCGGGGCGTGTGTCGAAAGTTGCGATGATGCAAGTGCCGTGGCGCTGGACGAGGGTGAGATGCAAGATGGGCACAGAAGCCCGAGTGACTCGGATGTGCTCGGAAATGTCGCGCACCTTGTCGTCGGATGTCAGAGGCGCCAGCAAAGCGGAAAGAGGCACATGGAAGAAGGCGGTAGCACCCTCGACGACTACCAAGAGCATTGGCGTTCCTTGCGCATCGTTGAAGGGAATCAGATCGCTAATAACGATGACGGGCTTGCTATCCTTGGCGTACTGCACGGCAAGTTGCTTGGGCTCGGCTTGGCCGTCTGCGTTGCCATCTCCAGCCTGTTTGCGCTTGACAGCTTTGTTGCGCTTGCTCGAGGCTTGGAGTGCCTTTGACTCCCTCTTTCTCTCCTCGCGGTCACGAGCGAGGACGTAGGGCGCCAGAGCGGCACTCAGTTCGTTGATGGACAGGCATGCATTGTCGGACGAAGTGTCAGTCGATGGGGCAGCACCAGGCTGGGGCAAGGCCCAGACTCTCAATGCGCGGCCACCCTCGGAGCTGACGAGACGCAGCTTGCCCTCAGCGTTAGATACGACAGCCAAGGCTCCAACGGATGCCTCTGATCCCATCAGATATCGGTCGATGACGTAGGCCAGACGCTTCTGTCCCCATCTGGAAATACGGATGTGCTCGTCGCGGTCGCCGGTGATGATATAAGCGGGCGGAGCGTTCTGCATTGCTGATGGGATGAAGGCGAGACTGGTGATCATACTGACGTGTCCCAAAAGGATTTGCATGGAAGGGTCGTCTGGCGAATCCATCTGATCCTGCTCGTCTACCTGAGATTGTTTGGCGGCAGCATGTACGGAAGCAGATGGTAGCGTTCGTACGTCGTTCTCGTTGACCATGAAACTGCGGACGTCGCCGAATCGATCGATGCAGATGAGCTCTTCGGATCCAGCGGGGGTGGAGTCACTTGGTGGCATCCAGTGCAGGATAGCGGCTCGCTTGGGCAAGAGCTTGATGACCGTCTCCTTGCCAAGCTCGAATCCAGTGATTTGGCCTGTGGAGGATCGTGCGAGTTTCCAGACTCGGAGCACCTTGTCGTCTCCAGTGAGTGCGAGGAATTTATCGCTGTGCGAAAAGCTGGCGAGACGTGCAAAACTGATATGAGGCTGGTCGGCGTAACGTGCTGCGTCGGATTGATCGGGAAGAGTTGGCTGGGGTACAAAGACTGTTGTAGACATGGCGTAGGTGGCGAAGCTGCCGTCCGACTGGCCATCGACGAGCTGAATCGAGTTTGCAGAAAGGAAGACCGAGAGGTCCGAGTGATGGGCGGCAGCAACATGGTGAAAAGGCGCACTAGCCATTGTGGCTGTGGATGGACCTGCTTCTGTCATGGTGTCCAAAGTCTCTAGATGAATGATGTGGTTGGAAGAAGAGAGATACGACGCTACTGCTCCAAGAGGCCACAAGAATGCTGAACCATGTTCTTGGTGCGTGTGTTGCAGAAATGATTTCTTCCAAACCTCCACCCCACATGAAAAACCCTATTTTTTTTATATTTTTTTTTTGTTTGGCATTTTGTTTCTTTGACAGCGACTCGCACGAATAGAAGCTGCTCTGTCGGGTCAAATCGATCACAAAACCAAGATTTGTAATTGCGCGCTGAACTGACCCGTATTGAATTTTTGTTTTCGAAAATTCAGCCTCTGCTCTCTGGAACGGGGCTCTCCGGAACAAGTGGTTTCCACTTTATCCGTATTCACTTGCAGGAGCATGACCTACAAATTTGGCAGAGTCATTACTGGAGAAGGCTCGAGTTCAATACAAACTGGCTTTGCTCATTTCATTTTGTTAAATAACACTCTACAAATCAAGCTCACCAATCAAGTCTTTGAAAATGGTCAGTCAATCGTGTCAAGCAAGTTGTTTCTTTCTTGCTTGCTCTCTTTCGGCCGTTGACCAAAGATTGAGAAGAGAAGCAAGGGAAGAGGAATCTTTTGAAACTCGAAGCTCTGTAGTGCATCCTCCGTCCTCGTCGCTCTGCTTGGTCTGTTCATCATTGTCGCGATCTTCACCTCACCATCACTTGTCGTCTTCCTCTTCCTCTTCCTCTTCTCTTCACCTCACCTCACCTCACCTCACCTCACCTCAATTTCTGTCGCACAGCCTCCGTTATCATGGCTGCTCGTCTCTTCGCACAGTCCTCGTTGAGGCTCGCCCGAGCCCACAAGGTTCCAGCCACCACCGCTACCTTTAACCTTCGCAACTTGGCCACCGCCGTCTCTCGTCACCCCATCACCCAGACCACCACCCTCTCCAACGGCCTTACCGTCGCCACCGAGTCCAACCCCTCGGCTCAGACCGCCACTGTTGGTGTTTGGATCGATGCCGGTTCCCGCGCCGAGACAGATCGCACCAACGGTACCGCCCACTTCCTCGAGCACATGGCTTTCAAGGGTACGTATGCCGCCTCGATATACCACAGCATTCCGCACCACATTGCTGCCACATTGTACCGCGCCATATTAGCCCTATTTCCGAAGCAATCTTTCGCACACCACCATCGACACAACGTCACTGCACGCCATTTTGATCAAAAACTCTTCTCTCGTCCCGCTGATCAAATCGTCAATCAGCAAGCACCACGTGGCCGTGCGCACCAGCCTTTATCATGTCGATACGATAGGATCGGCGCCAACACAAACAGCGAGCAAGCGCAGCAATGGCAACGCGAACCACGAGAGAGAACAGAGTCAACCGTCCGCCCACCATTGCTGAGCGTCGCTATCATAGCGCAATGTGGTAGCGCTCATATTACATCGACACGTCCTGACTGACCTTTTTGCCTTCTGCTTTTCCTGCCATTCCGCCATGCGTTCGATCCGTTGTCGCCTCTCGCTCACCGCCCTGCAGGAACCGGCAAGCGATCCCAGCACGCCCTTGAGCTCGAGGTTGAGAACCTCGGTGCCCACCTCAACGCTTACACCTCTCGCGAACAGACCGTCTACTACGCCAAGGCCTTCCGCAAGGACGTCGACAAGGCCGTCGACATCATCTCGGACATTCTGCAGAACTCCAAGCTCGAGAACTCGGCCATCGAGCGCGAGCGCGATGTGATCCTCCGCGAGCAGGAGGAGGTTGACAAGCTCAAGGAAGAGGTTGTCTTCGACCACCTTCACTCGGTTGCTTTCCAGGGCCAGCCTCTTGGCCGCACCATCCTCGGCCCCAAAAAGAACATCCTCTCCATCAAGCGTGAGGACCTTGCCGAGTACATCAAGACCAACTACACTGCTGATCGTATGGTCCTTGTCGGCGCTGGTGGCATCGAGCACGAGTCGCTCGTCAAACTCGCCGAACAGCACTTTGGCAGCCTCCCCGTCAGCCAGAGCCCCATCAAGCTCGGCCAGTCCTCGTCGCCCAAGACCAGCTTTGTTGGTTCCGAGGTGCGAATCCGTGACGACACCTCGCCCACCTGCAACTTTGCGCTCGCCGTTGAGGGTGTTTCGTGGAAGTCGCCCGATTACTTCCCCATGCTCGTCCTCCAGAGCATCATGGGCAACTGGGACCGTTCGCTCGGCTCGAGCCCTTTGCTCTCGTCGCGTCTCTCGCACATTGTCTCGTCCAACAACCTCGCCAACTCGTTCGTGCACTTCTCCACCTCGTACTCGGACACTGGTCTTTGGGGTGTCTACATGGTTTCCGAGAACTTCCTGCAGCTCGACGACCTGATCCACTTTACTCTTCGTGAATGGCAGCGAATGAGCACTGCTCCCACCGAGGGTGAGGTGGAGCGTGCCAAGGCTCAGCTCAAGGCCAGCTTGTTGCTTGGTCTTGACGGCACCACTGCCATTGCCGAGGACATTGGACGACAGCTCGTCACCGCCGGCAAGCGATACACGCCACACGAAATCCAGGCCGCCATTGACTCGATCGGCGTCCAGGACATTCAGCGCGTCGCCCGCACCTACCTGTGGGATGCCGACTTTGCCCTTGCCGCACACGGACAGGTCGAGGGTATTCTCGACTACAACCGAATCCGATCCGACCTCAGCAGCATGGTCTGGTAAACCAGTCCCACACAAGGAAGCGGATCCGTCCATAGGTTCGCTTTCGTAAACATTCTCATTATAACTCGGTCCCTTTGGCCTTGTATTTCTGACACTAGACGTCATCGCTATTTTTGTGCGGAAGATACCGCTTCCTTTGAATGTCAACCCTTTCCCAGCTTGCCTTGATACCTGACATTGAAGGTATGTGTGCTCAATCAAGTGGCTAGCCTGCTGGCTCTAGATTAACGTGCTATTGAGTCGTTCAGCTGAAGACGGAGGGAATCAGTCAGTTCCCAAAGTAGAGACATCTGCTGCGACTTGATGAGAAAGAACGGATACAGTAGCTCGAGTGCCAAGATGGAATTGCGTTTGGGCCAGTGCGTGGAGTTGAGAATTTCCGCAAAATACAGTACACGACACAGTTTGAGACAGCCAGCGAACGAGCCACACGCAACGGGGACAGTTATTTATGAAATTACAATATTAGCAAAAGTAACACGCTGCGTTTTGGCTGTGTGAGGAGAACTGAAGAACAGTTCCAACTCTACTCCGACCACCAACCGCCTCCCGCCTCCCGCCTCCCGCCTCGACTTCTTCCAAGTCCATACACCACCATCATCTTCCTGATACCCACTTCTTCTTGTTCTTGCAGTGTACGTTTCGCTTTCCATCTAGCCTTCCTCCCAACACCATCTGATTCTCGTATCTTCGCGCGCAAGCGTTGCTCACAGCACGAGATGGATTTTGACGACATCGGCAACAAGCTTGCCAACCTGACCATGTACGACGTCAAGTCGCTCTACCGCTCAGCCAGAAATTATGCGCTCAACATCAGCGAGATTGAGGCCAAAGTTGATGAAGCCACCAACGATGATCCATGGGGCGCCAGCTCTACCCTCATGCAGGAGATCGCCCAGGCCACCAACAACTTCCAGGATTTCAACGAGATCATGCCCACCATCTACCGCCGCTTTATGGAGAAGGAGGCGCGCGAATGGCGCCAGATCTACAAGGCCCTGCAGCTGCTTGAATACCTCGTCAAACACGGCTCGGAACGTGTTGTCGATGACGCCCGTTCCCATCTCGCCACCATCAAGATTCTGCGCAACTTCCACTACATTGACGAGAAGGGCAAGGACCAGGGTATCAATGTGCGCAACCGTGCCAAAGAGCTTGCAGAGCTGCTTTCTGACGTAGATCGTATCCGACAGGAGAGAAGGAAGGCTCGCAGCAACAAGACCAAGTACACTGGTGGAGGCAACGCCGAGTTTGTTCCCGGCAGCGGCACAGGTCGATACGGTGGATTCGGCAGCGACAGCTACTGGGCTGGCGGAGGAGCTGCTCCCGGCGCTGGTAGTTCTAGTGGTGGAGGTGGCGGAAGTGGTGCTGCTGCTCGTGAGAGCTTCGAGGAGTACGATGCCGGTGACTACGAGCAGACGCCTGCTGATCGACCAAGGCCGAGCTCGAGCACAACGCGTGCTGGAGGCTCGCGCAGCTCGCAGGCAGCACCGCCCAAGAAAGAGGCTCCCAAGGTTGCTGACCTCTTCAGCTTTGACGACGATGATGAGCCTGCTGCCCCTGCCCCAGCAGCTCCGGCGGCTCCAGCCGCTCAGCCCGCGTCTGGTGCCGCCGACGCCAGCGATGCATTCGGTGACGACTTTGATGACTTCCAAGCTGCGCCTGCTCCTGCTGCTCCCGCCAAACCTGCTGCTGCTCCAGCCGTCAAGCCTCAAGCTGCCTCGTTTGACTTTTTCGACTCGGCACCAGCCGCCCCGAAATCCGCTTCCAGCGGCGTCATGTCGCCATCGCAGACTTCGCAACCTTCTACCCCTGCCACCACCTCGCGTCCCGCAGCCTCGACCAACTCGTCCTTCAACTTTGACGATCTCTGGGCTGCTTCTTCGGGCAAGTCGAGCAATGCTGCAGGAAAGCAGAAGATGTCAATGGCCGAGATGGCCAAGAACCAGAGCTCGAGCGCGTTGTTTGCTTCGCAGTCTTCCAACTCGGCACAGCCTGCAGCTCAGCAGAACAAGAAGCAGGACATCTTTGACTTGCTGTAAGCACATTCCGAATGTCACCCGCCGTTTCATGTTTCATGTACGTCATTTCTCTTTTGATTCAATTTACAGATCCTTTTATCCTTTAAGGTTCCGCACAAAGGCTTCTGAGAGGAACAAAGCGTGCAGGCTTGTGCAGGCGCGAAGCTTCCAGATTGTGCGCATGCAAGGCAGAAGCTGAGCGAGGAACAACCCAGACCGAGGGTCGATCCATTGCTGCTTTCGGCCATCGCATCCTAATCAAGTTCGGTCCCCCACCATCGGTCTTCGCCACCATCAAATACCATGACGCCTGGAACGAGCTGCGAGCGCAAGCTGATCAAAACTACGCGAAGCGTGGCCGCTGTACTCTCATCTGACTTTGGCATTCGCAGCGGCTTCGAGGTGGTCGACCACTCTCCGACCCAATTCAGGCCGTCATCGCCCAGGTCCGCGATTGTCGGCAGCACCCCGGAGGCGAACGCGCTTCGATGCTTCCTCGGACAGCAGACCCACGAGGATCGCGGAAGACACATTCGAGTGCACGCCGTCCCGAATCCTTCGCTGTCCACCGTCCGGGTCGGCGATTTAGTCGAGGCGAGATACGTGTCGTCCCAGAGATACCTCCTGGTCCTCTCCCTCTCGTTGCGCACAATTTGTGGAGCCGAGGTGGTTCTCCGCACGAAGACATTGCTCCACGATGTTGCGGCTGAGAATGAGGTATTTCTCACCCAGACCAAGATCGCGATCAATCCCAGCATCGTTACACGAAGGATCGAGCCGAACAGCGTCGTGCTGCGCTACGCCTGGGATGAAAGGCGACCAGCGTTTGTCGGACTCAACCAGTGGGCTGCACACTCGATCGACAGTGAAGCTGAGAAGCTCGAGGTGTATCACGAGGGCGACTTTGTCCTGCTGCCTCCCCAAGATGATGGTCCTCTGCTGGACATTGCGCAAGTCCATCGCATTCGTAAGACGGATGTCTATGTTCGCCACCTAAAACGTCAACCATCACGAGCAGCCGAGTTCAAACACGACCGTCTGCTCATGCCAGCTGACGAGCTTACTCGGATTGAGCGAGCATCTTTTGAACCCATCGCACTCTGCCAAGTCTCGCTGCTGACAGCATCGGCTTCATCGTGGTACACTGACACGACCAAGTTCTTTGTCCCGGAAGAAAAGTCAGGCCTACTGCGCCCTACATGCTTACAATGCACCAACGCACATCGTAAAGAGCGCCAACAACGGCATGGAACACCGCCTCTGACCGCTCTGGAGCTCATGTGTGGCGCCGGAGGGCTCAGCATTGGGCTCGATCTCTCGGGAGCTTGCGAGACGAAATACGCTCTGGACGCGGATGCTGACTCGACCAAGACCTTTCACGCGCATCATCCTACAGCAAAGGTGTACTGTGGCGACGCTGGTGACGCGCTCCAGCTGGCTGTGTCTGGACAGCATTCGGCTGACGGCATCGTATTTCCTCGGCGAGGAGAGGTCGACCTAATCGCGGCTGGACCTCCTTGCCAAGGTTTTAGCCGCAAGAACCCGATGGCGTCCCGGGAAGCAGCAGAGAGAGATCCGCGGAACTTGCTCGTCTGCACAGTCTTAGGATGGGTGGATCACCTGCGACCAAAGTACCTCATCTTGGAGAACGTGGAGGGATTCACATCGGCCAAGCTAGGAGGACACGATCAGGGAATGGTGAAATTGGTTATGAGCAGTCTGCTACAGTTGGGCTATGGGGTGACTTGTGGATACGTCCAGGCGGGAGCGTTTGGATCTCCACAATCGAGGAAGCGATTCGTCTTGATGGCTGCGAGGGAGGGACTGACGTTGCCAAGGCTTCCACGACCATCGCATGACTTTCTAGGCCAAGCTGGGGTACGATACTACTGGAGCGATGGAGATGGCCAGTCTCATGCAACGGAAGGGAGTTGTCGACCTACAGCTGTGCTACCAGGAATCACTGTGATGGACGCGATCAGTGATCTGCCGATGTTTGATTGGAAGGACCCGCACTTGATCTATGCAGGACCCGACACGATCGAGCTTGAGCGCGAAGAGCAAGGGATACCGCAGCTCGAGGTTGTCAAAGGAGAGCCGACGGGATTCGCGCATGTGGCGTACCGATCTGGGCCGCAGAATTCGTATCAAGAGCGTATGCGAGTGTTGGAGGGCCAAATGACGAGGTGTGTGACGCAGCATCAGACCAGTGACTATGGTGGCCATGTGGTCGAACGCGTTGTCAACGTCGAACTGGAGCCTGGAGCCAACTACGATTCGTGGAGCCAGCCAAGCGTGAACAAGCCGGCATTGCTAAACCGAAGTCAAGTGAGTGTATATCATCAAGAAGGCCAGCTTTGCGAGACGAGAGAAGGGTATGCTGATGCTCAGACTCTGAATCTCACTTTGATCGTTCTCTTGGGCATAAGGCACATACAGATCACTGGAACGACGAACATTTCAAATTTGAGCGATTGGATGGTGATCGGTACTTCAAGACGCTGATGACGACTGTTCCAGCTCAAGGAAGCATGCTGCACCCAACGCAGCGGAGACTGCTTAGCGTAAGAGAATGTGCTCGAGCCCAAGGCTTTCCAGACTGGGTGGACTTCCACACCGACACCAACATGCGCTCGGCCTACAGACAGATTGGGAATGCTGTGCCTATCCCGCTTGCGAACGCGCTTGGAAAGTCACTGATTGCTGCCAGGATGACAGACTCGCGGCTGGCAGAGGAGTTGAAAGCATCACGAATCGTCAGCATCATCATTGATTGACAAAAAAGTGTGGTCAAGGTGACATCCATATATAGAATTGCAAGAAAAGGAGAGAGGTACTTTTGACATGAGACTTGACGTGCGATATACAGTACAGTACAGAGTATTGAAAAACAAGTCAAAAGCGTGCGCGGGCGGGCCTCTTGTTGCCTTGTTTGCTAAAATAAAATTGCTTTTCTTACTCCACTTTCGGATGAGCCGTTTGAGAGACACACATCTTCGGCTTGCTTCCGATCCATCTTGACCTCGATCATCTCTCTCGTTGGCCTCGTCCCAAATCGGTCCATCTTGCACTGCCACTCTGATTGCACTGTCACTCTGATCCACCATCGATCGCCAAATACATGCCCAAGTTTTGCTGAGCATATACGACGCTGGCTAAGCTTGGTCAACTGCTCTACGATTCTCGACAGTTTTCAATACACATCGAGATACCCTTGGACCACACTTGCTTTCGAGTAGCATCGCCTCTTCTTTTCCTTCCAAACTACTTCCTTTCATTCTATAAGCGTCTCTCTACTTGTATCGCCTACAGCCTACTCGGTTTTTTTCCTGACGTATCCATCGGCTCCCTCCACGCCTCCCTCCACGGCGCGCATAGCGGCGAGCAACTAGCACATTTTGCAGCAATATGCCCACATCAGCATCAGCGGTGGAACCAGCCCTTGGCGGTGGGCCAACCAGGACTCTCGGCGTCACTCCGCCCATCGCTACCAACGGTCCCACTCCAAGAGAGATCGAGGTCACCAAAACTCTCGTAGCAGAACTCGAGAAGCAAAAGGTCTTTGAGAGCGATGAAGAGAGCAAAGTTCGGTAAGTCGTTCCACCATTTCAGCAACGCATTAACGCGTTGCTTCCTACACCGCCTTCTCAACGCCTGTTGCAACGTCGAGCTGACCTCATCTGTCTCCTGTCGCGCTTACCAGCGAGGTCATTCTCGGCAAGCTCGATGCCATGGTCAAGGACTTTGTCTACCGTGTTTCAATAGCTAATGGCATGTCCGAGTCGCTCGCTCGCTCAGCAGGTGGCAAGATCTTCACCTTCGGTTCCTATCGTCTCGGTGTACACGGTCCAGGCTCCGATATCGACACTCTTTGTGTAGTCCCCAAGCACGTTCAGCGTGAAGATTTCTTTTCCGTCTTCGAATCCATGCTCAAGGAGTGCGAGGAGGTTACCGAGGTCGCAGGCGTTCCCACCGCACACGTCCCACTCATCGCCGCCAAGTTTATGGGCGTCGACATCGATTTCACCTTTGCTCGCCTGGCATTACCACGTGTCGAGGACAGTCTGACGCTCGAGGATGATAATCTGCTGCGCAACCTCGACGAGAGAGATGTGCGAAGTTTGGGAGGTTCCCGAGTCACGGACGGTATCTTGAGGCTCGTCCCCAACATTCACGTCTTCCGCATGGCACTCAGATGCATCAAGCTCTGGGCTCAGCGCAGGGCCATCTACTCGAATGTCATGGGTTTTCTCGGTGGTGTAGCGTGGGCCATGCTCACCGCTCGTATCTGCCAATTGTACCCAAACGAAGCAGCAGGCGCCATCGTCTCGCGCTTCTTCATCATCCTCTACCAGTGGAAGTGGCCCCAGCCTGTTCTTCTCACCCAGATCGAGGATGGCCCGCTCTCGGTGCGAGTGTGGAACCCCAAGCTCTATCCATCCGATCGACTCCACCGCATGCCCATCATCACCCCCGCCTATCCCGGTATGTGCGCTACGCACAACGTCTCCCAGTCCACACAGATGGTCATGACCTCCGAGTTCAAGCGAGCGGCCGAGGTCGTTGACCGCGTCATCATCGGCAAGACCGACTGGAGTGAGCTCTTTGCTAAGCACGACTTTTTCTTCAAGTACAAGTATTATCTCCAAGTGATTGCTTCTTCTGGCTCGGCAGATCTGCAGCTCAAATGGCATGGTACCGTAGAATCAAAGATCCGACAGCTCGTCATGAAGCTTGAGCTGGTTCCGACCATCACGTGCGCACATCCGTTCATCAAAGGGTTTGATCAGGTCTCGGAGTGCTGGAATGATCACGAGGTTCGTCTTGTCGCAACGGGCGATATCCCCGAAGAGGTGGCGCAGCGCACGCAAAAGGTTGCAGAGCTGCCAGAGACCGAGGAGGCAAAACAGGCTGCGGCCGAGGAAGCTGCCAAAGCCACCCAAGGAAAAGAGGGTCATCGAATGATCCACACCACCACTTTTTACATTGGTCTCAGCATCGAGCCCAAGCTTGCTGGCGAGGGCCACCGCAAGCTCGACATCAGCTACCCCACCGCCGAATTCACCGGCAAGGTCAAGCAATGGGAGCAGTACGATGAAGCTTCGATGGGCATCGTCGTTCGTCATATCAAGTGGACTCAGCTGCCAGGCTACGTATTCGAGGGTGGCGAGAATCGCGTCACCGCCGCCGCTGCTAGCAAGGTCAATGGCAAGCGTGCCAAGTCGAGCAAAAAGAGGAATGGTGATGCTGCCAACCCTTCTGCTGCTGCTGCTGCTGCTGCTGAGGCGACGAGTCAGGCGAATGGAGCATCGCACGCGGACGAGACTGTCACCGCGGTGGATAATGGCGATGCAGAGATGGCCTCGCCCACCAAGAAGCAGCGAACTGTCCCTGGCTTGGCGACTGCGATTGCAGGATCCACTACGACACCTACCCTCCCTCTGCAACCAGCTACCGCCTCCAAGGAACTTGAAAATTTTCAGCTAGCGACAGGAAATCAACCTATCGCCGCTTCGACAAACGCTCCTGCCAACCAGTGAAGGACAACTCACACGATACTATTTCACTCGAAGAACTCTCGTTCCATTTCCGCTCCCTAAGGTCTCTGCTAGCATCTCGTTGTACTCTTATGAAGATCAAACATCACACACACATACCTTTTTTTTGGGCTTGACTCAAATCAGAAAACTTTCAAAAGTCGTCTCCCTTGTCTGTGCTCGAGCTGATACTCTCACATGAGTCGACTTCGCGGAGGAAGGAGGAACATGTACACACTCAATCGACGTGGGAATAAATTTTGGGAGCAAAAGGTTTTTGATTTGTCTTTTCGGCTGACGCAGCATAAAAGCGTGCCTACGGGACAGTGGTACTACTAGCTACATCTGACTTGTAGAGAAAATTGTCAGAGAATGGGAGGTGCCATGGGTGTGCAAAATTTTGTGGAACACACTGAAGTGATCCGGTGGATGTGGGTGAGAAAAGTGCTCGGACAGGCGCAATGCAAAGGAACGATGCCTGTGCGAACTAATGCGTGTGGTCGGAAAAAGGTGGGTTAAGATTCAGAGATGGTGGATGAAAGAGGGGAGGAGCGTTTAGGCCTTGATGGCACGGGCGGCAGCAACGCGCTTCTGGGCGAGCTGGCGCTTGTTGAGGCGGACAACATCGGTGGACTCAGCCTTGGGGACCTGGGCGGCGGGCTCAGCAAGGAGGATCTCGGCGTGGATGGGGTGACCCTCGTAAGGGTTGATACGACCGTGGGCACGGTACGTGCGGCGGCGGGTCTTGGGGGCCTGCTGGATGACAATGTTGCGGATGACGAGCTCCTCGGTCTCGAGGCCCTTGGCCTCAGCGTTGGCCTCGGCGTTCTTAAGGAGGGCAAGGAGGAACTTGACCGACTTGACGGGCCATCGACCTGATTACGATGAGAATAGAAGCGAGGAAGGAGGGACAGGTCAGCAACGATTCCTTGCTTCAGGTGTACTGAATGATGCAGTCCGACCAAAACAGCACTTTTCCTCCTTTTGCTGCCGTTTGTATTTTCAAATGACCCGTGTACGCCATTTGATGACTGTAGGTGCTCCAGCATCGATCAATGACATTTGCAACGAGTGCACCTCTTCGACCACCGCTGTTCTGCAACAGAATCAATTTCTGTCTACATTGCACCGCCACCATGACACGATGCCGCCTGATGACACAATTGCCTGCACCGAGTCCCATTCGCGTTGTTCCCGAAGTCCTGCTCTACCCCTGCGTCCTGTACGCATGCTCGAGTGCCTGCTGTGCTTTCTTCATTGAATGTGCATTCGCCAAGATAACTTACCCTGGGTGGTCTTGAACTCCTTAGCCTGCTGGGTGCGGCCAACACCGCCGTTGAAGCGGCGGAAGGGGATGCACTGCTTCTTCTCGACAACGTTGCCGAGGTAAGCGTAAGCCTTCTGGAGCTTCATGCCGTTGACGGCGGCAGCGGTCTCGCGGGTGTTCTTGAAGTGAACACGGAGGTACTGGCCGCGCGACTTGGCGGTCTTCTCCACGAGCTTGGAGTCATCAAAAGCGTATCGGACCTGTAAAAAGGTTATGCCACAATAGTCGGAAGACAGCAGATGGTAAGAAAAAGAAACAAGGGTCGAATGTGGGAAAGTCCGCAACGAGTGCGGCGACGACCAGCAGGCATGCAATGGGTGGAAACGTTGGCTGGCTGACTGGCTGGCGAGCTGACTGGCGCTATTGATCGTCGAAAGTCGAGTGGATGTGTCTATCTCCAGTCCCATTGAAGATTCCCAAACAACGACAACGGCCATGTACGTTGAAGAGCCCGTTCTTGCGAATGTGATCAAGGTGCTTTTGCCTTCAATGCGTATGTCCCGTACTGATGCGCCTTTGGACCTCGCAATGTTGGAAGACCTGCTAATGACTGGGCACCAAGCCAATTGCAAAAATAGCACAGCGAACGGTTTAGGTGCAGATCCTTGGATGCGAACATTCCAATGCGTGCTCGACATATACTCTCGAATTCTGGATATGAATGTACCAACGCCGTGCCTCGCCTTTCAACCCGACATCTCTTCTGGTTCCATTCAACGTTCATCCACCTAACATGATTCCCAGTGACATGTATGCAACGTTGATATTATCCTAGCATGTGTAGATGATTTGTCTGCAGAAGGGCGGTTTGCTGGTAGATGTTGGAACGACTGTGTGAGTCGATGTTGTTGTTGTTGTTGTTGCTGCTGCTGCTGCTGCTGCTGCTGCTGCTGCTGCTGCGAGGTTGCTAATGCTTGTAAAGCTGATGCGTATGTCGTGCTGCATGTTGTCGCTGGTCGTCGAAGATGTATGGCGGCGATATACGTACCATCTTGAATAGTGTGTGGGGGGGGTGAGCCTTGAGGATGATGGAAGGATGGCGAAGCGAGAGAGCGAGCTGATCTCGAGAGCGGGTAGCTCACAGTCTGAGCATGGCTTTCCACGCAACACCCATCACACACCACACACCACACCATACTGCCAACTTGAGCCAAGTTTTGAGAATTCTCAGCCTTCTGGCTGCCTGTCAATCCCGGAGCCGTGACCAAAGCCAAGGCCCAAACTCGAAATTTTGCAGAGGGCTTGGATTCACCGATTCGATTAGAAATTCGCTATTCAAAAAGCGCGAATTCGTAGTATTCATTACCAAAGTTAGGACTCACATTTCATCTAGATCACGTGAATGAGCAATCAAAACTGTACGTTTGCTAAACAGAATATTTTGGAGCGGAGTAAAGTCGTCGATCTTACACCTTCTTTGTAAAATTCCTCAACACTTTTCGGAACTCGGCAGCGCAATCTCAACCATTTCCGCTCGTTTGTTCTCAAGCAGGGTCTACAAGCAGTGAGTCGGGGCAAGAGGCTCCAGATAAGATTGTACAGACACACACACACACACACACACAGAGAGAGAGCAACACTATATGACTGTATATACAGTACACGACGGTGCGAGCTATCCGTTTCATGCAAGGAACTTGAGGACGGGCTGCAACCAAGCTTCCGGGTTGTCACACATGGGCAAGTGGCCAGCATTGGGAATGCTCACAAACTCGGCCTTGGCACCAGCTTCATTGAGCTTTGTGGTGAAAGCTTGCAAGGTTTCGGGCAACTTGCCATCTGCCTCACCAGCAAGGAGCAGGTGCCGACTTGAAGAAGCTGTGCTGAACGCTTCGACAATTCCATCCTTGATCAGGTCGTAGTTCTGCAGGGCTCGTGCACCTGCGGCAAAGCCTTCGACTGGCGTAGTCTTGACCATCTCTTCGGTCCGTGCTCTGCAGTCTGCGCTGGCCTGCGAACCAGGTCCGTACCATCGCGGCACAGTAACAGAGGCAAGCTCACCCATACCCTTGCTCCTGGCCAAGGCGATGCGCTCATCCCATGCACCTACATTGGCTGCCGGTGTGCTTGGCTGCGTATCGCATGCTACCAGCCTCTCGTACCTGTCTGGGTGTCGCAAGCCAAACGAGAGAGCGGTGGCACCTCCCTGCGAGACTCCAATGACAGCGTAAGCCTTCTTGACTGCCAGGCTGTCGAGCAGAAATGCTACGTCATCCGAGAGCTGTGCAATGGTGCAAGGCTCTGAAGGAACGGCAGAGCTGCCATGACCTCTCTGGTCGTACGAGAGAATGTTGAATCGAGACGAGAGTGCTGGAATGACGGCATCCCACATGGTCAGGTTGGTCATGAGCGAGTTGATCAACACGATCCATGGCGCGTTCATGCTGTGGAAGTGGACGCGGGTGCTGAGCAGCTGACCATCCGGCAGCTGAACTAGGCCCCTGCCTGCCGAGGAGCTGGGTCCAGTGACAGGCAGTTTGAGCGCAGCGGGATCTTGGACGTGCTCGCTGCCCTCTGGCTTGGGCACGGGTACGTTGGCGCGGTCGTCGACATCGACGGCGACGAGGAAACGGGAGACCATGTTGTAAACTGCAACGGTGAGTGTAGCCTCGGCGACCTTACGGTTGACAAGCTCGTCACCTTGGAACCCGTCGACCTTACCTTTGTCACCAAGCTCCTTGACATTGTCAGCAAAGGCGGACTTGAGCGATGCAAAGGTAGAGTCCTCGACGCGCACTTTGGTGGTCATGTCGTCGGCCAGCGCCAAAGCAGCCTTGGCTAAGGGGCTCAGCACCGAAGCTGCCGACAAAGGAGCTCGCACATCACGTACGGCTGCCAGCTGTGCAGTGGTGCAACCGGCCTGTTCGGCGACAGGGGCATGTTGGATCCACTCAAAGTTGGCCGAGTTGTGAGCGGCGACGCGTAGAATCATCATCTCTCGAACATCATCGGGAATCGAGTTCTTGGTCCGGGTGGCTCCTAGGAGAGTGTTCCAGCCGTTGGCGATGGCGGGTGCATTGAGCAGAGAGCCATCAAGCGGTGTAAGTCCTCGAGCGCCGCGTCGTTCCCTGATGGCATCAGCGATGGGGTCTGCGCCTGCAGCAGGGTATCGGTATGGGATTCGTGGCATAGTGAATGATTGTATCGAAATGCAAGGTGCGATGGTGGTCAACAGTTACAAGGTGGAGCAATCTATGTCAAAGGCAACCAGGATAGGGATCGGTGCAACCCCACAATTCTTGTGTCTTGTTGCCGGTCACTACGGTGCGGCCCGAGGTGGAGGAAGAATATAAGCATAACGAGCACGGGCCTTGGAAATGGAATAATAGAAGGACCCTTTTCGGATATAGCCAAGCGCCGATTGGTCAGAGTGTTTGGTGGAGGATGAAATTTCATCCGCTCAGAAATGAGTTCTGTTTTGTGTACTGTACAGTACTGTACGCTCCTCTTGGTTTGGTCTCACCAAATTGTCGTTACGATGATGGTCATGCTATTCCTCCTGAGCTGTGGAAGCTTTGATCTCTTAGCAAAGTTGATAGCAAATTTGAGCGACAAGCGTTCCTCTCAACCTTGAATCTGAACTAGCACCCTGATGATGGCTGAAACTCATGGTGGAGCACCAACCTTTGTCCAACAACAAACGTGACCCAAGAGCGGAAGGCCGAGAGGTGGAAAAATGAAATAAAGTGCAACCGCAAAGAAGAGGGCAAGCCGTGATTTCCTTGAGCAGCGTTTTAAGCGGTGCAGCGGTGAGAATCCGGGCGTCGAACCAAGCAGCGTGATGTGGGGTTGAAACGAGGGCACAGGAGCGCCGATTGCAAATAGCCGGAAGAAATATTGGCCATGGCCTACGATTCTACTTACAAACTCTCTCATGCACCCTGTCGAGTCCCCGCCCTCGTTGTTGCTTGAGAGCTGCTTGAATACGGGTCACTATATATGCCATCAACTGACCTCGTCACTTCTCAACAGCGCCACTTGTTTACGTTCTCATCCATTCTTCCGCCTCCCGTCCTTTGCTCCATCGTGGCGACTTGACTCGACTCCCTACCCCTACTATATCAACGTCTCCCCCTGGTCTTGAGGCATTTCCCCGCCCCTCCTTTAGCATCGATTGCGCACAAAACGGAAAATGAAGTTCAGCGCTCCTCTCACTGCTGTGGCTGCGGCCGCTTCTTTGGCACTGCTGCCTTCCGTGTCAGCACATGGTCCCGAGACCAAGGATGAGGTGATCAAGTTTCTCGACCAGCAACACGCTGCTTACCACTGTGCACCCGCCATCGCTGCCATGACAGCCGCACGAAAGAGGTCATGGGCACAAAAGGTGCTCGGAGGCGACTCGGTGGAAAACAAGAACCTCTTCATCGACGGCTACTTCGACGATCTCGGCATCGATGGCGCAGTTGCCGCCAAGGGTATCAAGGCACTCGAGGAGAAGGGCAAGCGCATCATGGCGTGTGACCCTGTGGTCGAGTCCAAAATCCGAAACTCGACATGTGTTCTGTCGCCCGAAACCACCCAGGGTCCCTATTACCACACCGAGGACCACCCGATCCGCGCAAACATGGCCGAATGGCAGCTGGGTGTACACTTCCAGATGGATGTCGGTGTAATTGATGTCGACACTTGCGAGCCCATCCCCAACATCCTCGTCGATCTCTGGCATGCCAATGCCACTGGCCACTACTCGGGCCACCCTGACCCAGCTCCACACCTCAAGGACGAGATCCCCGCTCAGACCGGTGTGCGCAAGGGTCTGCTCTCGGCTTTCCCTCGCACCAACACGCACGAGCAGTGGCTTCGAGGAGCTCTCCCCACGGACAGGAACGGTGTTGCCCAGTTCACCAGTGTCTTCCCCGGCTACTATACTGGACGAGCGACACATGTGCACGTCAAGATCCACAACGACTGGCAAGTGCTTCCCAACGGTACCTTCCGATCGGGCAGATTGATCCACACGGGCCAGTTCTTCTTTGACGATGAGCTCAACATGATGATGGACAAGGTTTGGCCGTACAACACCAACCCTATCGCTGATCTTCCTGGGCGAGGACGCACTCGCAATTGGGAGGACTCGCTGCAGATCTACCAGGTTTCGCACGACAATGGCTACTTCCCCACATTTGATGTGGAGAAGCTCGGTGGTGTCATGACCGATGGTCTGATTGGCTACATCACTGTGGGCGTCAACCGTTCGGTGGTGGTCGACGAGACTTGGGTTCCCACCACCGGTGGAGGCAAGACCAAGCCTTGGGTCCCCACTGACGCTGCTGCGGCCGCGCCTGCTCACGAGGAGCTCTAAGCTTGACCAAAATTTGCTGCATCTAAGCAGGTCACACTGGGTCGCCCTGGTTGCGAATAGCGGTGCGGCTTACTTTTGCCTGCTCCACGCCTTGATTCTGGTGTTGGCACGTCATCTCACCCCACATCTGTACAACATGTCTATTCTTTCTTTGGATGATCGCCGAGAAATACGAAGCTGCATTGCATCAAGCTTGTTCCAGTCTGAAATAAAGTTGTACGGGGGTGTCACATGAAGTTGTGGGGGTAAGCCGCGCATACAGCAGCTGTCGAGGTGTGCAACGTGTATGCCTCTTTTAATGGTATGGAGTCGAATCTTGACATTGAATCGCGACGGAAGCTGTAAGTTGGGCTCAGTTCGAGGCTACGGATCAGTTCGAGGCTACAAGAATCCGATGGGCCTGATCGAGTGTGATAGGCGAGAGAAAAAGTGAGCTTAGTACTGTACAGCGTGGCTGTCACGTCCTTAGGGCTACCGTTTTCTTTGGCGTTCAAGTACACGCAGTCAAAGCGAACTCTGGGCTTGCATAACGAGCCAAACAGAAGCATGGTCAAGCCGAGCTCGCCGTTGAGAACAGCGTGGCTTGCCTCGGTCATGTAGCCCCCAAAGGAAAGCAAAAAAAAAAAAAAAAAAAAAAAAAAAAAAAAAAAAAAAAAAAAAAAAAAGAAAAAAGTGCAAGCACGCGACGTTATATGCAGGAAATTCAGAGCTCCGATCCGACAGCACAACGGCATGGTTGCAGTTCAGTGCGCCAATGCTTGGAGAGAGAGAGAAAAGAGAGAGAGAGCGGGCGTCGCGCCTTTGTTCTCGCTCTTGCTCTTGCCGACTTGACTTAGCTGGCAGCACACGGCAGAATAACTGTAACAGCGTAATGGCTCCTGTCTCTGTGCCATCCCTGTCCACACTGCACATGAAACACGCACCTCATGGCTCAAGTTTATGCTGACCTTCGTTCCACTCTCCAACTTTGTGTCGTCTCTACAACCTCGTTGCACACCTTCTCTTGCCTAGCATCATCCCGCAGCAGCATCGGCAGCCATTGCTCGTCCGTCCACCCATACCGATAGCCTTGCAAGTCTCTCTTAGCACAACGTTTCCCTCTGCACCTCACCATACCACCATTGTTGACGCACGCCTAGAGCGTTTGAATCAATCCCAGTAGCAAACAAGGAGCTGCTGAACCAGTTCTTCCTCATTCATCGACACCAATCAACCACCACCGATATCAATACGACATTGTCACTGTACATCTTACAACCGAACCGACTCGCCTTCGCTTCACCCCTCAAACGGCGCGTATCATCACAATGCCTCGATACATCACGCCAAAAGCCAGAGCTGGCACCTTGGCGTTGCTCGTCTTGGCTGCAGTCGCACAACAGGCATCGGCTTCCAACCCCCGTCTCAACCGCATTGACTTTGACCTCCAGCGCAGAGATCCCACCCTTCAGGACGCCCTTCCGCTTTTCGCCGACAGCTTGTCCGACTCTTTCGATCAAAGCCTGCTCAAGCGCCAATCCACCCAGGCTCAAGACGATATCGTCGCCCTCTCGGCCACTGACCCCATCACTGCGGCGCAACAAGCCGACGCGCTTCCCAACGTCGCCGGCAACGCTGCAGGCAACACCGACACAACTTGGAATCTTTTGCAAGGCGATGGCTATTCCAACTTTCCCTGGAACAACAACACTTACTTCAACCCCAGCGCTGCAACCAACGGCTCCGACACAACCGGCTGGCAAGCGCTTCCCGACATTCCCGCTTTCACACTAAACCGTACCTTTTCGGTCTACAATGTTTTCAAAAACGAATCCGGCGTCCTGCCCTTCTACATTTCCAACCAAGCCGACAACACCAAAGTGCTTCGTGCCATTGTGGTATGGCCAGGTAAACCACGCGACATTTGGAAGTATGCCAACCTCATGATGAATGCCAGAAGTGTCGCCGTCTCCGACAACTTCGCTCAGCAAGGTGCCACCAACGACTCGTTCCTCATCGTTGCACCCGCCATGCTCAACCAGATGGACCTTCAGGCTGGTGCAGCTCGACCCAATGAGATTGTCTTCCATGGCTCTGGCTGGCAGCGCGGCGCACCCTCCAGGAACCCGCCCATGAAACACTCGGTTACCAGCTATGCCGCTGTTGACCAGCTCATCGACCAACTCATGAACAAAAACACCTACCCCAACCTCAATCAGGTCGTCGTTGCTGGCCACTCGATGGGAGGTCAGGCTGCTCAGCGATACGCGCTCATGAAGAAGACCAAGGCCTACGACGACAACGTGCGCTTCTGGATCGGCAACCCAGGTTCTTGGGCATGGCTCATCGATTCGCGTCCCTACATGAACGTCAACGATTCGTGCCAGCCCAACGACGCATGGGATACCTGGCCGTATGGTCTCAATGGTAACCAATCCAAGCTCACGCCTTACGCACGACGTGATGTCATTGCCAACAAGACCTATGTCATTGACCGCTTCCTCAACCGTCACATCTCGTATGGCTTGGCACTGCTCGACATTGGAGCTGGTGACACTCACTGCCCAGCGCGATGGCAGGGTGGCAACCATTTGGATCGAGGTTCTCAATTCGTGATGCAGTACCAGAACACCACCGCCTTCTACCTCAAGGGCCAGTTCCCACCCAAGCATACTCTCGATTACATTGCCAACGTTTCGCATCAGGACTACGCCATGTACTCGACCAACAAGTCGATCCAGCGCCTCTTTTATGATGATCTCATGGTTCGTAACCCGGATCTCACCAACACCACTAATCCAGGTGACAGGAAGAATCGCACGCGACCCAAGGGTGCCAAGGCGTTCGCCACCCCGGCTCACGAAAAGGTAGCCATCGGCCTGCTGGCGGGCTCGCTTGGTCTCCTGTTTATCGTGTTCACTGCTCTGCCCATCATCTTTACGGCAGACCACGTCAAGGACGTTGACACCTCTTGGGACGCACAGAGCTACTTGAGCTCCGAATCGCGAAGGATGCTCGTCGACCGAAAGTGGTGAGCGTCGTAGTCGAGAATCTCCTAGACCCATCATTGATTGTCTTGAGGTCACATGTACATCGTTTCTCCCGTATACGAGTAGACTTGGAATCCTTTCTGGACTGTCTTTATCTTGTTTTGTAATTGCATTGCTCGGACATTATCTCATTCTACTCTGTCAACTGCACAGCTTTCTAGTGTGAGAATCCTCGAGCCTCATTTGCTCCAAGTTGAACCGTACGAATTTGACTGAAGGCATTTGGACCAGAAGCACTTGTGAATCAGGCGGTGAGGCTCTCCCATGGCCAGCAGCCCGGATGGCATGCAATTCTCCCGGTGTCTTGGGCTGTGCTTGGAAGATGTCGTTGAACTCTTCCTGTGTGCCACCGAGTTGCTCGGTGCGAATGTAGCGGTAGATGCCGTCCTCTGCTGTATTCATCTGGACGCTATGGCGAGACCCCGCTTTGACAAGATGAACGTGTCGAGTCAAGGTACAGCGCAGCACACGGCATAAACTTAGTGATCGAATTTCGAGAGAGGGCCTCGCAGTCGCAATAAATTCCAAATTCCAAATTGCGCATCATGTTAGCAACGCGTGTCGGGCCCACTCCAACACTTTTGGGCCAGCTTAAGCTGAGCTCCACACGCTTCGCACACACCATCTAACTCGACTGTCACTCGCACTCTCTTTCTCTGCTCAGCGTCATCGCTCTGTCAACACCCTATCCGACATTGATTTGGTCTCGAGTCTCACAGCATCGATCGTACAGGCAACAGCACATCAGCTCCCACCATCAGCTTGCAGTTTACTCTAGACGATCATACATCGCCTGCAACGCTTCCTCTGATTTCAACCCTCACGAACAGCACAATCTACAATGTTCTTGACAAGGTCCGAGTATGGTGTGTATCAGGCCGTCCGACAAAGCATTACCCACTCGAGCTGCTCTTGACGGCAGCCACCCTTCTTGACCTCGCCCGCTAACATCTTCTTTGTCGCTTTCTGCTCTGCTCACAGACCGCGGTGTCAACACCTTCTCACCCGAGGGTCGTCTCTTCCAGGTCGAATACGCATTGGAGGCCATCAAGCTTGGCTCGGCCACCGTCGGTATCGCAACCAAGGAGGGTGTCGTGCTTGGCGTAGAGAAGCGAGTGCAGTCCAAGCTGCTCGAGTCGTCGTCGATTGAAAAGATCATGGAGGTGGACCAGCATCTGGGTGCGGCGATGAGTGGTCTCACTGCCGACGCAAGGACCATGATCGAGCATGCACGCGTCACATCGCAGGGCCACGCTTTCAACTTCGACGAAGAGATCAAGGTTGAATCGGTCACCCAGGCTGTTTGCGATCTTGCTCTTCGCTTCGGAGAGTCCACAGCAGGCGATGAGGCCATGATGTCAAGGCCTTTCGGTGTTGCTCTCCTCATTGCCGGTATCGATGAGAAGGGACCACAACTGTGAGTTGATACAAGGCGCTCCTTGCATCTTGATTTGTTGATACTGACACCATTCATTCTGCTTGACCCCTCTTTCTGACTTTATAGCTTCCACGCCGATCCATCGGGAACGTTTGTGAGGTACGATGCCAAGGCGATTGGCAGCGGCTCGGAAGGTGCACAGTCCGAGTTGCAAGACAAGTACAGAAAGGTAAGTTGATCTACGAGCATGTCCACTGGCATGGCGCTGAGCACGGTCTTGGCTTTACGGTATCATGATTTGCTGACGCTGCTTGCTATACACGCTATCCCATCGTTCGTTTCCGCTGCAACAGGACATGACATTGAAGGAGGCCGAGATTCTCTGCCTGCGCGTCCTGAAGCAGGTCATGGAGGAAAAGTTGGATCAGAACAACGTCCAACTTGCCACCGTCACACCGAGAACCGCCAAGGACGGTCGCCAGTCGGGACAGTTTGCCATTATGAAGGAAGACCAACTTCAAGCATTGATCGCCGAGATGTAGAGATAGCCACTTGCCGCTGTAACAGGGATTTGTATAGCCTCTATCAAGTTTGAGCCAGCCCAGCATTCATCAGCACATTCTGAAATGCGTGCTTCTCGCGGACACTACAGTACACTTTGTCACTCGCACCTTGACGTGGGTGGCACGGAATGTCGCTTGTGAGACAGTCAGGCATGTCGGGCCTGCTGAAGGAGCTCAGACAGAAAGCATGTGGCGTCGCGTGGGTCCGTGCTGTCGACTCAGCCATTTTTGTTGTTGTTTTTTGTTGTTTGTCCTCTATTCCTTCCTTCCTTTCCATCTTCTTCGCGATTGTATCCGTCCGCTTCCTGGGTTGGTTGTCCTTTGATCTCTCAGAGTCTATCCTAGCAGCCCTCGCGCTTCGCAAGGCGCATGAGATCCTTGTTGTAAAATCGGAGCAGCCAAGGGTCTCAAGTCATGGGCCCAGAGACCTCGACTCGTCTACTCAACCTTCTGTATAATCACGAATCTGTCGTCTTTGACGCCACCAATCCCAACCAAGATCATAGGACTGTCGCCCAGATTTTTGCAACGGCACGCGAGCTCGAATCCTTTTCGCAACAGCAGGACGCACTTCGTGGCACATTGAACAGAAATTTCCCGCGATCTCGTGATGATCGGCTCAACGAACGGCAAACACGCCACCGCGATCATCTCAAGCACCAGCTCGACGTCATGGCCAGCTTACGCACCTCCATCTATCACCGACAAACTGATCTCGAGGACTCGCTACACAATCCCCGCAGCCGCATGGACACGTCGGTGCAGGATGCATCAAAGCTTTCAGGGGCTGTGGAAATTGCAGCAAGGACAAGCTTGTCCTCTTTCTCCATGACCGTTCAAGAGCCGGCCACTCTGCAACAGGCCTGGGCTCAGAATGATTTCGAAAAGGTCGTCGAGTTCGCCTCGGACGCCATTGAGGAATTCGCCCAAGCACCTGCACGTCGGGATCATGACGGAATTCGGCAGCTTTGCGCAGGCCTATGGTGGCGCTTCAAAGCGTATCAGTCTATGAGACTCTTCTCTCTGGCAGTGTCAGATGCGAATCGCGCTTTCGAGCTGCTTGTACAGCTTGGCTTCGACATGAGGGACGGCTCCGGATTACTCCCAGCAAATACGTCGGAGAGCAGGTTACAAGAGCAAAGTGGCCAACGTACTCTCAAGCGCCTTGCCAGCAATGACAGCATTATTGCGGCCAAACGGCCCAGGCACGATACACAAACAGAGGCCTCTATACCTGCAGCATTCCACAACCTCTCTCTTGAGTCGATCCTAGCCATCGCCGACTATCTTGACCCGGCCGACTGCACCAGTCTCAGAAACACTTGTCGTGGAGTCAGAAGGATCCCCCAAATGTGGCAGTATCTTGTCTTTGTGCGCATCAAGAAGACGCTCCGCAGTGGCTGGCATCGCGACACGATCCAAGCCTGCGTCGATGCTATCGACACATGCCAACGCCGGTCCCACGGTGGATTGAGGAGCGTGATTCTCAAAGGTCTCATTCTCTCTGCAGACCTTCCGACCATTTTCGAGGCGCTGCGTCCAAGCCTGCAAAAGCTTTTTCACCTGGCCATCCCGACGCTGGACCAGAAGCGTTGCTACCAAGACCTGTACCAGCATTGCCCCGGCCTAGCGAGCATCGACATTCGCATCAACCATCAAGACGTCCCGGACAGCGCAGCTGAAAGACTTCTCTCAGCCCAATGCACTAGCTCGTTCCCGTCTTCGCAGATGCCGTACAAGCTGAGATACTTCTACGCAAGCCCTGAATTCCACTGCGGTGACCTGACACCTCACATGGCTCACCTTGAGGTCGCAACGGGAGTCAAATCCAGCTGCCAGGAGTCAAGGAATCTGGTCACAGCCCTCATTTCCGCGGCTGGAACGTTACGAGAATGGGTCGAATCTCCAGGGGTCAGATGGGGGGATGACCAGGTTGACATCGACGATTACGGCGTGTACAACCAGACTCGTACGGCCACTGTCTTTCCGTGCCTTGTCAAGCTCAGTGCAATGTGGAGCGAACACTTGAACGAATGCGAATTCCCTGCGCTTGAAGAGCTGAGCATCAACGCGCATCGCCGTGTGGTAGGTGCTGGGACCCGCCAAGCCTACGTGGCCCGGGCTAGGGACATGATTCTGCAGACACCCACGCTCAAGAGGCTTGACGTCCTGCTTCCTTTCGATTGCGACAGCCAACGCAGCATAATGGAGGCCATAGCAGAGCTCAAACACCTCGAAGAGCTCAACATATGGACCAGATACTGTGGGATCACCTTGCAGCCCTGGATTGATCGCCAAGGCGGTAGCAGCGACACGACCGCAACAGGCCATCTTCTGTGGCCAGCACTACACACACTGGGTATCTTTATGCAGACAGTGCCGCTTTCGTCCGACAAGCACCTGGAGCGTCAGCTGTGCGAATTTCTGCTGTTGCGCTTCTTTCTGCAAAAAGGTTGTACTCCTGGCGAGCTCAAAAATCGAACAGGAGCAGCCTTGGCCGCCTACGACAAGAGCTCGCACAAGCTCAACAAGACTCAAAAGAAAAAACTTCTCGCCGAAGCTGCGGCCGCCGCCGCCGCCTCAAACTACCCGGGCAGATTTCAGACGCAGGGCGACATCAAGCAGGAGATTTTCTCGCCTGTGCTGTCCAAGCTAGTGTCGAACCCCGAGACGCGCGGGGAGATGGAAAGTACGATGCCGAATGCGCTGCTGGATCAGCTGGTCGGCAACTATGTTGAGATGAGCATTGACGAGAACTTGCCGTCTCAGCGGCCACGATACCCCACCTGGATTTGATGCGACAGAGACAGGCGAGTCTTGAGTTGAAGCTTTGTGCTCGGCTCGTTGCGCATGGATCTTGTGTTGTTTCACAGTAGTTACGATGATTGCCATTCGATCGATTCAAGTGCTGAAAGAGTGAACCGATGCACTAGAGATTCTGGAACGCAAGATCAAGATTGAGAGGCTGGCAGAGCTGAGTCGACGTATGGTCGTCGCCACGAGACCGAAAAAAGAACTGCCGGCTTGGTTTCTTCTCTTGAGGAAAAGACGTACAGACATGAGAAGCAGAGAGGATCACACACGTTGACGGACTTGCGCGGCGACTATGTTACGAGATGCGTTTATGATACAATGGGATGCTCTTTGGCCGGAAGCTTTGGTTGCATGTGGCTAGATGTCCGCACTGTTGATGCCCGAATGGGCATATGGAAAGCGGACCCGTGATGCATATTGACAAATTACGGCTGAGTGGGTAGCCGCGAAGGACTTCTGTATCGAACAATGGCAGGGTCGATTGGTGCGAGCTGATTGCCAACGGTAGCACAATATGCGTCCAAGGTGCAAGATGCATTTGCAGTCGACGTATTGTTACCTTAGGAGTTGCGGGTAATCCAGGAACCGGACTGGGACCAGACCGGCGGTTGTTACTTGGGCGAAGCGAGCTTTAGCATCAGAGTGGCATCCTCTGAGGGAGGTTGCGACCTACTCCGACGTGTTCGTGTATGGGCCAACTGTAACGGACAAACAGGTGGCTGAGGTTTCATCCAAAAATCTTGCGATGTACTTCAAGGGCAGACTTGTGAAGTATGGTGTACACGAGCAGCCCATTCGGGATCTAGAGCTCGAGCTGTGACGATGAAGGGCAGTGTATGCATGTCGAGCATGATGTGTGGTTGGAAGCTTGGAATTATGCTTGGACTTGATGAGCTTCATCTAGTAGCGATGCGATTGTTGCGGAGTCGTCGGCATCGACGGGTTTACCAGCTGGGCCTGGCTCTGGTTCCAACCATACCGCTCATTGGTGGAAGCGACGAAGCTCGAGTTGAGCGCGACTCTGCTTTCCCCCCAGCCGTCGCTGTATCCACCACCAAGTTGACGCGAAGAAGGGTTTGTGTTTGCAGTTGAGACCGAATTGGACGAGGGCAAAGATTGAAGACGCTCTGATTTCTCGTGCATCTCTCTGGCGCGCTTTCTGCGGCGGGAGCATGAACAGAGCCAGAAGAGGGCGGTGACTAGTAGGACAAAACCGACGAGACAAAAGACAATGACGATTGAGGTTTGAGTCTTTGTCAGGCCAGAAGTGGCATGTGCGGCTTTATCGCCGGCGGCCTGGCCGAGGTTGGAGATCTGGTCAGTGACGCCTGAGAAGGCAGCTGGATTGACTTGACGTCGAAGTCTGATGATTCGGAGCTGCTGCATGGTGAAGGTGTTTGATGAGCTGGTAAACAGGAGCTGCTACGGTAGTGAGGCGATTGAGAAGATGATTGTTGTTGCGATTGACCGGCAATCAGTGAGTGGGGTAGAACGAATGGGGTAGTTGTGTATGGATGTGTGGCTGTCTGTGGGGAATTAAAGAGCGACTCGAAAGTTAAGGTGTGGAGCAATGGTGGTAGCCGTCAAAGAGTAGTGTTGTACAATGATGGAAGACCTGGACCAGCCAGGGGAGGGGAAACTAGAACAGCGGAACGAGAGTGCGGATCGTCTGGATGAGATGGGGAAGAGTGAAGAGGACGCTAGTAGTTCGGCAAAGATGAGGATTTGTTGACTTGGCGAGCGAGCGAAGCTGAGAAAGGCGAGGTGCATTTCTGGTGCTCAGGCGTATATTGCAAGCGTGTCGAGGCTCTGCTTTGAAAAGAAAAGAAAAAACCCCGCCTTGGGAAAAGCGCGCTCACATAGAGATGGCCTCGGTTACAAGCTCGGTTTATTAATATACGTGGTTGGTTGATCACCCTCGAAACAAAACGAGATGGTCGCCGTGCTCACTGGCCCATTTGTACTGTACTGTACTGTACAGACCAAAGAGTTGTTGAGGCCCATGAGCCATGTGCTTTTATTAATACATCCCAACACGATCACATCCAGACTCGGTCATAGCTGATGAGCAAGAGTCTGTAGCTGGCAATCCGGATGAGCTGCGGAGGAATCAAGGCGCATTCAGGGCTGTTCTTTATTTGGCATCCAAGCATGTGCAAGCGAGCCCTTCCAGACGTGTCGCGGCGACCTAGACATGCACAGTGATGCTCTCTCACACTATCTGCAGATTTTGAGCTTTTTCAATAAACCTGCAATTTGCCCCTCCAAGCCCCGCAAGATTAGTCGCCGTAACAAATCGGGCCATCGGGAAAAGCTATCGAGATAAATCAATCAGAACAAGAATCATACATAAATAAAAATAAAAAATAAAAATAAAAAAATTGAGCCCAGAAAAGATGACTTCGAAAAGGAGTGGCATGGTCTCGCTATCAGCCCAGACTACGCACATCACGAGCTCCAATACTATGCCACGTCTGATGGCAAGAGCTAGCAGGTGATCCACATAGAGAGACCGAATTTCGCTGAATAGTCAAGACTCGGAATAATAAGGTGCGACTTTAGAACGATCTGCTCCGAGCCTTCTCTTTGACACCTGGGTCAGTTGACCTTGGCTGTCAGCATCAACATTCAAGTCATCGTCTGGTCGCCAATCACAAGGCATCAACATTTCTTGTTGGCGAGTACTCGCAGTCTGCCATATGTCGTGATTGCGACTTGTTGGCATGACTCGATCGCACTGGAACCGGACAATAGCCTCAAGACCCCGTCTGAACAAGGAGCGACTACGGAACATAGGCTCAATTCGTCCTCACGTGGCGCCTTTGCCCACACTTTTGGGTGAGCGCTGTGGATCGGAAAGTTTCTTGGCTCGTCGAGAAGAAAAGTCGAATGGAAACGGCCGGGGTCATATGATTTCTGAGGTCTGCGCCCCCACCTCGCTGGCGGAAAGTGTGGGGGAAGGACGACGGGGTTAGGGTTATATTACCCCAGACGGCCGATGAATCGGCGAGTGCATCTACAGCCGAGTTGTCGAAACTTGTTGCCGAGTAAGAAGAAATGAAAGCTCGTGTCTGTTTCTATCCTCCAATGCCTCTGGCTTGTACCTTTCGCCGTCTGCCTGCACACCTGTGGCTCTTCGAGTCATGCTGTCCGATTAAGGAGAAAGTGAAACAGAGACCGCTGAGCCCATTGAACAAAGAAAGCGGTCAAAAGAGAGATAAGAGACTGGCGAAAAGCTCTACTGTTACGGATCACAGCAACACTGGCTCGAGCATGGTTGAAAATTCTCCGACGAGAGTGCACAAGGACGAGATGAAGGCGTGGGGGCGAACAGATCTCGACCATGTCGGTGTTGAATCGTGCCAGCATGCTCTAGGAGGATCGGGCAATGTCTGCAGCCCCTGCCGCTTTGGCTAAAGCTCAAGGCGATTTGAACAGCTGACGTGCGAGTTCGGGTTGGGGATGTGATTCGTCGATCCTTTCGAATTTTGGCTCCCGGTGCCTAATATTCTAAATATGGTCAAAGCTGGTCACGAGACCGTACGAGGTAACTCAAACCAATGACAGCTCGACGATACTACTGCAATATACGCTGCCAACGAGTTTCGCAGCTCAGAGCGAGTCCACAGCAAACCACTTGGTGACGGCGATGCGAAATGAGGTGACCGAGTGGTATGAATGCCGACCAATGACAAGATATTGTACGGACATGACGATAGCGGTGGCTTTGAACACATGACGCTACACCTAGGAAAATTCAAGACGACTGCCGATGCAGCCCACTCAAGGCAGTCGAATACCCACACCGAAGCTAACTTGCAACGTGTGCGGCACTTTTGGGTTGAGGGTGAGAAATGTTGCGTCGAACAATGCACGTTGTGCTTGCACTGCACTGTACAGTGCAGTACTGTACAGTACTGTATGCTGGCTCAATCGAGGCTTTTGCTCGACACCATCTTTCTATCCATCGGGCTCACCTCCTGATCGGGATCTGAGTCGGTTTTCATGTTTAACACCAAGACCTAGCCTTTTCGCATTTAACGGGCCTCTCTGGCAAAAAAGGGTCTGGCACAATTTCAGTGGGAATTGATTTTGGTGTAGGTCTGTGGGGTCTCGTGCTCATGCACAGTATTTTTGAGAAGCGTCAACACAGCCCCTGACTGCCACGACGCTCGCCAGTTTAAAAAAAAAAAAAAAAAAAAAAAAAGGTTGTGGGTGGAGGGCAGAGAGTGGTGTTGTTCTCTCACATTCGGAAGCAAAGGGGCGGCGCGCGAAAAAAGCGTAAACCGTGTCAGATGATGCTGCTTCTTGTTGGATGACTGAGTTGTGCAATCTCAGCTTGGACACCGTCGAGCTTGTGCTTCTGGAGCGAAAGCCAACACCTCATCCAACTTGCTGGCTTGGACCCACACTTGCTTCGTCCCCACAAACTTGGCTGTCCTCCTCTGGTCCTCCTCTAGTCACTCATCGCTATATCAACTATATAAGTTCGGCTCTCCCGACACCTCTTTTATCGTGTAAATCATCATCCTCTTGTCGCACACTCTCTCTCGTCACCTTTAGATCTTTTCCCCCCCTCTCGTTTCGACTTTTTTTTGGTCAGCTCGACCCCTCGTCCTTGTTTTGACCGTAGCTCCTTGACATCCCCTCCTCGCGAGGAATTCACTTCTGCTTCATCTTTCGCAATGGCTCCCTCCGTAGACCACCAATCCACAAATACACACCCTTCGTCCCTCGACGATGTCTCCAGGGTCAAGTCCGCCCTCTTGAGCGCTGCCAACTCGGCGCCCAGGAGCGGTTCCCACACCCCCATCGACCACGTCATTGCCAACAATGCTGGCTACACTGACACCGTCTTCGAAGGCAAGGCTGACCAGGCTGCCCACGTCAAGCAGCTCCTCTCCAGCAAGGGCTTCATCCCTCCCGATCTTGTCACCGCCGAGGTCGACTGGTTCTACGGGTAAGTCTTTCTCCCTCTCCCTCTCTCCGCTTCCTTGCTCGCCACCTCGGCTCGCATTGACTCACCTTTTTCTCCTTCCTTTGCTTGTCACTCGTGCTTCTTGTTCGCAGAAACCTCGGAATCGCAGACACCTACTTTGCTCTCGAGAGCGTAGAGACGGTTGCTGACCACATTCTCGCCCTTTTCGGTGCCAAGATTATGGCCTACACCAAGCACTCCAACAGTCTTGACATCGACCTCGAAAAGGTGTCGGACGACGGCGCCGTCTTCATCCACTCGTCCCAGGCCGGCAAGTCCCAGGCTGATGGCCCTCAATGGGAGCGACGCATCGACGCAAACTACCTCGACAAGTCGTCGGTCGACAAGGCCTACCGTCTCGAAACCTACCGTTCCGCTGGTTCCGTCTCGGCTCAGTCGCAGCAGCAGCTCCGATGCTACTTTTTGGCAAAGTGCAACTTTGTCGAGCCCCGTCCTGCCCCCGACTCGCCCAGCTACGCCGATATCCGCGCAGTTTCCGACAAGACTTTCCTCACCAAGGCCAGCGACAACACGCTCGACATCTACCAGAGCATCATGGACGAAGTGCTCCGCCGACAGGGCCCCGTCATCGAAATGTTCGAGGTTGAGGGCAGCCGAGAGCGGAGAATCGTCATTGGATACCGAATGGGCACCACAAACAGCTTCTTCAGCGCCCTCTCGGACCTCTACCACTTCTACGGCCTCTTCTCGTCCCGCAAGTATGTCGAGCAATTCTCCAACAACGTCACCATCATCTCGATCTACCTCAACCCTCTCCCTTCCTCCAACAGCCCTCCCATCGAGCACTCGATCCACCAGGTCATGAAGGAGGCCTCCCTCATCTACGTCCTCCCCGACAACCCCTTCTTCCAGCCCGCTCTGGCCGAGAACACACACGCTGTCCAAGAAGCCACCTACGCCTACGTCGGCTGGCTCTTTGCCCAGCACTTCTGTAACCGTCTCGGTCAGGCCTACCAGTCGCTCCGAAACGTGCTCAACGAGAATGACTCGCAGCAGGCCGCCATTCTCAACGAGATCAAGCTCCGTTTCCGTGAGGAGACCTTCACCCGTCAGTCGATCCAGGAGGTCATTGAGAACCACCCTACCCTCATCCGACTCCTCTACGTCCACTTTGCCAACATCCACTACCCAGGTGGTGCCGATGACCAGGAGCTCGTCCCCACTCTTTCCTACCAGCGTCTCGTCAAGGAGGAGGTCCTCGACGACAACGAGATGTACGACCGCATCCGCAAGGCTGCCAACAACTCGCACGAGCGACAGGTCCTCGAGGCCTTCCTCTTCTTCAACAAGGCCGTCCTCAAGACCAACTTTTATACCCCAACCAAGGTGGCTCTCTCCTTCCGTCTCGACCCCGGCTTCTTGCCAGAGGTCGAGTACCCCGTCAAGCCCTACGGTATCATCTTTGTCGTCGGTGCCGAGTTTCGCGGCTTCCACGTCCGCTTCCGTGATGTCGCCCGTGGTGGTATCCGAATCGTCCGATCCAGGAACCGCGAGAACTACTCGATCAACCAGCGAACCCTCTTCGATGAGAACTACGCCCTCGCTTCCACACAGCATCTCAAGAACAAGGAGATCCCAGAAGGTGGTGCCAAGGGTACCATTCTCCCCACCCTTGACGCCAACCCCAAGCTCGCCTTTGAGAAGTACGTCGATGCCATCCTCGACCTCCTCATCAAGGGTCAGACCCCTGGTGTCAAGGAGGAGATTGTCGACCTTCTCGGCAAGGAGGAGATCCTCTTCCTCGGCCCCGACGAGGGTACCGCTGACCTCATGGACTTTGCCGCTGAGCACGCCCGCGCTCGTGGCGCTCCTTGGTGGAAGTCTTTCACCACCGGAAAGACCGCCGCCACCCTCGGTGGTGTGCCCCACGATGTCTGGGGTATGACCTCGCTCTCGGTCCGTCAGTACATCATCGGTATCTACCGAATGCTCGGCCTCAAGGAGCAGGAGGTCACCAAGGTCCAGACTGGCGGGCCCGATGGTGACCTTGGCTCCAACGAGATCCTCCTCTCGGTTGATAAGACCGTCGCCATTATCGACGGCAGTGGTGTCATCTACGACCCTGTTGGTCTCAACAGGCAGGAGCTCGTGCGCCTCGCCAAGGCTCGTAAGATGATCTCCGAGTTTGACGCCTCCAAGCTCAGCTCGAACGGCTACCGCGTTCTCGTCGAGCAGAACGACGTCAAGCTCCCCTCTGGTGAGATCATCCCCGATGGTGTCGCCTTCCGAAACTCGGCTCACCTCCGATTCAAGGCCGACCTCTTTGTTCCATGCGGTGGTCGTCCCGAGGCCATCAACATCTCGAACGTCAACCAGCTCTTCGATCAGGACGGAAAGCCTCACTTCAAGTACATTGTTGAGGGTGCCAACCTCTTCATCACCAGGCAAGCCCGTCTCGAGCTCGAGAAGCGCGGTGTCATCCTCTACCCCGATGCCTCGGCCAACAAGGGTGGTGTCACCTCATCCTCGCTCGAAGTGCTTTGCGGTCTCTCGCTCGAGGACGCCGAATATGTCGACTCGATGCTCTTCAAGGACGGCAAGCCCACCAACTTCTACCTCTCGTACGTCCGCGACATCCAGACCATCATCGGCCGCAACGCTCGCGCCGAGTTCGAGGCCATCTGGCGAGAGAACATCGAGACCGGCAAGCCGCGATCCACCATCTCGACCGAGCTCAGCACCACGCTCAACAAGCTTTCCGAGGAGCTCGAGGCTACCGACCTCTTCTCCAACGAACAGCTCCGCTCTGCCGTTCTCGGTCAGGTCTTCCCTCCCACCCTCGTCAAGAAGGTCGGCCTCGCCAAGCTCATCGAGCGCATTCCCGAGGCGTATGCTCGTTCGGCCTTCGCCGCCAAGGTGGCTGCCAGCTTCGTCTACGCCAACGGCCCCAACGCCAGCCACGTCGATTTCTACAAGCACATTTCGACGCTCTTGGCGCCGCCCGCCGCGCAGCAGTAATTGCACGCAAGTTCATTTGCTCATAATACTCAAGTTTCGCGCTCCTTCTTCATGTTCTTTCTTGTCGTAGGGTCGTATGGACTTTTGTTTATCAATAATCGGTGCAAGTTGTCCTTCTGGCAGCTTTGAGATGTGTAGATTACAGTTTCATTCTCCTAATTCCGTCATGGCCCCAGTGTGGTGTATCTCTTCTGATGACCGATCTCGCGTACTTGACTCTATGATGTAATCGTCTGAAATGCTACCGCAAGGATCATCGTTTCGCAATGAGGCCCGAATCGCGATGTAGCTGCCTGGTCATCGGGGGCGCGTCATTCCTTGTGGAGTTCCTTGCTTCTTGGTGCTCTAGGCGTCGTCATCTTCCTCTTCTGCCCCATAGACCGCCTCAAAATAGCTAGGCGGTAGATCCAGTTCCATCTCCTCGCCATACATGAGATCCTCGTTGGTCAACAGCGCAGACGGGTCTACCAGGTTTGGCTGCGGCGAGACGGGTGCATGCTCGGGCGCTGATGTCGGCGCCGCGGGTGCGGCGGCTAACGCGGGTGCGACGGGAAGTTGTCCACGGCGACTGCGACGGTCTCTGCTACTACTTGCCGCGGATGCAGACGGAGCATCAAGCTGATCATGAAACGCTGCACTGCCTCGGCGTGAGCTTTCGCTTCGCTTCTCACGTGGCCTGCTTGGAGGGGAGGATGCTCCAACGAGCGCGTTCGCCTGTTCCCGGGCAGAAGCTGTTGTCTTGACCGGGATGCTCGGAAGATCGTCTGCGTTCGCAACAAAGAGGCCGCGTCGACTGCTGCCAATCTCTGTACTGGTCGCTCTCGAGGTCGATTGAGAATCCTGTCGAGCTATAGATGCAAGCGGTGCCTTTTCGTGGATGTGCGCAAATCGGCTGGCTTCCTGGCGAGGATCTTGCTCCACTGACGATCTAGCAGAATGAGCTTCCGAAACAGGAGCTGCGCCTCTTGAGGAGTACTTTTGTCGTCGACGACTGCTTGCCATGGATGCCGCGTCTGAGGTATCTTTGAGAGCGGCAACGCTGTCGGCGTGCGAGGCTCGTCGAGTTGATTGCTCTCTCGCTGACATGGGTTGCTTTGCCTGTGCAGCTGATGGGGCTCTGCCTTGCTCTCGGACTGGATCCAGATTGGCAGAGGATTGAGCGTAGCCAGCCGACGATGCTGGCGGCGGGTTCGCCATGCCAGCCAAGCCCATGGGTACCGTGGAAGCGGAAGCGGCTGCGTTGGCATGGTTAAGCGAGCTGGCTGCGCTAGCGTGGTGCGCAGAATCTGTCGAGCCGCTGCGGTACGAGGTGGTGGAATATGCCATGGACGGTCGCCTGCTAGTTGTCTGAAAGCTAGAAGAGCTTGAACTGGCGATACTGCTGAAGCTTGGCCTTTGTCGTGTTGACGCTGCTGGCGACAGGGCAGATACAGATGACGTTGCCCGAGGAACAAGGGGAGGCGACTCGTCGAATGACGATGGTGATTCTGGCAGCTGCAAAGCGGCCTCCTGCGCACTTCGCCAAACGAGTCCAGATGGGAATGGGCCATAAGGCGTTCTTGGCTCGACGGGTGGTGGACAGGCGAGATTGACGGCTTCTTTGTGCAGGACAGTGCCGTCTAGCACCCTCACGACAGCGACGTAATAGTCAAGCGACAGATTGCTCACCTCGAAGTTGGGAACACAATTGGGCGGCAGAGAGATGAGCCCATTCAGGCGGACAATGCCACGCGATTCAATAGCGAAGCGAAGAGCAGCTTCAGCTACCGGCTCCTGCTGCATTGCGATGGCCTTCTGCTTCTTGCCCGACAGCAATCGCACTCTGCGGTAGAGCCTGAAGGCAAGCGGCGAGCCCACGCTGAGGTCGATTGGTTTGTTGGTGTTGCAGCGAACAACAAAGGGGATAGCCGAGCGCAGAGGAAAAGACGAGCGTCCGCTCATGGGCATTGAGAAGGTCCAGGCTTCATGCCAGTGGATCGTTTGCTGCTTCTTTGGACCGCTGAAGAGGGACGAGAGAAAGCCAGACTTCTTGCCGTTCTCGAGCTTTTGTGGTCCGTTTGGCGACATGAGGAACGGAAGAGGGCGTTGACGCCATTCGTCTGGCGTCTCGATAGGCTGACAGCCATCTCCTTGACGCTGCAAGACGATGGCTGCCATCTGAGCACCTAAAGTTCGTCTCTGCAACAGGAGTGCGGTTGCTGATGCAGGTGGTGCAGGCAAGTAAACGAACGGAGCGTAGCTGCGGAGATTGCGCTTGAGGAGGCCGGGTCGCTGTACGGTCAGCTTGAGCTGATACTTGACTGTGGCCCAGGCAGGGCGAGTTTGATCTTTGCCCGTTGCCTTTGGGCGACCAAATGGTCCTGAGGAGGTTTTTTGCCGCGCCTTGGCATCGCTGGGACCAACAAGCAAGGGCTCGATGACGCACGAAGGTGGAAGTAGCGGAGGGTTCTTCTTGTCCTTGTTGCCGGCGAGAGGCAGCTGGATGGTGAATGGATAGACATGCTTGCCGTGCGACAAAAGAGCGGCGTCGCGATCCGAAGTCTTGAGCGGCTCAAAGAGGATTTGCTCCAGATGAAGAAGGGTGACTTGCTTGGTCTTGGTCTCTTCGGAATCGATGGGCATGCGGTCGAGGGCTGAAGGTGCATCGGCAGACGCGGTTTTGGGGATCGTGGTGATCTGTGTAGCCGTGAGAGTGAGCTTGATGGCCGAGATACGGTCACCCGATGGTTCAGTGATATGAATCTCTACGTGACCTGCAAGTGCTCCCCATCCACGCTCATAGCTGCCGCCCATAAAGGTAGGCACGCGTTGGGGATACGAGTAGATGCTGTTGCAGCAGAGCAACGATGAGAAGGGGGTCAGAAGCAGCAGCGGTAGGAGAGAGGTGCAACGATGTTTGTTGCTATGAAAGCAAGCAACTTACTTGAGGGAAGCATTACCATTCTTGGTAGGGTAGGTGTGAACTGTCTTGAGGGGTACCGCTTTGACAGGCACTGGTGGCCTTGCGATGCGTGCCATCTCCGCATTCTGAGAGCCTCTGAGGTCGAGAACGAGTGAGTGGAACTCTCCTGGTCGTTGGCGACTGTCAGCAATGTGAAAAGATGATAGGTTTGAGATGGAGTGAGTGTGTGGAGCTGCTAAGTTGCGTTGCGGAGGATGGTCAGCTTCTTGGGACCCTGTGAAACTTGGTTGAAGACGTATGATGGTGGATGCATGAAAGCATCTTGACCAGTGCTTGGCACGGCAATGAAGATGCAGTAGGGTCAGTGCGAGATAGAAAGATGGGCGGCCCTTGCATGTGGAGGTAAGATGAGAGGGCGCTTAAAGGCTCCCTCGTTTTTAGCAGCCTCAATTAACAAGTTTTTTTTCTGAGCAGATTGGATTGCCATTTTTTCTCCAAGAATGCTAAAATTGAGAACATCACTGCAAAAACCACAATGCGCCTGGAAAGTTGAGGCTGCTGCAAACCATGTCATCACCTCTCCTCAAGCAACCACAATGCTTTCCACTCATGACCAGGCCAACATTACTCCCTTCTTGACACTCTATCATGACTTCAGTGCAGTATATCCAAAGGACCCACCATGATCAGGCGAAGCAGTCACACTCAGTCACATGGCAACTGCACAGTGGGAAGCTCAGTTACATCACCTTCAGTTTGGCTGTTCACGGTGCAAACATGCTATCTCTCAAGCCTCAAACAGTCAAGTTAAGTCCTCCAAAGCAGCAACTGTTTCCAAGAAGCTAGAATAGAGGGAATGGTGGAATTGCAACCATGCAGGCTCTAAAAAGTTCCAGCCTTCTCAAGATGTACCCAGCACCAAAACCCAAAAGCAGGCCAAATCCATCAAGGTTCCAAGGCTGTCAGTGGGTGGGGTGTTCCAGAGGAGACACATCTGCCTGTGAAATTTCAAAGCAGTCCAATTCAAAGTAAGATGGTCCAATTCAAATGGAAGACAGTCCACTACAATTCCAAGACGGTCCACTACAAATCCAGAACAGTCTGCTTCAAGTTGAAGGCAGTCCAATACAAAGTGAAGATGGTCCACTTCAAAGTCAAGACGGTCCACTACAAAGTCAAGATGGTCCACTACAAAGAGAAGACGGTCCACTACCGTTGTGCACTTGTTTAGTGCTCCTTTAAATCACCATCATCACCAATACAAATTTGATACAATATCCAAGGTTATGTACCCTGTTTGCTTCCAAGGCCATCAGTGGATGGGGTGTGTCAGGGATTGTGTGCCTGACCTCAAAATTCTACCACTCTAGTTTCTCAAAGTGACAGTGAAACCCTAAATCCACCTGGCAGAATTCTTGATATGAGATTCAGGCCTGAATTCCATTTGGTGATGTCCAAATCCAAGAAATTGGTATGGCCCTTTCTCAATGTCATGTGATCTTGAGAAAGTCACTGTGTAGATCTTTGAGGTCAACTGACTCCTGTGAGCACTCCATTCAGAGGCAATATGGCATGATGAGCTTTGCCATAAGACTCACTTGGTGAGCTATATGGTATTGTGAACCCCAGGATCAGGCAAAAGTCTTCTTTTTCCCTCCTGAGGTCCCAGCTGTGGCTCAGCCATGTTGTATATGGACTGGTTGAGGTTCCAGGCCCGGTTCAATGTCCAGCTGTGATGTAGGTGTCACAGCATCAGTGAAGGTGCTGAGAACTCAAAAGACAAGCTCCAATGAGCACAGACTGGGTATGATTGCAAAGCACTGCTGTTGCAATTGGCTTACAACTGAGAATGCTTCTTGAGTGAGACTGAGAGGTATTGATCAAGAAGGTAAAGAATAGAGTGGATGAGCCCCACTCATCCCACTGTGAACAAATGTGAAGTATACATGTAACCTGTTGGCCCAGACTAAGTAACACCAACCTGCATGTGCACCAAGATTGGGCCTCTAACCACTGTGTGACTTGCACCTGTGGTTCTCCTATCTCCTAACATGGCCTTGAATGCTTGCTTGCCATCTCTGATGACTTCCAGCACCTTGCCTGTTGGCCTAACTGGCTTGCACAATTTGATACCAGTTGAGTCTTACTTCCTTGGTGTTGCAACATGAGCTCAAGGAATTGCCATACCACTTTCTTGAGCTGAGATTGAATTTGAGAATATGGAACAAATCTTTCTTGAGCTGGGACTTTGTGTCTTGTAACAGTTCTCTCTTTCTCCTTGCAAGCTGGCGGAGTCTTTGACTGCTGCTGTTGGTCTCTGATCCTGGGTTTGTTGTTCCTTTGCTCTTTCCTGCCCTGTCTCCCCCTCTCCTCTTCTTTCTCTGGCTTTGGCCCTTCCTGAACTTCTCCTAGTCCCTCTAGCCATCTCACTCTCTGTTCTGTGCACTTCATCATGGTTTCCAACAAGAACAAGGCCAAGAGCAAGCTGGAGAAGGAAAGGAAGGCCATGTACCAAGCCTTCAAGAGCCATGCTCAAGCCATTTCTCTTCCTCACTTGGACTCTGATGAGAGCACACCTGAGTCTGCTTTTCAAGTCATTGGTGGCAGCATTCAAGTGCCTGGTTTCTCTGCTCCCTTGATGATCAATCTCACTCTTCTTGACTACAGCACTGGCAAACCTATCCTTCAAGGGTTCAGGCCTACTTGCTACAAGAAGAAGGTTGCTGCCTTCAAATCAGCAACCAAGGGTCTGGAGTTTTACAAGGTGGCTCAGGAGACTGACAAAGGCAAAAAGACCTCCAGAGGTTACATTCACCTTGGAATTTGGTCTGAGCAGGGGAACTTCAAGTACAACTTCACCTCTGGCACCACTCACAATGCCAATTCTGCACCTCTCTTGACCTGGGCCAGGGATAGCAATGAGTTTTTCAACCATCTTCTGCCTTTCATTCACTCTGACTGGCATGGAACTTGGACTCCAGGCCTGCAGCAGTTGAGTGGCTCTCTGGTCACTTCAAGGAACAAGCTATCCTTCTCCCTGACCACTGAACTGCTTGCACATTCTTCAACACTTTCACTGGCAAAATTCATGATGATGGCAAGGATGCTGTCCCCTCATTTCCCTTCAACTCTGGAGCCAGCACCATGGTTCCAAGGCTGTCAGTGGGTGGGGTGTTCCAGAGGAGAGACATGTCAGGGGTTGTGTGCCTGATCTCAAATATCTGATACTTGAGTTTCTCGAAATGGGGATGAGATCCAAAACTACCCTAGCCCTAGCCAAGGCCGTGGTCCGCCAGCCGCGGGAGACGCACCAGTCCGTCCTGCCAAATGGGCCACCCCTGCTGCGCTCCGTCAGCCTGAAGGACACATCAAAAAACACTGCTGTAGTGCCGCAACGGAAACAAATTTTTCCTTGGCTGGGCAGCGGACAGGTGGGTGACGGACGCGTCAAAATTCATGGAAATTGCTAGCATGCCAGACACGCTCACCCACACTGCTCTAGTGCCTGACAGACCAATCCAACTTTTTTGGCTGAGCGGCAGACTCACTCAGCAGACTCACTGAGCTGTCTGTCACTTGACTGAATGGCAGGTTGGTTGAGTGACGGACAGGACTGACATACTGACAGACTTGGATGGTGAAGCAACAGACATGATTGACATCACTGACACACTGGCAGACGTGGCTGGCAAAGTGACAGACATGACTGAGCAGCTGATGCCTGCTGCAATACACAGTGATCAGGTCTGGCTGACAAGTACCCATCAACTGTAGCAGATGGACTGTAGCAGACGGACAAGACTTAGGGTTAGGGTTATATGACTGTCTGGTCCTAGGCAAAAAACTATATGCAATTTTCTTGTTCTGGGAACCTCAGTTGGGGTGTTTAGATGTATATTAGTTACAAACATCGTTAAAGTTTAACGATTAACGTAACTTTCCGGGCCGTCAAAGTTTTCAGTCGAGATGTTGAAACTACTAATCAACTTGGCTGCAGATGGTGTGAGGGCATGCATTGGGGTCCAAAGAGGTGGGCATGGACAGGGAAAGAGGTTTATGTTTCATGTTTGGTGCTGTACGCCATCATTCAAGGTTTAACCTTGTCAACCTGGAGTCCAACCTCCTTAACATAGGCTGGAACCTCCATAACCTCCGTAACATTGAGCTCAACCTTCACAAGATAGACTGCAACCTTGGCAACCTCTGGCTGAACCTCCAAAGGTGGAGCTCAACATCCATAACCTCCACAACCTCTGGCCAAACCTCCAAAAGGTAGAGCTCAATGTCCACAACCTAGCCCTAGGCCGCAGGTCCTCGTTGGCCGGCAGCGGACCAGGCCGCTCTGCCAAATGGACGTGTCCGACCTTGGCTGCTGACCCCAGCGGACAGCGCAAAACACACTGGCCAAGTGCCGCAACGGTTTGAAATTTTTCTTGGCTCAGCAAGCGGCCCAGCATCCAAGAGACGCGTCAAAATTCTTGGAAATTGTTGGAATTGCAGTTGCGTCCACCCACTGACCCAGTGCCCAGCAGCCAGCAGCCAGCACACAGCTGCCACTGCTCAGCAGCCACGGCTCACCACGGCTCACCACGGCTCAGCTGTTGCCGCTCAACAGCAGTGAGAGTCTGTCCATTTTGGGTGTAGCAGCCCAATGGTCTGTACACATTTCAAGCTGTAGTCTGTGTATGAATAGGAGTCAAGCGTACAAGGGCAAACACCTATTCAAGGGGCAGTGCAGACCAATGGGCCGCACAAAGTTGTGAATTTCCTCCAGCCCTTTTGTCTGGGACTATCTTGTCAAACTGCACGCATTCTTGTTTGGTCACATCAATCTCACTTGAACAACAGCACGTCTGTTGATGCCAGAAATCAACTAAGAAATTGGGTCATTGAAATGGATTGCAAAATTGGAAGTAGACGCGACACGCACAGCAACTGCAGTGAAAATTTTGATTGCCGCTTTCTTGTTTGTCAAGCAGCGGCCAACGCTCAGCAGTCACCAGTCAAGAGCCACTGGTCAATGCAAAGAGCGGTCATCGACTCATCAAATTGAGGCCACCGGTACTGCCATCCTTGGCAACAGCTAGAAATGCATCGATGGAGCGGCACCCACAGTTCATGCTGCCTGCCCTTTGTTAGCTGTCTGGCAACGGCCTCCGGCTCCCATGCTTGGTGTCATTCACGCTTTGTGACGGTCTTCACACGCGTCAATTTTCAGCACAAAGCATTGCCCATCCACCTCAACAACAAGCTTCCCGCAACAGATTCTAAGCCTTTTTCTAAAGTCTAGACAATTCTTGGTTGCCACACTGCACAGTATTTTTGAATGCATCGCTCCTGTCACACTGCTGTCCACTTACGCCAATGGCCAGCACATTTGGATGCTTTGTTCCCACCTGTGTTGCTCACATTCTGCCTAACAGCAATAGGAGCAACAAGAAAGCGTAGGTGAGAAATTTGTTCTTTGCCAATGCCGCTCTGCACGTACCACCTAAGAGTGCTACAGGTCTGTGCTTCTGTTTGGCACCGCTCACAGCGGCACTCTCATCCTTTGTCTCTGCTTTGTTCCAGCTGCTACATCTAGCAATCTCAGGATCTCTGTGACAGCAAAGACATTTGGCATACCGTACCGCTACACAACTCTGCTGTGTGTGAGACTGAGATCTTTGTGCATATATATGGGCCATCTTGCAGTCCCTTGCCGCTGTTCTGTCTCCATCTTTCCATCTCAGAACATCTTCACCGTACAACCCTCTCTTTCTTGTATCTTTCCCTCACAATTATTCCACGCTACAATGTCTCAGCTTTCCGCCTGCTCTCTTGGTGCTGATGTCAATGCTGGCAACTCTCCTGCCGCAAAATCTGTCTCTACCACTGATGTTGAGAGGTACGTTCAGCTCTGCTAGCCTCTTGCCGCAATCAGAATATTCTGCTGACACACTCTATGCTTTTCAGTCTTGCGCTTCCCCCCGCCAACCAGGATGCTTGTTCTCCTGCGGTGGATCCCAAGTTTGCCGCTCAGCTTGGCCGCTTCCATCTCCGTCTGGTCGACCATCCACGCATTCTGGTCTGCACCCGCATTGACTGCACTCATCGTCTTGCAATTTTGCCCTTTTTCAAGGATGTGACTGCTCACCTCAAGAAATTCCATGCTCACACTATCGTTGAATCTTCCAAGAAAGCGCTCAAGGATTTGTTGGAGCAGCTGGACCTGGAACACCCTGCCACCGTCACCATCAACAAGGATCTGCTGCCGGTTTCCATCATCAAGGAGTTGGACGTCAACTACCAAGGACGGGGTTAGGGTTAGGGTTAGGGTTAGGGTTAGGGTTAGGGTTAGGGTTAGGGTTAGGGTTAGGGTTAGGGTTAGGGTTAGGGTTAGGGTTAGGGTTAGGGTTAGGGTTAGGGTTAGGGTTAGGGTTAGGGTTAGGGTTAGGGTTAGGGTTAGGGTTAGGGTTAGGGTTAGGGTTAGGGTTAGGGTTAGGGTTT